>CAMXCT020001680.1:70000-82500 GCA_947184155.2 Cladocopium goreaui | reverse complement strand
ACTGATGGACATGAATGGATGATCCTCCAATTCACCCCGTTGTAGCTGGGTCCCATATTTTGTTCGACCCATTCTGCATCTGTGGGGTTGCTACAATAAGTCACACTACAAGATTGGAACTTCATGAATTGACCCTAACATGTTCGGAAGCTCCGTGAATGAGTGCCCCAGAGTCCGCTTACAGCACCCTCAGTTGATACCTGGAGTATGATTCTTGAATGATACCTATACCTATGGCACTGTGGATACCTATGGTTTCGTAGGCCCGGCGGATTTTGTTCCATGGAAACACAGTTGCAAACTTGGACAAAATCCATGTGATCCACACAGACACCGGTGACGATGATTTGCATGATTTTACGAAGATCTCAAGATGGTGCAAAGTTTGTGTGCAGCAAGTTGGAGAGGGCCATGCTGGGCCGACGCCATTGGGTCCATCGCTTAGAAATTCTTTTGTTGGAAAAGCCACTGCAACCATTTACAGGCGTGCACAGTCTCTATGGGGTTTCTTCTCTTGGATAAGAATTGACAAAAACAGAGATCTGGTACTGCCATTTCCTTCAACAAAAAACGGTATCAAAATGAGTTTTTTTTGGATGCTACATCCCCAAATTTTCAGACAGCCCCAGGTGGATAGGGGTTGAACAATCAAGGCGGAGATTCCACCAGCACGAATGGAGATATGATTCATAAAATATGGTTGTGAATACCAAAAGGTCAGGGTGATAATTTACGGGCTGAGAGTCCGACCACAAACAAGAATCCAAAAGCGTGTGCAGCAGTGATCCCGGAACCAAAGTGAAGAGCTGGATTGACGTGCCCGAGCAACAAGATTCAATAGCATGCCCACCGCAACTGTGCCCATTGGTGGTTTGCAGCCGAGATGAATAGATGGAAACAAAGTAGGAGTGCACGACACTTGTATTTCATTGCCCGGTAAAACACTTTTTATATGGAACATGATGCTTACCAAGTAGAGATTGGGTACCCTATTCGTGGCCAAACCCCAAATGGGGAAGTGGTCAAAAAAAATCTATCTATCTATCTATCTGTCTATCTGTCTATCTATCTATCTATCTATCTATCTGTCTATCTATCTGTCTATCTGTCTATCTGTCTATCTGTCTATCTGTCTATCTGTCTATCTGTCTATCTGTCTATCTGTCTATCTATCTATCTATCTACCTATCTATCTATCTATCTACCTATCTATCTGTCTATCCATCTATCTATCTATCTATCGATCTATCTATCGATCTATCGATCTCTCGGTCTATCGATCTATCGATCTATCGAGCTATCTATATCTAGATATAAAGCTTTATACATACATATATATTTAATATTATATATAGTTAATTATGTGGGATCCTTGTTGCTTGAATGTTCATGTTAGACTCGGCTTGGAATGACATTGCATTCCTGAGAGCTTGTCATAGAATGATCCCTGTATTTTGTCGCAGTTCCTTCGCACTTGGATTTTTGGAGGTGGTTAAATGATCCTATGATCCCGTAACCAATCAATTGTATCCCCATCAAAAATCCACGTAAGTCCCATCAAATCACCAGTAATCCCCATTAAACCCTCCATTTTTGTTGGGATCCATGGATAACCTGGAGCTTCCACACCCTTTCAGCAGGAAATACAAGGTGGAAACCCTTTAAAAACGTCCAACAACAAGAGATTTGCGTATGATTTTCCAGTAAATCAACCACTATTTTCCAATGTTTTCCATAAAACCATGATTTTGCCGAAAACAACTATTCTGATCAAAGTTAAGATATGTTAAGATGAGTTTCCATAAAACAACGTAATTTCCCATGATTTCGACACATTTTTTCCGTTTCCTTCTGTCAGGCTATGGAGCTGTTGCCGCAGCACGTCTTCATCGACGACGGCGACGAGGAAACCCTGCGAAGCGCCTTCGAAAGCTATCGCTTCTGTGCCTCGGCAAAGGGGAGTTAAGCCACATAAAAATATAGGGATTTGATGGAGATTCATGGTGATTTCATGGGATTTCATGGGATTTCATTGGGATTGGGGAGATCTTATAGATTGGGATCGAATTTCCGTGACTTTGTGCAATCTACGGGACTATTGGGAGATATACTTTCAGTATATCATCAGACTGGATGGTTTCCCCAGTCGATCAAATTTCCAGTAAAAGTAGTAAGCTCAAAACTGTTTACCCGAGCTTTGAGATCTATTTGGATCTATTTGAATCGATGAAATCGGGGAAAATCAGCAGATGGTCGGTCGGTCGTCAATGGATGAATGGGATTTACCCGGCCTGGTAAACATACAAAAAACTATTGAAAATGGTCCATTTAGAGTTGATTTACCCATTGAAATGGTGATTTTCCATAGTTATGTTAGTTTACCAGAGGGTATATAGCCATTGTAAGGAATCCCTAGTGATGTTAAGATGACCAGAAACTCAACATTTGCCATCTTTTGACCATGGCACATATGACTAGGGTCTGAAAAGCTGGGGACTCGGCCCTGAAAACGGCAATTTTACTAGGGAACATGAGTTTTTAAACCATCAACTTTGGACATACCCATGAATGTGAGAGATTCTCCAAGCAAAAATTGAGGGTTTTCCATCACTGCCTTTCTATTGACTAGTAGAGGATATAGTAATGCTTCCAGTTGGCTGAGGTTGTTGGCAAACTTGTGCCAGTCTTGTTGACTTGTTCATGTTTTCGATGGTGACGCTAGTGAAACCTCCCCATTTTGGGTCGTGTGCCGTATCTGCGCTGTTGGGATGTCCTGGATCCTGGGATGAGGTCTGATTCCGGAAGACGACGTCACGAGACATTCGATCTCGCCCTTGTTCATTCGTGGCTTGGCAACGACGGCGAAGCGACGGCGAAGCGACGGCGAAGCGACAGTTTTTCCGGATCCGCGGGTGACTTGAAGATGTGATGCAAAATTGTGATGGCTGCGTATCTGCTGTATTTGAAACTTACCATTAATATTGATTAATTCCGATGATATCCATAATTCCATTATATAATGATTCCTTCCAAGGCGGTTTTGACTTGTGCAAACTCGGACAGTTTCACGCGTCTACTGCTCTATTGGGGGATGGATGTCCCAGAAGGAGGGATGGGCCCACATCGTGTCAGGGATGTCTGAAATTGAATGCACTGCACTATGGAAGGGGCTGAAATCGAGCGAGATTTCCTGCCACAATCCCTGCATTTGCGCTAAAACTCCTCCCAAACATGTGGACCCATTGGTCCGACATTTTTTGTCATGTTTTAAGCCCAATGAAACTAGAGGTCATTAAAAACATCATCCCAGTTTGTTGGCGTGCATGGTATATGGTATACCCTCTTGCACAAACCAACATTGGGGATGGTGACGAACTGGTTGCCAGACAAGCATCCATTGATTCATACATTTTGTTCGCCATTGGACATCATTTGTTGGGGATGACTCAGTATTGAAAGATCCAATATACAATGGATTATGGAGGATGCACATTCATGGTTCATACATGATGGTACTCGTACATTATGATATCATAGTACATCATCATATATTCATTACGTCACACTAAAGTACACTGGTTGGTGGTTTCAAGCATTTTTTATTTTCCGTAATATATGGGATAATCCTTCCCATTGACTTTTTTTCAAGATGGTTGAAACCACCAACCAGTACATTGTAATAGAAACCCCGAACGTTCATGGTTCATGATCTTCCAGCCTGGCACACACCTTGTCCAAAGGAAGCCTAGCGTCGACGGCTCAATCTGCGGCGGGTGGATCAAAACTTGAGTATTTTTATGTGACACGTATAGGGATACAATGGGACAATATGAATGGGGAAAGAACGATGTAATGGGATATATATATATATATACGTATATTTAAATCTACATATCTATATATATATTTAAATCTACATATATATATACATATCATTCATTCATATATATATATATTTGTCTATACACAGATAGTTAACCCAGTTACTATGATATTTGGGTGTGTTTCAACATGAGGTATGCACCCAAAATGGTATGGTGGGCACTTTGAAAGTGAGCTGTCTTGGATTGTAAAACAGCATTTAAGACCTTCCTTTATCTTCCCTTGCTTTCCCTACACAGGGATGAGCGGGCGCGAGCTCTATCTTTTTGGAATGTCCAAACTCTTTTGTCGTATGCATTTAGATCAATCTAGGGCCATGAACAGAGACTTCCTCAATTTGAGTAGGAGTATAGCACAAAAATCAAGTGTCGTGTAATATGTCCTCAAAAAACGGAGAAACTACTTAGAAGTGAGTATTTAGTAGTTGATTACATTTTCCACATTTCATTGTTAAGTCAGTATGGATGCATTTTCTTTTTTTAAATGATTTTGTTTTGTTGCAATTAAGATTAATTTGTTTTGTTTGTTCGTTTGTTTGTTTTTTCCAATCAGGGTTATTTTTTCGCTGTTGTTTGTTGTTGCAATCAGGATTAATTTCTCATTTGATTGAGGGTTCTGAAATTCCTGCGTGGATTTGAATGATTTCATCAACCGATTTTGACTACACATACCATGAATGTTTGAGAACCACACTGATATCAGCGAATATGACCAAGTATCAGTGTTCCCAGTTATGCCATGGTAAAAACCATGGTTATATGCTTATATCATGTTATATCTTTTCCCATAGGGGATGGTCACGGCTCCATCAAATCAGGATTTTTTTCATGGCCATTCAATCAGGATTTTTTAATAACCTCGAAGGATGGTCAATCCATTTTCAGAGGGCCATTCTAATGGTTATTGGAATGGACAGGCTGATGGTTATTGGAATTAAGCAATAATTTGAGATGGTCATTTCAGAGGCTCCAATTATAGGGATTCCAATCTCAGGTAAATTTTCATGAGGTACCCTCTGGTTATTTAACATAGCCATGGTATAGATGGCTCATAGAAATAGATGGTTTACCTATTAAAAATGGTGGATCTTTCCATGGCTATGTTAGTCATAACCAGATGGGTATGTCTGAAAATGGGGTATACCCCCAATGAAATAGCCATTTAGTAGGGATAATGATCAGCAAAACCATTGGGTGTAGGGGTTTTCTCTATTTTCAGACAAACCCAGATGGTACATTAAGCCAACATAAGGATTCTAATGTACCATAAGGATTTCCATTGTGGGATGACCATGGATGACTTGCCGCTGCAGGTATCACACGATCGCAGTTTTTAACGGCTTCGTGGAGGTTGGGTATCTTGTCAACTGAGACGTTGATCACGTGTTGGTTCCCCAGGAAATTCGACAGAAAGCAGGAACATTTCCTGAATTGGTTGAGTTGGGCATTCTTGGAGGAAACCCATTGAAACCCAAATTTCTGGGGCAAAAACCAAGGTTGCCCGCAATTTCGCCATTAAATCAATCCATTTCTGGTTGGTTGCCTCAATCTTTCCCCAATCGATCTGTCTTATCGATCTGTCTTATCGATCTGTCTTATCTATCTGCATATCCATGCATCCATGCATCCATGCATCCATGCATCCATCCGTCCATCCATCCATCCATCCGAGATTTAGAAATCTTATGATATACATCTATACTTTGATGCCTACTGGCTTCCAACGAAGCCTAACGGATTATCGTTCTAAGGTCAATGGTCTTCAACGCCATTGCCGATTTCGATCCCGAAGATTTCAGCCTGCCCGAAACGAGCCTCAGCTGAGGGAAGATCTGATGCAGCGGGCTGGTCATCATTTTTACCGTTGAAGTGGTACCTTTGTGGTATAGCACATTTTTTTAAACTACATTTGATATTATAATTTGATTTCATTTCATACTATATTTACACATTCATCAGGCAAAGTATCGGCTTTGGAATCGATTACAAGTTGAAGTCTGATCCAATCTGGTCATGACATGTCAGCAAAATCAGCAAAAATGGATTTATCTGAACATGGAGCATCCTTAATTTGGTCTAAAACCTATTTTTTCCAATCTGCTCTAGATGTTCCGAACTCACCAAATCTTATATGGTCGATTATGTGTTTGTACACATGCACTAATTATACGGATTTGACATATTATGCGGATTATGCCCATTGTACGAATTATACCTGCATATTGTACATATTATTTGTAGATATAGATGGACATATCCCCATTTTTCTTCCCAATTGCCGAGGATTGAAACGTTGCACAGGTGCCTTGAGAGCAAAATATGCTGGATTTCACCAAAGGGGATTGACTCACAGAGGATTTCAACCAAAAAAAAATTCTAGGGATTCTTAAGCAGCAAAGCAGCAAAGCTGGTACATGTGAGAAGCTGGTGATTAAGAATCCCTAGAAATTTGGTGTGATCTCACCAAGCAAAGAGATGGAACTTCAACAGCAGATGATTTCACCCAGAAATATTTGAGGTTTGTGGGGATAGAAACCACGGGATAGAACACAACCAACACAGATTAAAACCATGACGTCAACTTCCCGGTGCGTTTTACGTAGGGAATGGATGGGTTGCTGGAGGTTGCTGGGATGATGACATTACGAATGTGATGACTGGGATCATTCCCTCATTCCCTGCTAAGCACCAGTAAGTTAAGCAAAATGGTTGAACTCACATGGGTAGATTCATCCGTTTGGAAGGCTTCACGGTCATGTCACAAGTGTCCAAGAAACGCAAGAAACGAATCAAGATTGGCCCCAGAGGTTGCCTACAAGCGCCTACAAGACTTTATCAATCTTGATCATTCTGAATCATTTTAGTGGCTTATCTCATTTTGGGACAGGGTACTTGCGTTTCTCGGCCTGGTCAAAGGATGTCATTGATGGGTCCTAAATCCCATCAACCGATCACCTGTGAGGTGAGGGTGTCTGACAGTTACGTCAGTCAGGCAACGTATACTTAGTACATCATCCGCAAGTACCATCAAGTACCTGTATGATGTTTGTTCTTTCATGTAGTGGTCAATTTTTGAGAGACTTCTCAGTTCATTTGCCATTCAGCAACTGTCTCAGACACTCTTTTCAGCCTGTAGATGGTCAGTACAGATATCGAACAAATTTTGTTGGGGGAATCGCTCAAAAGTGAAGCAATTGCTGGTTGAATCCTGTTTGCTGAGGCACAACAAGCACATCGGGGCGCTATGGCATTACCAGCGCATTATCCAAGACCAGGTGCTGTATAGATCCTGGGACACAGAACATATCAGAAATCCAGGTTTGGGATAAATATGATATTATATATTATAGACATGATAGATATGATAAACATGACATATGATAAACATGATAAACATGATACATATGATAAATATGATCCATGGTCATTTGTAATCAATGTACATTGGTTTAAAACAATTGTCTTTGTGTTGGTGAGGGGTTCGCAACTTGGATCTTGCCATGAATAATCAAGCCAGTGGAGCAGGAAGGCCTATGGTAGCAAACATCGATGAACAGAAGGATTTAGATAACCCCCCCGGATCTGAAACCGCGCGAGCGTTTTAACACGTCTGAAATGAGGACATTTAAAAAACACTGTAAATACCAATAGAAAATGACTGTTGGGCACGTCTTGGAAAAATGGATCAAAAAAAGTGGACTCAAATTCATCCATTTTTGCTCAAAACCCTGTAAATACCACGTTTACCGAAAGTGGAAATTTGATTTGTTCCAACATGATCCCTGCACGACAAACAATGCATGTCTTTTCACACCGCAGGTCGGCTCACATTTGTTTCATCATTGTTCCTGTCTTTTTGAACAGGTCCTCACTGGCATTTTCAGACATCACTTCAACATGTCAGCAGCGTAGCATCCACAGAGTGGTAGACGTTACTTCAACATGTCAGCAGCGTGGCATCCACAGCGTCTTGGAAGTTACTTCAACAAGTTGGCAACGTAGCATCAAGAGCGTGGTAACAAGAACGTTATTGCCCCCCCCCACCCCACCCCACCCCACCCCAACTCCAAAAAACGCGTTTTTACTCGTACGGAAATAGAGCCGTAGGCATAAACATGATACGTATGATAAATATGATCCATGGTCATTTGTGATCAATGTACATTGGTTTAAAACATCCGTCTTTGTGTTGGTGAGGGGTTCGCTACTTGGATCTTGCCATGTTTTTTTTTCAGCCAGTGGATCAGGAAGGCCTATGGTAGCAAACATCGATGAACAGAAGGCTTTTGGTGGTTTAATCCCAGTTGTTGCTGCTTCAATCCCCAATTTCATTGCATAAAAATTATTGCAGTTGATTACATCTGGTCAATAACATAGACCCTGAAAATGACCAATTTAGAGTGGAAACTAGTCTTCCAACCCCCATCTCCCAGGGTCTATGTTAATATACCGCAGGGTACATCTGGAGGGTAGTTGCTCAAATAGCTGCTTTTTGTTGTTGAAATTCGCAACTGCATCGTCCCACCAATGTGCTGAGGATACAACAGACCCTTTGAGGAGAAACTCTTCAGTTGCTTAGCTGAGCAGTTTAGAGCTTGGAGATCTCGGAATTTCACAATCCCAACTTCCAACCCCCAGAAAAGGTTATATATATACACACCCTGTGAGGCTCACAGTATGTAAAAGTTGATAACTATTTTCCAACAACAACTACTTTTCTGAATCTCAACTTAGGGGTTCCTATATCCTAAACCCCAAACGCCAGGCATAGGCTGGCGCTCATTTTGTTTGCTGGGTTGCAGTTTCAGGTCACAAGAGCCATGAGTGTCACCATGGCACAAAGCTGTTGGACATGCCATACATTTGACTCCTACCCACTGATGTGTTTCCATTTTTGGTTGGTTCAATGGATTGGTTTAAGGGAAAATCTTAACCGGAAACCATAGATTTTCCCATGAAATATGGGGCTTAAACCAGTATATTTTCCCTTAAACCAATCCATTGATTGGTAAACATCCACATTTGCGCCAGTCGACCTCCATTTCTTGTTGCTTGAATCACTGGCCCCATGTGAAAAACGCGACCCGGCTGGCGACAATACCGACCTCATATTGCTGGTTGTGGTGGACGAAATCGCGTTTTTTTTTGCAATGGGTACAGACTTACTTCATCCCATGTGACCCAGTCCCAATCATAGTTGGGCCAAACTCGAGTTTTGATGGTGAACTCCAGATGTTCATGGCAAAAAAAGTGCTCAAACGGAGCACAAACATTCAAGGTCAAGCTTGCACCATGTGCAGGTCCGCTGGGGTGAGGATGAGTTTCACATTTTTCGTACCCTACATCTATTGGGGATGATTATTATGATGCTGATGATGCTGCTGCTGATGATGATGACGACGACTCCGATATGATTACTAGTCATGGAATTGGTTTGCACCATCGACGATTTTACCTGAATATGCAACTGTTTGAAGTCAGTCATCTCAGACCGAATGTGGAATCCTGCAAAGAGCTGTGTCTAAGAAAGTCTTGACGCCCAAAATCATCGGAAAAAAGTCTTTTGCAGAAGCAGAAAATTGATGGGGTTTGTGACTGCGTCTTTACAGAAAATAACATTGTTTTGCTCGTGTCGCCCGAACAGCCCTAAATGTAACCTGCTGCGATGAAGTTAGTGCATGGTTTGTGTGAGAGGAATATAGTGACAATTTTCCTGATAGCTGGGACCTATTGGGAAATGAACCCGGGAAACTAGTCATTCAAACTGCTGCATGCCAACATGGAATCCCACAAATGGGGTCCGGAACATGCTTTTCCTGCTGCAACATTACTTTTTTGGGGCGTTCCATCTGGCTTTGCCCGACCAATTTCTGGCAGTTTTATGTGGGGAACATTAGGTTTTCAACCATCGTTTTTTGGGGTTAGCCTCTGGTAAACTATAAATCCCATTCTATAAATCACATTCTGGTGACTTTATATGGTAGATAGTTACCTATCAATCCCATTCTATAAATCAACCATAGTTGATATTACATTCCATCAGTTTTTCTTTGGGGTATAGCCGGTATGGCCCATTTTTCAGACTCCAGATTTCCAGGTTTTCCCGACTTGGTGGTGTCAGGCTTTTGGCGGATGGCGTGAAACCTCAGTGCCTTGGTGGACAGTTTGCTATTGAAAATGGGTGGAAATCGTTGATTTACCCATTAAAAACGGTGATTTTCCAGTTCGCAAACTGTTTCCGTTTACCAGAGGGTATTTCATTGGCCCCATTCTGTGTTGTCCCAGGCAAGATTTTTTTATCTCTTGCCTCTGATTTTTTTCTGGTTCAATCACAATTTTTGAAGGTTCGATGCCAATTTCTACTGTTCAGATTCCAGTTTGGATCGGGTAAAGACTTTTTTTTTGCTGGACCATATACCCCCTGGTTATTTAACATAGCCATGGAAAATCACAATTTTTAATAGGTAAACCATCTATTTCTATGGGCCATCTATACCATGGTGAACTGTTAAATAACCAGAGGGTACCCGATTTGGTTGGATTTTCCTGGCATCAGGCGGGTCTTCGTGGGAATCTACTCGGCGCGGAGGAACTTTGAGAAGCGCCAAGCTGTGCGGGTGCCGTGGCTCCAAAGGTGGAGTTGACCATGAACAAATAGTTGATATTTATTTGAATAAATGCTGTGTGTATATATATATATACACACATATGTATTATAATATATATATATACACGTATATTTATATACATATCCAAACAGCAAAAATTCGGGATTTGACCCTGCCGAACATTGGGAATGAAGAAACACGATTGTTAGCACCAAGAATCATTAAACATGGTCGGTTCAACAAACAACAAACTGCTTTTCACCTACTTGTCACCTACCGTACCAAACGTTGAAGTTCGATCGAAGAACGACGATCGGCTGCGGCCCTGTGATCCGTGATCATCCAGCTGAATGGTGGTTTTTTAATTTGGATACCCATCGTGAAGAAGGGGTCCCCCCCTTTAAAGAAAAAGCCACACATGGAGAATCCAGATATTCTATTCTGCTCAATGGATGGAACAATTTTTGTTGAGTTTGATGAGTGATAGGACTAGATTAGTATTGGTAGAATCTGATATATCACAAGGGTCCGGCCTTCTAGCGGAGATCCTCATTCCTATTGGTTGCATCTCCGCTCTCTGGAAAACTCCTCATTTCCGTTGGTTGCATCTGCTTTTTCTTTCACTATATGATATATATGTCACTTGATTAAAGCATATTATCACACATTTTGGTGGTTCATTTTTGCTTAGCGGTTCTTCTTGGTCAAATCCCTCGTTGGTTTATCACCTTTCTTGGTTTTTGAATCTCCAGCTCTTGTTGCTCAAACCACTTGGACCGGCAGCAGTTTGAATGTTCAATGTTCTTGAGCCATAGCCATCAACAATCATCTCTGGGTGATCAGCCCATTTTGTCCGGTGACACACTGATCAGCGTGTCAGTGAAGTCTCCGGGAATCTAACCCAGTGGAAAACCTTCTATTCCACATACCATACAGAAACAGGGAATTCCAGTGTGCCAGGTTTCATTAATCCGTCCCGGTGTTTTAGCAGATTTGTTCACTTTGGGGGGTGCCTTTAGTTGGGTCATTTTTGGGGAGGATGGGACTTTCTCCCGTCAACAATGTGGTTTTTTACAGTTGCGACGGCAGCTGAAAAAAGCGGAAGAGTTCAGCGGAATAGTTCATATGGCAGTGTGTCAAAACCTTGTACCCCTGGTGAACATCAAAATAGCTGGGATTTATGGATGTTCATCCCCCTAAAAATGGTATTAATAGGTATTGATCCATACCCATATCTATTTCATTCTTTGCACTTAGTACCTAAGATGAGCCCACTTTGCTGATCTTCGGATGATTTGCAGGTGATTTTCCCTATCTTTCTTGGTCACCGTTTGTCTTATGGGAATGGGACTGAAAGGTGGGCCCCCGCACTTATGTTTGTTGGTTTATACTGTATATATATATACATAAATGTATATGTCTATATATCCATGGTACATCCTAATCCTACTTCACCCAGTCTATTCCATATATTGTTGGTAAATCTCCATCAAATCCCAAAGCAACCAACATCGACCGGGGGATATATCCCATTGTATCCAATTCTATCACATCCCAACATATCCTAAGTTCTGTGCCTCTGGTAAATTAACATAGTCCCTGGCAGTCATCGGGGTTGGAAGACGAGTTTCCACTAACAATGGCTTATTTTCAGGGTCAAACTGTGAATCCACCAGAGGGTATTAACCATTATTAACCATCAATAACCATTACTGTATTAACCATTTAGCCATTACTAACCGTTATTAATAATTCATATACTTATGTTTTAGGGGTTACCGGTAACCCCCCAAGAATATCCAAGTACTGCATGGCGGGTCTGTCAAAGTTTGCCAGGAAACCTGGGGACGATTGCTGCGGGAGACCTACGGCTTGCGCTATCGCTTCTTCCTGGGGGAAGCCTCGGCTGGCGCCTCAAATGACGACGCTTGGGTGGGGTGGTTTTTTAACCACCAGAGATGTGGGTGTATGTCTTGAAAGTTTCGGGGGCGACTGTCAAATTTGATGGTTT
>CAMXCT020001680.1:35000-65000 GCA_947184155.2 Cladocopium goreaui | reverse complement strand
GTTATTTGCCATTTTATCATTTCCAATCATCATCCGTACATGTCTCCAGGAAGGTAGTTCGATGATGTTTCCCCATATCCTCCACATTTCCAACTTTTCGGCATCTTGTTATGGCTTGCCATGAATATCATAACTGAATTTCGGACTTTCCAACAAGTGATGGGTCAAAATATAAGCCGGGACCACTGATTTTAGGGTTCATGTTTAGTACAGTGAATGTTAACATAATTTATATAGTATTCAAACATATTCAAGCATATTCAAACATATTCAAACATATTCAAACACATTCAAGCATATCCAGGCATATCCAAGCATATTCCAGCATATCCAAGCATATTCGAACATATTCAGACATATCCAAGCAAATTCAAGCATATTCAAGCATACTCAAGTATATTGACGCATATTCAAGCATATTCAAGCATGTTCAAGCATGTTCAAGCATTTTGCAATATATCCAACTAAACCCAAGCATATTCAAACATATTCAAGCATATTCAAACATCTTCAAGCATATCCAAACATATCCAAGCATATTCAAACATTTTCAATGATATCCGAGCATATCCAAGCATATCCAAACATATTCAGGCATATTAAATCAGATTCAAGCAAATTCGAACATATGGAATCATATTCAAGCATATTCAGGCATATTCAAGCATTTTCAAAAATACCAAGCATATCCAAGCATATTCAGACATAGTCAAGCATATTCAAACATATCCAAGCATACCCAAGCATATTCAAACATATCCAAGCATATTCAAACATTTTGAAGCATACACAGGCACATCCAAGCAGTTTCAAACATATTCAAGCATCTTCAAACATGTTCAAGAATATTGAAACATATTCAGACATATTCAATCATATTCAAGCATATTCAGGCATATTCAGACATATTCTATCATATTCAAACATATCCATGCATATTCAAGCATATTCAAACATATTCAATCATATTCAAAGAAATCCATCATATCCAAGCATAATTTCCAAACATATTCGGACATTTTTCAGCATATCCAAGCATATCCAAGCATATCCAAGCATATCCATATATATTCAATCATATTCAAACATTTTCAAACATATCCCAGCATATCCA
Source organism: Cladocopium goreaui (assembly GCA_947184155.2). Taxonomy (NCBI): domain Eukaryota; class Dinophyceae; order Suessiales; family Symbiodiniaceae; genus Cladocopium; species Cladocopium goreaui. The sequence continues at coordinate 63,886 of CAMXCT020001680.1, read as the reverse complement.
AGCATATTCAAACATATTCAAGAATATTCAAACATATTCAAGCATATTCAAACATAATCAAACACTTTCAAACATATCCAAGCATATTACAAAATATTCAATCATATTCAAGCGTATCCAAGCATATTGAAACATATTCAAACATATCCAAGAATATCCAAACATTTCCAAGCATATTGAAACATATTCAAGCATTACCAAGCATATTCAAACATATCCAAGCATAAACAATCATACCCACACATATTGAAACATATTCAAGCATATCCAAACATATTCAAGCATATTTAAACATATTCAAGCATATTCAAACATATTCGAGCATATTCAGGCATTTTCAAATATGTCTAAGCATATCCAAACATATTCAATCATATTCAAACATTTTGAAGCATAGTCAAACATTTTCAAACATTTTCAAGCATATCCAAGAATATCCAAGGATATTCCTACATATTAAAGCATATTCAAACATTTTCAAGCATATTCAAACATATTCAGACATATCCAAGCATATTTAGACATATTCAAACATATCCAAGCATACCCAAGGATATTGGAACATATTCAATCATATTCAAACATATCCAAACATATTCAAGCATATCCAAATATATTCAAACATTTGCTTACATATCCAAGCATAGTCGAACATATCCAAACATATGCAAACACATCCAAGCATATTGAATCATTTCCAAGCATATTCAAGCATATTCAAAGACATTCAAACATATTCAATCATACCCAAACATATTCAAGCATATTCAAGCATTTTTACACACATTCAATCACATTCAAGCATATTCAAACATATTCAAGCATATTCAATCATAGCCAAACATATCCAACTATACCCAAGCTTATTCAAACATATTCAAGCATATCCAAGGATATTGAAACATACCCAAGCATGTTGCAACATATTTGAACATATCCAAAGATATTTTCAATCATATCCAGGCATATTCAAACATTTTCAATCATATCCAAGCATAGTCAAGCATATTCACACATACCCAAACATATTTTCAGGCATATCCAATCATATTCAAACATTTTCAAACATATCCAAGCATAGCCAAAGATATTCAACCATATCCAAGCATATTTTCAAGCATACCCAAGCATATTCAAACATTTTCAACCATATCCAAGCATAGTCAAACATATTCAAACATATTCAAAATATCCAAACATATTTCAAGCATATCCAAGCATATTCAAATATTTTCAAACAGACCCAAGTATAGTCTAGCATATTCAAACATATTCAACCTTATCCAAACATATTTGCAAGCATATCCAAGCATAGTCAAACATATTCAAACATGTCCAAGCATAGTCAAACATATTCAAACATATCCAAACATATTTTCGAGCATATCCAAAAATATTCAAACATTTTCAATCATATCCAAGCATAGTCAAACATATTCAAGCATATCCAAACATATTTTCAAGCATACCCAAGCATATTCAAACATTTTCAGACATATCCAAGCATAGCCAAACATATTCAAACATATCCAAACATATCTTCAAGCATATCCAAGCATATTCAAACATTTTCACACATATCCAAGCATAGCCAAACATACGTATTCAAACATATCCGAACATATCCAAACATATTTTCAAGCATATCCAAGCATAGTCAAACACATTTTCACACATATCCAAGCATAGTCAAACATACGTATTCAAACATACCCAACCATATTTTCAATCATATCCAAGCATATTCAAACATTTTCTTTCAAACATATCCAAGCATAGTCAAACATACGTATCCAAACATATTCAATCATATCCAAACATATTTTCAAGCATATTCAAACATCTTCAAACATATTTTCAATCATATCCAAACATATTTTCGAGCATATCCAAGCATAGTCAAACATATTCAAACATATCCAAGCATAGTCAAACATACATATTCAAACAGATTCAAACATATCCAAACATATTTTCAAGCATATTCAAACATCTTCAAACATATTTTCAAACATATCCAAGCATAGTGAGCCATATTCAAACATAGTGGGGCACAAAATTTTGAAATATCCCCAAATGTGATTTTCCTTGCTGAGCGATTTGTTCCCGGAGGCAGCTGGAACATCGGATCCCGGCGCAGTTCCTTGGACCGCACTGTTCTCCTTCCCTGGAATGAGGAATTCCCACAGGTGCTAAACGTAGGGAACAGGGGAATGGGATGATGCTGAAAATAGTTTATATACCCTCTGGTAAACTAACATAACTATGGAAAATCACCATTTATAGTGGATTTACCCATTAAAAATGGTGATTTTCCATAGTTATGTTAGTTTACCAGAGGGTAGATCATTCCCCCATTCCCTTCTATGCACCAGTGAGTATTTCAAGTCAATGATTTTTTAATCCAGATTTTCGTGATATTTTGGTTGCGAAAATTCTTGGGATGCATTGGGATATCACCCTGTAACCAACAATATGAGATGGGTTTGGCTGAGACCGGTGTCCAATTTTTATCCGGGAAATGATGAAAAACCACGGGATGGATAGCCGGGAAACTTATTTTCAGACAGACCCAAATGATGAATTCTTGATGGGTTCAACATGGTTCAACGGGTTTACTCAAGTTGAACGAACAAAAATAAGGATTTCAGCAATAAACCATTTCAAATTGGGGATTTGAGCGGCAAAAATTGGGTCACTACGTTCATATCCATGTACTGCGGTCAGAAGCAAGAGGCGGTGGGGACTTGAAGTGGCCAAACTGGGGTGCCAATGAAGATTGTAAGCCAGGAAAATTGGGATATTTGTCCAGCGAACATAGAAACTGGGGACTCAAGTGGATGAAAGAATTAGCCCATGAGAAACCACCACAACCTCGAGGGTCCACATCCAGAAATGGTGTAAGCCTTGGACGGGAATCCCTCTCCGGTTTCCCCTGCCTTGAGGTATGCTTGGGCCATCTTTGACTACATCAGCCCTGTGCCTCGGGATGAGGAAGACAACTTCTACAACCCTGAGGAGCACCATGTGACGTGTAACATGGAGCATTGTTTGTTGGATTATCTTTTTGATACCCCAGATGGTACAATATGTTACATTTGATTGGATAAATGAGGGACTTTTGGATTTTCACGGAAATGTCTCAACCATCAGAGAGCTGTTGGATATTGTTGGCAATTTCTTTTCAATCCCAAAGTTCGCTGATGTTTTTCACACCTTTTGTTGGCTGGATTCCGAAATCGAAGTATTTTTTGTCATTCGCCAATTCTCACCTGTCCATTCTTCCCATTTTGGTGGGTTTGAGTTATACTAGTTACACTTCCCCTGCAGTTCATAGGAGTACCCAAAAAGATAGAACTCTTCCATCTGAACATATTGGGATTGCTATATGGTTTTAGTCTCAATGGATTGGTTTAAGGGAAAATCTTAACCGGAAACCATAGATTTTCCCATTAAATATTAGGGGTTTTCCGGTTAAAATCTTCCCTTAAACCAATCCATTGATAGTCTCTACTTAAAGCATCACTAGCCGTTCATCTAACCCAGAACCATCAGGCTTTTGGCAATTCCATCCCATTATTTTGGAGGCTTGGTCGCTCTTCCCGTCATTTTTGTGGCGCTATAGGAATCCCCAAGAAACCAGTTAGCAAAAAAAAGCTTCTTTGAACATCAACCAGTTGGCATGATTTCTAAAGATATACTGTATAAAATACTACTTCCAAACCAGTTGGCAACAAGAACCTTATCTTAACCAACTGTTCAGTATTCCGTTTTCATGATTCAACCAAGTTGTTACCTTTTTCGTCACCAGGAAACTTTCCCATTCCCAGTCTTTCCGCCCTATCCTCGTGGCGTGGTGCGGGTGTTGTCCATGGACGTGGTGCGGCTGCTGGCCAAAGCGAGTCAGGAGGTGCTTGAGATGAAGTGATGCTTGTTGTTTGGCAGAGATACTGGTAACATATTTCTGATTGTACACGTGATTAGACACACACACACAAGCACACACACACACACATCTCTCTTTCTTTCTTTCTTTCTTTCTTTCTTTCTTTCTTTCTTTCTTTCTTTCTCTCTCTCTCTCCATATATATATATATACACATATCTATATACATCTATACATATATATATATGTACATCTACATATATATATAAATATAAAATTACACATATGACATAGATGACATATATGACATATATGAATATTTGAATATTTGAATATATAAATATATGAATATACGAATATATGAATATATGCATATGAGTATATGAATATATGTACATATATACACAAATATACATATACATATATACATATATACATATATACATATATACATATATACATATATACATATTTACACAATTAAACATATATACATATAATATATATATAGGTTTGAATATATATATATACATACATATATACATATATATATACATGTACATATATACATGTACATATATATATATACATATACATACATATATAGATATATACATACATATATACATATACACATACACATAAATACATATATACATATATATATATACACATACATATATATATATACATATACATATATATATTTACATACGGCAAATGCCTGGGCTTTGCCCGGACATGCAATGACGACAGGCGACGCATCATCACCATCATCACCATCATCATCATCATCATTATCATCACCATCATCATCATCAGCATCATCATCATCAAACCCTTATTGAAGATCTGCAATGAATGTAGAAGTTTAACCTGGCTGGGAGAATTAAACCCTTATTGAAGATCGAAGTCTAACGGGGGTGGGAGAATTATACCCTTATTGAAGATCTTCAATGAATGTAGAAGTTTAACGGGGTTGGGGGAATTAAACCCTTATTGAAGACCTTCAATGAATGTAGAAGTTTAACGGGGCTGGGAGAATTAAACCCTTGTTGAAGATCTTCAAGGAATGTAGAAGTTTAACGGGGGTGGCAGAATTAAACCCTTATTGAAGATCTTCAATGAATGTAGAAGTTTAACGGCGGTGGGAGAATTAAACCCTTATTGAAGACCTTCAATGAATGTAGAAGTTTAACGGGGGTGGGAGAATTAAACCCTTATTGAAGATCTTCAATGAAGGTAGAAGTTTAAGCAGGGCGGGAGAATTAAACCCTTCTCGAAGATCTTCAATGAATGTAGAAGTTTAACGGGGTTGGAAGAAAAGATCAGAAAACAGTCAGGACGATGTGTAGTAGTATAGCTGTATGAACTTGGGAACAACGACGTGTGACAAGTGCGATGGTGCACATCGCACAGACAGGCAAATATCGGAACCATCAAACATGGTCTTAGCAGCATTTTAATGATTGTTTTGCAATAATGAGATTGACATGCTGTGGGAATTTCGGTGATTTGGCAGGTTGGGAGCCTGAAGGTGCAAGGTGCATCGACTTACATCCGTTGTTTCCCTATCATGCCCATCATTTGCTAGTGAAATCCCGAGGGCAACTGTGAGAAGTGCGACGGCTGGCACCTCACAGAGAGGCAAGTATCGGAACCATGAAATATGGTCTTAAGATGTCTTAAGTATTGAGCAGCATTTTAATGATTGTTTTGGAAATATGAGATTGACATGCTGTGGGAATTTCAGTGATTTGGCAGCTGCCCGCACTTTGAAAAAGATCGGCACGGGTTGGGAGCGTGAAGGCGACTTCACAGTGGATCTGCTGATTTCATGGGTCATTTTAGAAGTAAACCATGAGTGAGCCATCCAATTTTTGGGTTGCAGAACCTTGGAGGCCCTGAAATCTGTAGATTTTCCATTGGAGACGGACACCTCTGTGTCTTGGGCTGATCTTGTTGATCGCCCTTCATGCATTTGCATACCAAGGTCAAGAACAGCCTCCATCAAATGGGGGGAAGCAGCCCCTCAAAGCAGAACCAGATCCAACGTTTCAGCTTGGAACAGATTGGAACATGGTTTGACGGTCGTCCTGTGACCGCTGGGACTTCATCCATTTTTGACACCTTCATACCACTTGATGCCGAAATTCATCGTTTGCACCGATGTTTTTCTTCGTCCATGATTCTGTGTCCGTTCACATATACATATATCATATGTATATATATATACACAGTATAAAAACCATATATTAGGGTAGTAATCAACGATGATACCAGTAGTACCGTCGGTGGCGGAAGTTTCAGACATAGGAAACCTATAGGAAGGGTTAGTTGTTGTGACTCACGGATGGCAGGGCGAATCCACTGATGGACCGAAAGGTGGTTGGAGTTGTGTTTTCTGGAGTGGTTGCAATGGTTGCAGTGGTCACCTCACCACGACTGCTGGATGTAGTGTGGTGTAGTGCAGTTGTAGTTGTAGTTGTAATGTTGTAGGTGTAGTTGTAGTATGTTGTAGTTGTGGTGTAGTGGAGTTGTAGTTGTAAGTTGTAGTTGTAATGTAGTGCAATTAGTGTAGTGTAGTTGCATTTGCAGTTGTAGCTGTGGTGTGGTGTAACTAGTGTAGTGTATTGTAGTGTACTGTAGCGTTGTGTACTGTAGCGTGGTAAAGTGTAGCGTTGTAGTGTAAAGTAGTGTAGTTGTAGTTGCAGTGTAATGTCGTGTAGTGCAATGTAGTGGTAGTTGCAGTTGTAGCGTAATGTAATGTAATTAGTGTAGTGTAGTGTTGTGTTGTGTAATGTAGTGTAGTTGTAGTTGCAATTGCATTTGTAGCTGTAATGTACTGCAGTTTAATGAGTGTATTGTAATGTAATGTAGTGTAGCTGTAATTGTAGTTGTAGCTGTGGTGGTGGTGGTGGTAGTGGTAGTGGTAGTGGTAGTGGTAGTGGTAGTGGTAGTGGTAGTGGTGGTAGTGGTGGTAGTGGTGGTAGTGGTGGTAGTAGTAGTAGTAGTAGAAGTAGTAGTAGTAGTAGTTGTAGTAGTAGTAGTAGCAGGGTAGTAGTAGTAGTAGTAGTAGTAGCAGGAGTAGTAGTAGTAGTAGCAGCAGCAGCAGCAGTAGTAGTAACCCCATGAAGCAAGGTGTGCTCTTCATGTGCTGGCTGAACATGCTGTCATTCTGAGCCATAAAGGCTAATTGGAAGCCAGTGAAAGAAATGAGCCAATGCCAATCCATGGAAGGCTAATCTGGCTAATGTGTAGACCTGCAGAGTAGCAGGCTAATTTTTTGACCCAAGCCATCTGTATAGGCTAATCTGGTGCCAGCACTGTGTCAGCCTTTTTTCAACACCCAGCCATCAAGGCTCTCTTAGCCCTCAACTTGACCATCAGCACATGGTTTTTTGTCACCTGCTTTGCAGAATTTGCCAGATTTGTTATAGGACCTGGTTGAAGCCAGTGACTGGCAGTCAGGACCAAGGAAAGTGAACACTGCATCCAACTGGACAGGGTCAATTTGCACCATCAAATCGCTTTGTGCAATCCTTTTGGATGGACACAGAACTTTGACTTTGGTCCCATCCACATCAATCTCAACTACAGAGGGTGGCTTGTGCACACCTGCTTTCCTTCTGCTGCCAGCACTTTCATCATCACCTTGTCCTTAATCAGCTGCTTCTGGGGTCACACCAACTTTTTGGTTCCTGAGGTCCTTAAGCTCTTGAAGCTTGTCACCACCAGCCAATGAAGAATTCTTTTGCCCCTCACCACAGACCAGCTTGCAAATGGTGTAGTTGGTAGCTGCAAGCTTCAAATATTCAACACCTGAGTCCTGCATGCATTTTGAACCCAACATTTCCCAAACACATTGGGGCAAACCACTCAGCCATATAAGCTTGCTAGCAAAACACACTTGAGGTGGGTTTGGGTTTGTAACCCTGGATGTCCTGCACAACAAGCTGCTCAGGGATTTGGATCTTCTTGCCACCACCATTCTTCACACAAACAATGCGTGACACTTGCACAGCAGGCTCCATGGCCCCAAAGAAGTTGACAGCTTTGGGGCCAAAGCAGCAGCAACAAACAAGGGGCTTTGACCAAGTGGGCCTGGTAATGGCCAATGCGGCAATATGTCAGCTGGTGAAGCCTGCAATGGCTAATGTTGAGGTTCAGCCTGGGAATGGCTAGTGTTTGAATGCTGAGGTTCAGCCTGGGAATGGCTAATGTTTGAATGCAGCCAAATGGCTAATGTGATTTTGGCTTTTTAAGAAATCATTTTTTCTGTTGAAAATATTCAAAATCAAATACACAAAGTGCACATGTACATTATCTTAATTTTGAAGCTAACTAGTTATAACTTTGCTAATTAAGTAGCAAAATTAACATAATTAAGAAAGTTAGCTAACTGTTTTGAAAAAATAGTAATCATCATAACTTGTTAAGAAAAATATAACTAGTTAAGACCTAGTTAAAGCATAGTTACAACATAATTAGAATATAGTTAGTAACATATGCTAACCTAGCTAACTAGTTATAAAACAGCAGCCTGGCTAAGTAGTAACTTCTAACCACTAGCTACTAACGACTAAGTAGTAACGACTAAGTTTATCGAAGGAAGTTTAGGAGTCACACGTCCGACAATATGGAGAAATGGAAAAGCAGAGTGTGAAGAGTCAGCCAGGAGAAGATAAGAGATGGAGAAAATCAAAGAGGGATAAAGTCAGAAGAGAGAAGATGAAGGTGCGCGTAAAGGTAGGAAAGTCACGATGCACTGTGTTTTTCCAATGATTTGTGGCTCTGGAGGGTCGAAAAGTAACCTCGCTCACGCGGCGGGTGGGGAGCCAGCTGGCGAGATGAGAGATGAACGCCGTTGTGGCGCGAAGCAGCTTTCCAAGTCACAATGTACAAAGCACACCAGCCTCGGACCATTTTTGATGTTCAGACTACAACAACTTCAACAACTACAGCAACTACAACAACGACAACAACTATAGCACACAACAACTACAACAACAACCACAACTTCACCACAATTACACCTATTACAACTACAACTACAACTACGCTACCACTACACGATACTACAGCCATCACTACAACTACAACTACAACTACATCACAACTACACTCCAACATCCCACTACACTGCACTACGCTACAACTACAACTACATTACACTCCACTACACTACACTAGATTACACTACACTACAACCATCACTACAACTACAACTGCAACTACATCACAACTACACTACAACAACCCACTACACTGCACTACGCTACAACTACAACTACACTACAACAACACTACATTACACGACACTACATTACACTCCACCACACTAGACTAGATTACACTACACTACAACCATCACTACAACTATAACTACAATACATCACAACTACACTACAACAACCCTATTTCCACTACACTACAGTACACTACAACTACAACTACAAATACAACTACAACAACACTACAACTACACTGCACTCCACTCCACTACACTTTACTCCACTACACTACACTCCACCACACTGCACTACACTCCACTACATTACACTACTTTACACTACACTACGCTACATTACACTATACTCAACTACACTAAGTTACACCACACCTACAACTACAAACACAACTACAACTACGCTTCTTTACACTACACGACACTAGACTACACTACATTCTACCACACTACAATACATTACACCTCTACAATACGACTGCAAATACACTACTTTAATTACACCACACCACAACTACAACTCCACGGCATTACATCTACAACTACAGCTGCACTACACCACACTACATCCAGCACTTGTGGGTGAGGTGACTACTGCAACCATTGCAACCAGTCCAAAAATAATACAACTCCAGTGCAAAATGGCCAATAAATATGAAGTGGCTACTTGAGAAAACTTCTCCCCCAATAAACCCTAAATGGCTAGTTCAGACAATATCCCTTCCCCAATAAAGTTTCTTGACCTAGTTGAGAGAATAACATTCCCTCAGTAACCTTCAATGATAAGTTGAACACTTCCCCCCCCCAATAAACCCTAAATGGCTAGTTCATAACATAGTTCCTCCCTCCAGTAAGGCGCATTTATTGGGCCAATAAATATGAAGTGGCTACTTGAAAACTTCCCGCCCCCAATAAACCCGAAATGGCTAGTTCAGACAATGTCCCTTCCCCAATAGACTTTCGTGACCTAGTTGAGAGAATAACATTCCCCCAGAAACCTTGAATGATAAGTTGAGCACATCCCACCCCCAATTAACCCTAAATGGCTAGTTCAGACATATCCCTTCCCCAATAGACTTTCGTGACCTAGTTGAGAGAATAACATTCCCTCAGAAACCTTCAATGATAAGTTGAACACTTCCCCCCCAATAAACCTTAAATGGCTAGTTCATAACATAGCTCCTGCTTTCACTAAGGCGCATTTATTGGGCCAATAAATATGAAGTGGCTACTTGAAAACTTCCCCCCCCAATAAACCCGAAATGGCTAGTTCAGACAATGTCCCTTCCCCAATAGACTTTCGTGACCTAGTTGAGAGAATAACATTCCCCCAGAAACCTTGAATGATAAGTTGAGCACATCCCCCCCCCCAATTAACCCTAAATGGCTAGTTCAGACATATCCCTTCCCCAATAGACTTCCTTGACCTAGTTGAGAGAATAACATTCCCGCAGAAACTTTGAATGATAAGTTGAGCACATCCCCCCCCACCCAATTAACCCTAAATGGCTAGTTCAGACAATATCCCTTCCCCAATAAACTTTGCGGACGCAGTTGAGAGAATAACATTCCCCAAGAGACCTTCAATGAGACGTTGAGCACTTCCCCCCCTCCCAATTAACCCTAAATGGCTAAAGAGTTAGATTTCATATGGTCGCGTGGTGGAAGGCAAAGGGGAGGAACATTTAAGTAAAGAGTTACATATCAGATGGTCGCATGGTGGAAGGCAAGGGGGGGGGAAGTTTAAAAAAAGACTTAGATTTCAGATGGTCGCATGGTGGATGGCAAAAGGGGGGAAAGTGTCAATAAAGACTTTGATTTCATATGGTCGCATGGTGGAAGACAAAGGGGGTGAACGTGTAAAGATAGACTTACAATTCAAACAAAGCATTGTGGAGGCGCAAGTGAGTACTGGAGGCGGTAGTTAGACAGGTCCGAGGCACAAGTGAGAGATGGAGGCGCAAGTGAGTAAGAGGCACAAGTGAGAAAATTTTGGAGGCGCAAGTGAGTACTTTGCCTCCGAAGAAGGTGCACGAGATGGATTTGCGCCTGTGAGCCTTTCGGATGTCCAGGGTGTTGCCAGCAACGAAAAAATGCTTTCATGTTTCATCCGAGCATAGCTTCAAGGCAACATTTGCATGTGGTCCAACTGCGAAGAAGATCAAAGTTGAGGAACTTCCTCGGGACAATTGGAAGTGCATGATGCCCCATCTTGGCTCTCAGCATATCCTGCGGAACTTCACGCTTTAGAGACTCTACTACCTAAGTTTTAAGTCAGAAGCTTTTTTCGTGCCAGGACCTCAAAGCGCAACCGTTTGACTGGAGAAGTGTCCATGATCTAAGTAACTTCACTGACTACCTCCTGGACGCTCAAAGAACTGAGGTTATGGATTCCGCGCAGGCCGGGGAGCTTTTTGCTAAACCGGCTGCTTTGTTCCCATGACCTTGATCGCCTGGACTTGGGACTCACAACTTGGACTTGGGACTCGCCAAAGAGGGTGTTGAGGAGGTGCACTTTATGTATCTTTGTGTCAGATCATCAAGCTAAGCCTAGCAGCTAAGCTATCAGATCCATCAGTCTTAGCTGCAGAAATTCTACCAGTGCAGTGCAAACATGTGCAAGCATTGTAAGCCAGGCATTCGTTTTTGACAGCATCGTCATAGCTTTTGTATCTCTGTAAGTTCCCTTGAAGGAAGAGAAAATGAGCCAAGTTACGAACATGGCAGTTTGCATCACTTCTCTTGCTCAAGTTTGTGTAGGAAGACTTGAATCTTTTCACACAGTTCTGTAGAAGCAAGGGAGATCAATTTCTGTTCGTGTGGATCGAACCCAAATTTGCATAAGTCCCGAAAAGGGGGTTGTAGCAAGTTCGTTAAACATCTTCCGTAGTAGTTGCAATGACACAATGGCACGGGGAAGGTTTAGGCGGTTATCGGCAATATCTACATAGTTGTAGAAGGCGATGGAGTGATCACTGCGTCCTCCACAATGACCGCGTTGTTCTTGCCCTCGTTTCCACAATGACCGTCAAGTCTGGGAGAATCATGTTCACCTTTGGGCTGCTTTGCAGTTTTCTTGGGGCTCCTCACCTTTGCCTGGAGCAAGCTGGTACACATGGCCTTTATCCAAGGCGCGGTTGCAAACTCGCGGCGGTTGGGGCACCTTGGGGCTGGTGCCGCCTTCAGGCCGAAAAAATCCAACGCTGTTTCGAACTTTTTGGCCGAGAGCTCTCTGAGTGCGGGCTCCCGGATGCTGAGATTTTTTGGATGTCACACAGAAGTATCCGCGCAACATTTGTTCATTGTCAACCATGGTGACCAACAATAGAAAAACATGGTCAACCCGTTTGTTAAAACAATTAAGTAGTCAAGTGCACATGTTTATAACTTCACATTTGGGTATGGTTATTGATGATATATCTCAGGCAACTCATACATTCATTTCGACTGCTATGTTATTCATGAAAAAGTCAACCAATGTTAGCGGATCAATTCATAGTGGCTCACGAGGCTCGAGGACCAAGTAGCCACGAATGGAAATGAAATCTTGGAGGTGGAAAGCTGCGCTGGACTAGGAAGTGCTTGCTGACTTTCTTTCGCAGTTCCATTTTGCTTCCAGAGATTGGCGCCCAGTGACACAATGACTTCAGGTGAGTGATCCAGATTCCTTCATCCGCAACAATGTTGCCGTGGAGCCTATGAAGGCCATTGCCTCAAAGTCACCCTGTGACATTTTTTCGCATGCAAGCAGGTTCCTATTGTTGTTTGTTTGTTTGTTTGTTTGTTTGTTTGTTATTTTGATGCGAGCTGCAGTTTGCCTCAGCAGGAGTCTATGTTTTTTCTTGCTTTCCGGATTGAAATATGACATGTCATGACATATCATGACATACCACTTGAAGAGGGGTTGTTAATCATGACATATCATGACAAACGATGGCTTTAATGGTTTAGAATTCGCAATGTTGATGATGGTGAAACAAATGGCTCACCATAGTTAATGGTTGTTAATCATTGAAGTCTTTTTCCACATTGCATTTTCAGCCGTGGGCACTGATAAAGCCAGGTTTCCACCCTTCTTCTTGAGCTCCTTGGGATCCCTTGAGGGATCCCAAGGGAGGACTATAAGATCCTGTAAGGGCCTTAGGGATCACAGTATAACGGCTGAGGAAGCAGTTGCTGCACACTTGGGAGTTGATCCAGCAGCTTGGCAAGACAATCTCTGAGGGGCTCGTGTCACATGAGACAAACAACATAAGAAGGGGATAAACATGAAGAGTCTGTCAGAGCCCGTAATTTTTCATGAAACTTCTACGAAGTCTTTTACAGAGTCTTTTACGTTGAGAGAATTGGGAGATAAACATGTGCAGGTCGCGCGTGTAGTGTCATCCGCATGATCCGTCATGTTGGGAACGTCCATGAAAGCATGGATTTATTTGGAGCATTGGTTAGTAGTTGTAGTAGTTGTAGTAGTTGTAGTAGTTGTAGTAGTAGTAGTAGTAGTAGTAGTAGTTGTAGTAGTAGTAGTAGTAGTAGTAATAGTAGCAGTTAGTAGTAGTAGTAGTAGTAGTAGTAGTAGTAGTAGTGCTTCGCGTGCACTTCTTCGACATCGCAACTTCTAAAAGTGTTTCGAAGCTGAGGTGTGTGGTACATTTTGATTTGGTACGTCTCAATTCAATGTAAAGAACTCTTCACCGCGACATGAGATTTCAAGATACCGGGATGATTGGTAGACATCAGCAACGGATAGTCTTGGCCTTGATGTGTCAACCACCAACCAGAAGGAGTTTGGCAACTGCCGAGGTGGACATCTGTCTCATCAGGGCTATCTGCAACTACTTCACTGGAGCCACTGGTTTGTGCTTGGCGGAAGTGGACGGTGTGGACTACCGCAAGAGCTTCAGCTCCTTGGGACAGAACGGCGACCAAGGGAAGATGACCAGACGTAATTGGATGCGATTGGTATCTCAATAATTGATATATCCAATAATCATGGGATAGTCGCTTAGCCAACCATATTCGGGCACATATGCAGCTGTGCCAGCTGGGGCCTCATCAGTCACCGACAATAAAAGGGCCCAAGAAATTGTTATATGATAGTGGTATTGATGACTACTGAGTATTCCCCATTCATTTATGATTATAAGCATTAGTCATTCATGGATGACCATAATCAACTATCAATACTTGGGGTTAATAACGGTTGATGGTTATTGCAAAAGTGCTATAATCATGAACAAACAATGATCAGCCATGAATGATATGGTCACCACTATATAATCACTCGAAAATAATGATCTGCACCTCATGATTAATGAATCATGAATCATTCATAACCAAAAAACAATACCCAAATAGAATGATCCAAACAGTACCGTATCCTCATCCTAACCCTATTTACTTTATTCATCAGGGATTCCTATGGGTTTTGATAGTCCCTCATACCCACGCCAGCTTCAGGCAACTGGTGCAAGGGTGAGATGAAGAGCGTGGAGTCTCGTCGCATCTTTCACTGTTACGTGGCTCGTCTACGCATGATACTATGCGCTGTACTTTGCTATTCTCTACTCTACTGTACTGTACTATACTAATACTATTACTAATACTAATGCTAATGCTAATACATACTAATACTAATACTTATGCTAAGACCAATACTAATACCAACACTCATACTAATACTCATACTAATACTAATATTAATACTAATACTAACACTAATACTAACATTAATACTAATACTAATATTATTACTAATACTAACACTAATATTAATACTAATGCTAATACTATACTGTACTATACTACACTATACTTTACTATACTACACTATACTATACTATGCTATGCCATGCTATGCTATGCTATACCGTGCTTTGTTATACTGTACTATGGTATGGGTAGTCACATCAAAAGCCGAGGCCATCCCCTCGTCCTACTGGTCACACGAAGCCTCCGTGCAGCTCCTTGACGAAGAGCTCAACAAGCTCCAGGTGGGTCCGGTGACAATCATCATCGTCATCATCCTCATCCTCATCATCGTCGTCATCACCATATCACCATATCACCAGCATCCTCGTCCTCATCCTCATCATCCTCATCCTCATCGTCGTCATCACCATATCACCATATCACCATATCACCATATCACCATATCACCATATCACCAGCATCCTCGTCCTCATCCTCGTCCTCATCCTTATAAGAAGGGCCAACAGGGCTTGGAGCAAGCAATCCATGCTAGTTCATTGCCCCCAACATATTTGGCATGAGGATCCCCAGTGACATTCAATATTTGATAGATCCTTGATATGCCTTGATCACTCTAAATAGGTGGTCTAGACCCCAAAATGTGTGAGTCAGTAGTAGCCGGATCGACGATTATTATCCCCATTAATTGTTTCATTGCCAAAATGGTGTTTATATCCTTGTTGCACGCGCCCAACGCGCCAAAATGATAAGTCATTATCGGTGATTATCCCACTCATTGTTGCTGATTGGTTAGAATTGTTTGTTGTTAGCATTCCCTGACAGAGCCTTTGTCAGTTTCGCCTCCTTTTCGCCTCTTCTTCTTGTTGTTTGTTTTTTGAGCATGCCCCAAACTGAGCTGTGGGTACCACTTATCACATCTTATTATATACCAACATTGAGTAGGCGTCCCTCCCAACATAGACAGTTCTGCAAATGTTTGGGATGTTGAGGGAACTAGGGTCAGCTGACCTATCCAGAAACATGCCGCTTTGGATGTACAGCGATTCAATGCGATACCATGAGATTGGTAGGGTTGAAAGAAAGGTTGGTAGGTTGCGATGTAAGGCTGGCAGGTCGTAACGTGACTTTGGATGTGCTTTGCGCCACAACGGCGTGCAACTTTTCATCTCTCATCTGACCACATGGCTCCGCACTCGCCGCTTTAGCGAGCCTACATTTCGGCTCTCCGGAGCCACAAATCATTGGAAAAACACAGTGTTTCGCGACTTTCCTACCTTTTCACGCACCTGGATCTTCTTTCTTCTGAGACTTTCTCTTTTTTGATCTTCTTTCTTCTTCTCTTCTCTTCGCTGACTCTTCCCATCTCTGCTTTTCATTTGTCCATATTGTCGGAAGTTTGACTCCTAAACTTCCTTCGATCAATTAGAGTTGGATCTCGACGCATAATGATGGATATAAATGGAAAATCCATGATCATCCCATCCTTGATTGATGGGTCAGTCTCATTTATATGTGTGTTGATCCCCTGCTAAACCACCATGGTTTCGATTGGGCTTGTTCAATATCAATGGAAGATGGGATTAGAGGCTCTGCCTTTGGTCGGAAAGAAATGCATGCTTGATGCCAAAGTACCGCAGAAGCAGTCTCGGGAAGAGTCCCCTAGTCAGAACTGCAGTTTTAGAGGTCTAGGAATTTTAGGAAAAGATCGCCAGAAAAGATCAGAAAACAGTCAGGTGTAGAGTGTAAAGTGTAGAGTGTGGAGTGTAAAGTGCAGAGTGTGGAGTGTGGAGTGTAAAGTGTGGAGTGTGGATTGGAAAGTGTGGAGTGTGGAGTGTAGAGTGTAAAGTGTAGAGTGTGGAGTGTAAAGTGTGGAGTGTAAAGTGTCGAGTGAGGAGTGTAAAGTGGAAAGTGTAGAGTGTGGAGTGCGGAGTGTAGAGGTAAGGAGTGTGGAGTAAAAAGTGTGGAGTGTGGAGTGTGTAAAGTGTAGAGTGCGGAGTGTGGAGTGTAGAGTGTAAAGTGTAGAGTGTAAAGTGTAGAGTGTGGAGTGTGGAGTTTAAAGTGTAGAGTGTGGAGTGTGGAGTGAGGAGTGTAAAGTGTAAAGTGTGGAGTGTAAAATGTAAAGTGTGGAGTGTAGAGTGTAAAGTGTAGAGTGTTCAGTGTAGAGTGTGGAATGTGGAGTGTGGAGTGTAAAGTGTAGAGTGTGGAGTGTGGAGCTTCCCCCATAGACACAGCGACGCCACAGGAAAACCAGAGACTCGAGACGAGACACGTGGGCGCAGAAAAACGAGCATTTCGTCTGATACTTCCTCCAATTTTGACATTTTCGACACGTTATCAAACAGGTTGGAATGTCACAAAGTGCTACGCCTGCCACGCAAAACGACATGACAACCTGCTTGGAAACCTTTGAAAAGTACATGTTTTGCAGCTTACCTCATAGACACGGCGAGGCCACAGGAAAACCAGAGACTCGAGACGAGACACGTGGGAGCAGCAAAACGAGCATTTCGTGCGAGACTTCCGCCAATTTTGACACTTTGTAGCATCAAAATCAACGTTTTCCCGCGAGTTTTCTCTGGAACCTGAAAATTTGCTATCCCAAAATCGATGTTTCGTGCGGGGCTTCCAGCACATCTCACAAAATGCCACCCCTACCACGGAATCTGCACCGTGTCGCCACTTGACGCAGCCCTGCCAATGCGATTCGCAAAAAACACGCAACACGACACGTCTAAAATGCTGCGCCTGTCACGAAAAATGACGATGGACACGTCCAAAATGCTGCGCCTGCCACGAAAACTGCAACGCATCTTCTGAAAACATCGCTAAAGTATTGCGCCTGCCACACAAAACGACTTTCGACACGTCACAAAACACGTCTGAATGTCACGAAGTGCCAGGCCTGCCACGCGAAACAAAGCAACGCCACTTGTGAAACCTCCAAACTGACCCCTTCTGCAGAACTTACCATGGGCACGGCTATGCGAACGGTTGCGGACGGTTGCGGACGTCAACGCAACGTTGAGCGAAGACACCCTCAGCCCCCAGGACCCCCAGAGTGAAACGGGAACCCTTGCTACGCATTCGGAAAAAAATGGATGTGCACGTGGACAGCAGACACGTGGTTGGCGATGCGCCAACTTTCGGACAGGTGTACTGTAGTTATACCTGATTCATGCCAGAATTTTACAATTTTTGTGTGAAAGCTACACGTATATCACAGTTATAATTACCGTATTTATGCGACAGTCATACCGTTCTTATGCTTTGGTTATGCCAAAGTTATACTTGCATATACGCTATACTTTTGCCAAAATTATACTTATACCACAGTTTCACGATATTTTGCCGTATTTTTTTACCATGGTTATTTCATATTTATGCTAGCGGGGTGAAAACTGCGCGAGTGGTTGTAGATTGTAGTGATTTTAATGTTTGATACCTCAACTGCTCATATTCATTGGGGGCCGTCACCAAGCGGGACTTCAAAGGAAACAGTTCGATCCATTTCCATTTAGGAAACATCATTCTAAGCAACCTTTTACGGGGGTTGGCGTTGTTTGAGGTTGAAAGAATTCACTTATGTGACACTTACACATTATCTCAGGACGGATGTAGGCCCAAATTGTGTACAGCAAAATGAAATGGTTTGAGATTCTAAAGGTGCAAGGTGCATCGACTTACATCCGTTGTTTCCCTATCACGCCCATCATTTGCTAGTGAAATCCCGAGGGCAACTGTGAGAAGTGCGACGGCTGGCACCTCACAGAGAGGCAAGTATCGGAACCATGAAATATGGTCTTAAGATGTCTTAAGTATTGAGCAGCATTTTAATGATTGTTTTGGAAATATGAGATTGACATGCTGTGGGAATTTCAGTGATTTGGCAGCTGCCCGCACTTTGAAAAAGATCGGCACGGGTTGGGAGCGTGAAGGCGACTTCACAGTGGATCTGCTGATTTCATGGGTCATTTTAGAAGTAAACCATGAGTGAGCCATCCAATTTTTGGGTTGCAGAACCTTGCAGGCCCTGAAATCTGTAGATTTTCCATTGGAGACGGACACCTCTGTGTCTTGGGCTGATCTTGTTGATCGCCCTTCATGCATTTGCATACCAAGGTCAAGAACAGCCTCCATCAAATGGGGGGAAGCAGCCCCTCAAAGCAGAACCAGATCCAACGTTTCAGCTTGGAACAGATTGGAACATGGTTTGACGGTCGTCCTGTGACCGCTGGGACTTCATCCATTTTTGACACCTTCATGCCACTTGATGCCGAAATTCATCGTTTGCACCGATGTTTTTCTTCGTCCATGATTCTGGGTCCCTAATACGCTAAGCAGTTCCCTTTGCAGATTCGAAGCGCATACCCTTATATAGCTTGAAAAATAAGGCCCCAAGATACTACTGCTGCTAGTGCTGCTGCTGCTACTGCTGCTGTTGCGGCTGGTGCTACTGCGGCGGCTGCTGCTGCTACTGCTGCTGCGGCTGCTGCTGCAACTGCTGCTGCTACTGCGACTGCTGCTGTTGTTGCTGCTGCAGCTGCTATGGCAGCTGCCTTGTGATTGTTGTGATTGTTGTTGTTGTTGTTGTTGCTGTTGTTGCCAATAGATGCTGGGAACCCCCTTTCCCTGGTGCGCTCTCGCTTGCGTCGGCCGGGTGGGCAGATAAATGCATATACTATATATATATATTTACATATATATTTACATATATATATTTACATATATATATTTACACATATATATATATACAAATATTAATATTTGCATGCATACATACATACATACATACATACATATACGCATATTTAAATATTTACATGTATATTTATATATATATATATATATATTTATTTACATATTTATATATGCACATATATATATACATACATATGTATACGTATTTTTTTAAAATATTATATCTACTCATTTTTGTTGATATTTATTTGTCTTTTCTTATATATATATATATATTTAAAATATGTATACCTAGATGTTCCTGAAGGTCAATTTCTTGCGCCTTAACCAAAATCTGCCCTTTTATCTAAGAGGCGTTTTTTGACTTTTGGAACGTTCTATCCTGACAGATGTCTTTTAGTAGGTTTGACGCCAGTTTCCTGTTAAAATTCCAAGATGTTTCATGGGCACGGCTGAATAATTAACTAACCGCAGAACCTTCGTCGCCGGGTGAAACTCTGCTCAGGGGCTGCTACTGCATGAAGCAGTTGCGCAGAGTATGCATCATACATAGTATAGTCTCTTCGCGTGACAGGTTGTCCATGGTAAGGTATGACACGATTATCATGGCATGATGGGTTTACCATCAAATGCTGAGACGAATGACTAATTTTGTTTGTGGCATGATCAGATCAACAAAAAAAACCGGGATCATCTGGTATGATAAGGTATGGCATTTATAACAAGGTTTAATTTTTGCCAAAATCCTACGCTTTTAAGAGGCGTAATTTGCCTGGTAAAAACGTAATTTTCCGGGAGCAAGGCGTAACTTGCCCTAATTGGGAACCATCCATTTTGAATTTCGCAATTCGAGTTTTTTCATGTATGATACGGGTCAAAAACCATGGGCGCACACAACGCACAGAATCAAATGTGTTCTGAATTCTTTGACAGTGGGAACATGTCTTCCCGTTCACCTGTCTTTGGTTTCAAGCAGTTTTGCCCTCTTTCATGCCATTCTAGCAACTTGCTCATCCCACACTGGCATGTCATGCATGCTCTTCAGTCGCTGATTTGGTGCTAATAGCAGGCGCCAACAGTGGTAGCATTGGAATCACAATTTGGATTAAAACTACTTGGACATGATTCAGGGATGATCTTCCAAGGACGTTTTTCTTGCTCACGAAAACTGCCGTTTTTTTTTATTGCAAGGGGCTGAAATTTTGTACTTTCAGCTAAGAGGCCAAAATTTAGCACAGGTGGATTTTGCAGGTATATATATATATACTTCGTATATGTATATATGCATATGTAAATGTATTATGCATATATTTATATAGTAATATATTTCTTAGGTCTGTGATCAACAAACATGGTGATAGAAAAATTGGAGAATGCCATGTGAAGACACCGTTGTTGGTGATAGCCATCCCAATGGGAGATCTCCATGGCCACATGGCCAGGGCCGCTTGCGGATGATTTATGGCACCATGGCGGCATGGTACCGGTGAGTCCCGATTTGTGGCTGAAAATCGGGATGTTTTGAACGGTTTCCCCGGTTTCCCCGGTTTCCCCGGTTTCCCCATGACTTTTCGCATGGAATTCGTGGAGCAAAATTTCTGTTCCATTCACATCTTGTACCCGTAAGGTCAACCCCGGATGAATAGCAAAAAACCATGGTTTATGACAATTAGGGGGGTACTCCTCCAATAGTCATTTCATCTGATACTTAAATGGTATCCCCCCAATTGAAGAACCGTTTGGGTTTATTAATCCAGGGTTGACATTACTCAAGGCAATTCAATGATGCTATGGTTCTGATATGAATTTGGCATGGCAAATGAAACTTCAGGAAGAAACCGAAAGGATTGTCCAGTGCAATGGTTGCTTACCAGTCTTACCAGTGTATTTGGCTTACTGAAAATCTTGGCATCCCATGATATCACCTTCTGAAACCTATGGGTTTTATCAATGTATGTTGAAATCCCATCATATCCCATAAATTATATCTAGAATTTTGGGTTCTACCAAATGACATATCACCCACTATGTCCCACTATAATCTATTATATCTATACCTACTTTTGCAGCTGAAACTTCCCATTTTTTGAGGGACCTAAACTTCGGGTCGGAAGTTTCGTTCGCCAGGCGACGATCCCTGCATCGGGGTGCACCTGCGTCAACTGCTGTTGGATGGGGACAACTTGCCCTCACTAACACTGGACCCGGTTCCGACCCGGTGGGGGGACGGGATTCGTTACGAGGAAAATTAGGGGTCATGTGAAAAATGGCGAAGTGGAACATCACCATCTTTTTTTTGGTGGTGACTGGAACCATGGAAAACGTTTACTTTACGTAGCTATAGAAAATCACCATTATTTTCATGGTTAAAGTTAAAGTTAAATGATTTAATTGATGGTTAACAATAGTTGATGGGAAGTTAATGGTTAATGGTTGATAGTTAATGGTTAATATATAATAATCTGGAATTATTATCTGGTTGGTGGTGACTGGAACCATGGAATGGATTATGACTTTCCATTCAGTTGGGAATGTCATCATCCCAACTGACGAACTCCATCATTTTTCAGAGGGGTTGGGCTCAACCACCAACCATTTTTTTTTGGGTAAATCAATGAACTAAATGGGCAATTTTCAATAGCTATGTTGAATTACCAGAGTGTTACCCTCCGGTAATCGAACGTCGCAGTAGATGACTAGCATTTTTAGAACATTACCATGTTTACCTTGTATGAAATGTGTTTTCCCCACGGAAAACATCCATTGATAGAGGATTTCAGATTTGCGACATTTGATATCGATGACTGGAGGGTAAGTAGCAAGAAATTGGGAAATGGCACATTTTTACCAACAGAACTTGCAATTTAAGTCAGCAAAATGGTGATTTCAGCAAGAAACGGAGGGATTCAGCAGGAATGGGGGATCTGAAGCGGCAAACGTTGGGGACGAAACATCGTGATTTTTCATAGCACATTGAGGCTTCTAGCGACATTGGGATTGGGATTGAAATGATTGAATCAAGGCAACAAACAGGGATTTACCCAGCAACAAATAGGGATTTGTCCAAGACAACTGTTGGGATTTCTCAAAGGATCAACTGTTGGGATTATTTGGACAGCGGTGATTTGACCTGTTGAGTTATGATTTTTCGTCAAATCAATGAACACAAGGATTTACCCAGCAATCATCGTGATTTAGGAAAAATATATAAAAATATGCCTATTAACTCGCAATAACTTTGGTGTTTTGTCCCAACAAACAATGGGTACCATCTGGTTATTTGTGCCAGTTCGCCACGGAAAATCCACCCATTTGTAAGAACGGTAAACCAGCTATTTCGATAAATCGGCCATCGAAAAACCATGGCTAGCCCTGTGAATGTCATAACCAGGTTGGGTACAAATTTCCAACCGAGATTTCTGTGGGATGGATCCCAAGCATTCCAGCACCCAGATCAGCACCGAAAATGTTAAAATCCCAAGTATCATCGCTAGTAGAATGATGCTTAAAATCCATAAAGTGATGGTTAAATCCGTAATTCTTGATTTACCCTTGGGATGATTACCAGCTAGAAAAAATCCAAATTTTTGATGGTTAAATTAAGTTAAATCCATCATCTTAGTTACCATTGGTCGATTTTGGAAAATGGATTTCTCATCTGGTTGGTGGTTTGGAACATTTTTTGTTTTTCAGTATATTGGGAATAAGAATCCCAATATTTTTCAGAGGGATTGAAACCACCAACCAGTCATCCTTGTTGCCATATTCAAATTGCACACCACTTGAAGATGCTTGATTTTTTTCTAGGAAGAGAATAGTTGATGCCTCTGAACCAATAGAATTTTGAATAGAGGTATCAATTATTGGTATCAACTATAGAGGTATCAACCAATAGATTAAAACAATAGAAAGTAAATAGTTGATACCAATAGTTGACACCTATTCTATAACAATAACATCTTTCCTGTTTACTACAACAATAAACTGTTTGCTATATTATTTACTTCTTTCATAGTTGAAACCTCTATAAACTTCAACTATCATTATTGTTACCCTCTGGCTATTTAACATAGCCATCGTATAGATGGCCCATTTATGGATGATTTTCCCAGCTATAAACTTCCATTTATGGTTGGGATTTTCCATGGCTATGTTAAATAACCAGATGGTAATCTGTTTAAGTGACCCATGGTAACCAGATCGAAGCAGGACGACTTCGACAATCGGGTCTTTGCCATGGAACCGAGTCACGTGTCTGTTGCGGCGTTGCGGGGGGTCGAAACGTTGAAAAGGAGGGACCAACGGTGACCAACGGACGCAGGTTTTGGAGTCCGGAGAAGGCGGCGAATTCTGTTTTTTTTTGGTTGCTAAATGGCTAAATCATTGCTTCTCCCTTTTTTTCATAGATCATGGTTTATGTTAGGGAAATCATCCCCAAATGGCCGAACTATTCAGGTTAGTGAAATATGATAATTTACCCAGATAGATGATGATTGTCTTGTTTCCATCTTTTCCAGTTGTTGAGAAGAGGTTTCTCCACTTCTGGCCCGATACTATCATCCTTCAGGGGTTGAGCAACTTTGATGATGGAGGATCGAAATGAATGCCAACTGTTGTGCCATTGGGGTGCATTCAAGAAACAAAAGGACTTCATCCAGTGAAGGTTGAAAGCATCATTGATATTCCAACTACCAATAATGATAAGATGTAAGCATTGTTATTATGATAGCAACTATTTCTTTATTGCAACTATGTGTTTTGTTTATCGTTATCACTATTACAATCATTTGCTTAGCAACAACAACAATACTGATCATTATTGATATCACTATACATATTTGTACTCTTACTATAGTTTTTGTTGTTATTTCATACATGATTAATTAGTGATGTATAGCATCACACATTAGTTGATACCTCTGAAGCTTCTGGATTAAACTTGGTCCTATTCACTGGCCATGTCAGGAGCTGATTCATTGGAGGTACCGATTCCATAGAAAAAAGGCATATTTTTCAGGGCTATGTAAGGGGATATCCCCAGAAAATATGGCCTTATATATATATGGTACTAACGTACCTCCATCTGTTGGATCCTGAAATGGGCCATTGATTGACAGCTTTTCGCCTCAGCCACGGCAAAATTTCTTGGGACTTCAGGTTGTCACCACAACCTCTGGTCGAAGATGACCAATCGCACATGGGCCATCCATCACGTGCGCCTTGGATGATGTTCGGAAGGGGTTGCAAAAGGGGCATTTGAGATTGCTAATGTCAATCCTGGATTAATAAACCTCTAGGCTGTTTAATTTTTTGGAGGGTACCATTTAAGTATCAGATTACAATTGGAGGCACCCCCAAGTGGTCTGGCTGTATTGTTTACGTAGAACATGTGGTGTAACGTGAGAAAACAGCAAGGATATTGGCGTTTTCAGTGAATGGAAATGGGCATATGCTCAATAGCAATGCGTGTTCAGACCCAACCACACCCAACCCATAATTGGTGTATAACGCAACCGTGATACAACCAAACAAACGTATATAAGTACGGACAAACAAATGATGGGGTAATACACAAAACATGGGGTATTCTTGAAGTTATCAACATCATGTGGTCTCTTCCTATGATTGATGGTGCTATTCACAGTATAGATGGTTATACTGTATATATACAATATATAAACCCTCTCAGTTTCACTGAATCATACATACAAAACACATAGTAACATAGTAGAGATCTAAGAAGAAACAAGTTCATACATTCATCTCCAGCTTAGTGAACTTTCGCATTAGTTGGAAATGTGGCATGGCCCCAGTGTCATGAATCGCCCCCAATTTCACCAGAAATGGCAGGATCGAAACAACGGAAGGTTTATTTCGCATTGGTTTACCACATCAGATACAACATGATACCCCTACTGGTTGGTGGTTTGGAACATGTTTTATTTGTTCATATATTGGGAATAATCATCCCAACTGACTAATATTTTTCAGAGGGGTTGAAACCACCAACTAGACTAAATTGGGTGATGAAGAACACTTATTTCTTGCCATTTTCTGCAAGAACCAACTCCATAAAAGGGTTTCTAGATACCCTGGGCTAAATTTTGCCATAGATGTGGAACATTTACCATTTCTAGATTGTTGTTTGGGAAAACCATGGTTTTTCCACATCTTATGATAATCTCATGTTAGTTTACCCATGTTTACCCTAGGGTACATGCTTTCAATCCCCAAATTTTCATGAGGAGCCCGGAGCAGATCCGCTGCATGTGGTCGGCAGACTTGGCGGCCGCCTACTACCAGGAGTCCCAGGAGGCTGAAGGCCATTGGGATCCGAGAACATGGGTGGGTTGCCATCGTTTTTTTGGTGGCAATTTTGAATGGCTAATAAATGTTAATTACCCTCTGGCAAATTAACATAGACCCTGGCACTCATCGGGTTTGGAAGATTAGTTTCCATTCAAACTAGGCTATTTTCAGGGTCTATGTTAATTTACCAGAGGGTAATAGTTGATGGGAAGTTCATGGTGAATAGTTAATAAACCAAGCAAAATACCCTTGATACATCTGGTTGGTGGTGACTGGAACCATGGAATTTTGAATGACTTTCCATATATTGGGAATAATAATCCCATCTGACTTTCATATTTTTCAGAGGGGTTGAAAGCGCCAACCGGTTAAATTAGACACATTATATACATCATATATATATGTATATATATATAGTATATGTTTGACTGGTAGATTTATTTATTTTTACAAAAAAGTCCGAGAAACTCACATGGGAAATAAAGGGATAAGCAACAAGCATGGTATAAAACACATCATTTTCTGGGAATACTTGGGAATATGCAATGTTAGATGGAGAACCAACAATGTTCGATGGGCTTTTCGAGCTTTCCCCACATTCTATCCCATTATGGCAAGGTTGTCATAGTTTGCCTTCTATTTCCTTCCACATTCGATTCAATATTGGTTCAATTCTCTTGTTCTTTGAATGCCTGCTTCTTTGTGCCAGTCTTGTGGGTTGTGTTTCAGTTGCAACCACGCTGTTGCCGACCAGGGAATACCAGGAAAACAATGGAAAGTGATTGTTTGGTCTGGTACATCCCCTACGCAAGTATGTCCCAGCTTTTGCTGCTTATATCACCCAATAGGAATTTGGGGCAAAAAAGATACCCCAGAAAAAACCATGACAGTCTCCACTCTCATTGATGATTCTTTTGTACCCCATTTGAGGACCTCGAACAACAGTTCTTGACCAATTTTTGATGCGCAATTCTCGGTGAAACCCTTAACCTTTACATACTTCTGATGGTCAAAGCTTGACTTTTGATTGGCCATACCCTAGTTGTGTCTATCAAGCTATTCAGCCCAGATTCTTGTTGGTACAGCCGGCATCTTTTAGTTTGCAACGCCCTGAACTGTTGATTTTGTGACTCTAAGTGTGTTTCTTGCCAAAACCCTCATGTTTGTTTTTCGTAAAGTGGCCTGAGTTCGCCTTCATATTTTTTTAAACCATTGTCTAATGGGTAAAATACATTAAAATTCTAATGGGTAAAATACATTAAAATACAGTGAAACTTTTTTTTTTGCAAATGGTCTTGTTTTGAAACAGATCCCGCGCTGAGGTCTCCGGGTCGATGAGGACCGGGAGCTGAACGCCTTCCCGGACCTCTGCGGCTGTGCCACCGAAGCATGGCGGAAGGGTGTGGAGTTCACCATGACACGTCAGCCATCAGATATGGAGGGATGTAACCACACATGAAAAGGCTATAAGTGATAAGTGATGGTTGATGATGGTTGATGATGGTTGATGATGGTGATAAGTGATGGTTGGTGATGGTGATAAGTGATATGTGGGGATCAAATATTAGGGTATAAGTGATAAGTGATGGTTGATGATGAGTTCGGGGATTGTACTCTTGCATAAATTGGGAACTATGACAATCCATGAACTGGGAAATATTACCCTCTGGTAAACTAACATAACTATGGAAAATCACGGGAAAACTCACTAACTAAATGGCCATTTTCAATAGCAAACTGTTAGTCATTACCAGAGGGTAACCAGCCAGTTTTTGAATGGACGACACAGGATTTTGAACATTGCTCAAATGGGGATGGCGATGGAAGAATGATGGGAGAATGTCATGATTTGATGCACCTTGGTAAGTTGTGTATTTGGGTGTGTCTGAAAATGTTGTGTACCCCTAAACCCAATGGTTTTGCTGATCATTATCCCTATTAAATGGCTATTTCATTGGGAAGATACCATATTTTCAGACAAACCCATTTGTTGATTTCACGGAGCTGTTCCGAGTTATAGGCATACGGTATACAGTATACATTTTGCCATAATATATTCCCTAGTCAATGGGGAGCCAAGGAGCTACTAAGAGTTTCCCAATCATATGATAATATATGTGATATATTTAGTAACACCCAAAAAGATCGAACGAATAGATTCAACACTACTAGAAGGATTGTATTGTTTTGGGTTCTTTTTTGCTATATTTATATACATTTTCTCAGAAAGTTGGCGGAAATGGGGGCTACCCCATTCCAAGACAAGCCTACGACCTGTTGCGAGTTAGGAACCACTGGACAGCACCAGTTCCAGCGGCTGAAAGCGTACAGTATTCTTGACTACTAGATTGAGGTTCTAACTATTAATCCCATTCATCAACTTGATAAGAGAAAACCATAAAGAAGCACAATCAGATTTAAACCTCAACCTTTCATTTCAGAACCAGATATCGAATATAATAATAATAATAATTTAAGGGCTGCCGCCCCTGCCGCCGACCCCGGAAGAATCGGCAAGGAAGCCAAGCAAATTGGCATAAAAACTCTTCGGTGCTTCGCACCTTGAGGCTTTCGACCTTTTTCCTATGTATATTGTTGTGAAATATATTTGATAGGTTTGAATTTTCATTTGTAAATGGGTTTTTCATGATATATTGACTGTCATGGAGCCGTCGGAGCCTATGCATGTCCATTCAGGTGCGTGCCATGTGAAGTGGGGGGGTAGCTGTTTGGGTAGCTGTTTTCGATTTTGGGTGAACTTACAATAAGTGACATTATCATAAGGGCATCTTCACTTTGTGGAGTTGAACGAAGCTTCATTGTGTCGCACGTGGTTGTTTGGCAAGGAATTGTTGGTTTGTGCTCATGGTTTTTTCTTTCCATTTCTTTTTAGGATGGTGTGTCTGACCACCCTTGCGTGAGTCGTAGGCTTCGCAAGGAAAAAGGCACATTCGTAATAATTGGGTTTGTGAAATGGAAAGAAAAAAACATGGGCCCAAGGCGGCCCAAGCACAACAACAACAACAACAACAACAAC
>CAMXCT020001680.1:22500-32500 GCA_947184155.2 Cladocopium goreaui | reverse complement strand
GCCTGCTGCTGGTGCTGCTACTGGTGGCTGCTGCTGCTGTGGTGCTGCTGTCGTGCTGCTGTCGTGCTGCTGCAATCAAACAGCCTCCAAAGCAAGAAACAACTGCTGCTGCTGCTGCTGCTGCTGTGCCCACAAAGACACGGCCCTGCCGGACGGCGAAACACCATGGCCCTGAAGGACGAACGGAGTCCAAAATATGCGTTTCCCGAGGCCGGAACGTCCCTTCTGAAATCTCCTACAAAAAGGAATCCTGCTGCCTGCTGCCTGCTGCCTGCTGCTGCCTGCCGCTCCTGCCTGCTGCTGGCTGCTGCTTGCTCCTGCCTGCTGCTGGCTGTTGCTGGCTGCTGCTGGCTGCTGCTGGCTGCCTAACGCCGGCTGCTGCTGGTTGCTGCTGCTGGTGCTGCTACTGGTGGCTGCTGCTGCTGTGGTGCTGCTGTCATGCTGCTGCAATCAAACAGCCTCCAAAGCAAGAAACAACTGCTGCTGCTGCTGCTGTGCCCACAAAGACACGGCCCTGCCGGACGGGGAAACACCATGGCCCTGAAGGACGAACGGAGTCCAAAATATGCGTTTCTGCCGAGGCCGGAAAACGTCCCTTCTGAAATCTCCTAACAAAAGGAATCCTGCTGCCCTGCTGCCTGCTGCTGCCTGCCGCTCCTGCCTGCTGCTGGCTGCTGCCTGCTCCTGCCTGCTGCTGGCTGTTGCTGGCTGCTGCTGGCTGCTGCTGGCTGCTGCTGGCTGCTGCTGGCTGCCTAACGCCGGCTGCTGCTGGTTGCTGCTGCCGGATGCTGCCTGCCAGACACGTACTGCTGCCTGCTGCTGGCTGCTGCTGGCTGGTGCGGGCTGCTGCTGGCTGCTGCTGGCTGCTACCTGCTGCTGCCTGCTGCTGCCTGGCAGTATAAAAGTAGCAGTGCAGCACCTCTTCTTCCCTTACGCGCTCCCCCTTCAATCTCAATGCTATGCTGGCTACTGGCTCGCTGCCGTTCCTCTTACTGCTACTGATGCTGCTGGAAACCTAGACAAAAATTCTATTGGAGCTGCTGCTGCTGCTGCTGCTAGTAGCTGACCCTTCACAGCTTCCGGCAAGGAAACCCCATGCTAATGAGAGGCGACAGCGACTGCTGCTGCTGTGCCCACAAAGGCACAGCCCTGCCGGACGGGGAAACACCATGGCCCTGAAGGACGAACGGAATCCAAAATATGCGTTTCCCGAGGCCGGAACGTCCCTTCTGAAATCTCCTACAAATATTATAGTAGTAGTAGCAAGCTGCTGGCTCGCTGCTAGCTGCTGCACTCCTGCCGTTGCGCTTACTGCTGCTGCGTCTGCTTGTGTCTGCTGCTGCCTACTGATGCCTGCTGCTGCCTGCCGCTGCCTGCTGCTGCCTGCGGCTGCCTGCTGCCTGCGGCTGCCTGCTGCCTGCTGCTGGTGCTGCTACTGGTGGCTGCTGCTGCTGTGGTGCTGCTGTCGTGCTGCTGCAATCAAACAGCCTCCAAAGCAAGAAACAACTGCTGCTGCTGCTGCTGCTGTGCCCACAAAGACACGGCCCTGCCGGACGGGGAAACACCATGGCCCTGAAGGACGAACGGAGTCCAAAATATGCG
The DNA here is from genome assembly GCA_947184155.2 of Cladocopium goreaui. Lineage (NCBI taxonomy): Eukaryota > Dinophyceae > Suessiales > Symbiodiniaceae > Cladocopium > Cladocopium goreaui. Next base: position 30,898 of record CAMXCT020001680.1, on the reverse strand, counting down.
TTTCCCGAGGCCGGAACGTCCCTTCTGAAATCTCCTACAAAAAGGAATCCTGCTGCCTGCTGCCTGCTGCTGCCTGCCGCTCCTGCCTGCTGCTGGCTGCTGCCTGCTCCTGCCTGCTGCTGGCTGTTGCTGCTGCTGCTGGCTGCTGCTGGCTGCTGCTGGCTGCCTAACGCCGGCTGCTGCTGGTTGCTGCTGCTGGTGCTGCTACTGGTGGCTGCTGCTGCTGTGGTGCTGCTGTCGTGCTGCTGCAATCAAACAGCCTCCAAAGCAAGAAACAACTGCTGCTGCTGCTGCTGTGCCCACAAAGACACGGCCCTGCCGGACGGGGAAACACCATGGCCCTGAAGGACGAACGGAGTCCAAAATATGCGTTTCCCGAGGCCGGAACGTCCCTTCTGAAATCTCCTACAAAAAGGAATCCTGCTGCCTGCTGCCTGCTGCCTGCTGCTGCCTGCCGCTGCCTGCTGCTGGCTGCTGCCTGCTCCTGCCTGCTGCTGGCTGTTGCTGGCTGCTGCTGGCTGCTGCTGGCTGCTGCTGGCTGCCTAACGCCGGCTGCTGCTGGTTGCTGCTGGTTGCTGCTGCCGGATGCTGCCTGCCAGACACGTACTGCTGCCTGCTGCTGGCTGCTGCTGGCTGGTGCGGGCTGCTGCTGGCTGCTGCTGGCTGCTACCTGCTGCCTGCTGCCTGCTGCTGCCTGCTGCTGCCTGGCAGTATAAAAGTAGCAGTGCAGCACCTCTTCTTCCCTTACGCGCTCCCCCTTGCATCGGCCAGGGTCAGCGAATTATTATTATTCTTTCCTGCCCTGCCGGACGGGGAAACACCATGGCCCTGAAGGACGAACGGAGTCCAAAATATGCGTTTCCCGAGGCCGGAACGTCCCTTCTGAAATCTCCTACAAAAAGGAATCCTGCTGCCTGCTGCCTGCTGCTGCCTGCTGCTGCCTGCTGCTGGCTGCTGCTGGCTGCTGCCTGCTCCTGCCTGCTGCTGGCTGTTGCTGGCTGCTGCTGGCTGCTGCTGGCTGCTGCTGGCTGCCTAACGCCGGCTGCTGCTGGTTGCTGTTGCTGGTGCTGCTACTGGTGGCTGCTGCTGCTGTGGTGCTGCTGTCGTGCTGCTGCAATCAAACAGCCTCCAAAGCAAGAAACAACTGCTGCTGCTGCTGCTGTGCCCACAAAGACATGGCCCTGCCGGACGGGGAAACACCATGGCCCTGAAGGACGAACGGAGTCCAAAATATGCGTTTCCCGAGGCCGGAACGTCCCTTCTGAAATCTCCTACAAAAAGGAATCCTGCTGCCTGCTGCCTGCTGCCTGCTGCTGCCTGCCGCTCCTGCCTGCTGCCTGCTCCTGCCTGCTGCTGGCTGTTGCTGGCTGCTGCTGGCTGCTGCTGGCTGCTGCTGGCTGCCTAACGCCGGCTGCTGCTGGTTGCTGCTGCCGGATGCTGCCTGCCAGACACGTCCTGCTGCCTGCTGCTGGCTGCTGCTGGCTGGTGCGGGCTGCTGCTGGCTGCTGCTGGCTGCTACCTGCTGCCTGCTGCCTGCTGCTGCCTGCTGCTGCCTGGCAGTATAAAAGTAGCAGTGCAGCACCTCTTCTTCCCTTACGCGCTCCCCCTTGCATCGGCCAGGGTCAGCGAATTATTATTATTCTTTCCTGGCAGCTGTGTCATAAACTCTTTTTCCCTTACGCACTCCCCCTTGCGTCTGCCGGGGTCGGCGGATATATATATATATTTCTATAACGCCTTATGGCCCAGATGAAGAGATCCAATACTACACTATGGTTTTCTATGGTTTATCTATGGGTTATCTATGGTTATAGCCCTTGGTTATCCAATGTTCGGATCAAAACTGCTGGAGAGGTCTCTGACCCCCTGGAGAAGTTGGATTGGCTGCAGGCAGGAATGGGATACCACAGGGGGTATACCACAGGCGGGCCACGTCCAATACAACAATCTGTAATGGGGGATATATAACTTACATAACTTATGTATAATGTATTTATGATTGTTTATGTCATGCTCACCAAAGAAAGAAGGAAATCAACTCGCAAGATGGTGCCATTGGTTTTTTGAAACCAACCATTGTTATGGGAACATCATGAGGGTATAAGGGGATCCACCATAAATCCAATCGGTAGCCTAGCTATGAACCACCTTTCCCATGTAGAGGTGCCTCCTTGGCCATCCAAGGTTGCGAGTTAGATGAAGCCAATAGTAAGCCATCCTCAAGTGGAGTTTAGTATTGGATTTACCATGGTTTACACCATGGTTTACCACATTCAAAGCTGGATATTGCCGGAGGAATCTCTAACGATATCCTCCATTGGGACCTTTTGGATCGAGACACGACAGAGCTGCCGTGGAACGACACACGCCACGTCGACATGTTGGCCTCCTGCGTGCTTCGGGTGGCACCGAGCCGCAGCTTGGCGATTTTGGGGTCGCCAACAGATCAAGTTTGGGGCGATGGGATTAAGGACCTGCACCAGTGATGTTGGTACTGTAGATGTTGGCAGATGTTGGCAGATGTTAGCATTTAGAATTGATGAAGAACAATCAAGAGTCTTCAAGTTTGTTTTGAGTGAGTGGCCGAGCAATTTTGACAAATGCTGTTTCCAACAAACTCGTGGTCCCATGACTTGATTGACCATTGTGGAAATCTTTTTGCCCCAAGCCCATGACACCATTGTAGGGAAATGACCCCCACACACACGGTTGGATAATGTGATGACTGATGGCTGAGCCTTCCCAGGTCTGCCCAAGCTGCTGGAATTCTACGAAAGATGCCTTGGAATCGAGGATTCGCTTCCAAGAGCTTTCTTGTTTTACCCCAACAAAGTTGCACATGACAGGATGGGACATGCATTGCACATGGCTTGGAAGCCAAACAGTATCACCAACAAATGTGACCCACCCCATTGTGACTGACACCCATTCATACTTGGTAATGAATCCGGTAGTTTCGTTGACCGACTCCCCATTATTCAAGTGGACGTGAGTTCATCAAGTTGATTTTCAGTTTTCCAGTTTTGCTGATCAATTGGTCCTTATGGATATCCGACATATCCACATATCTTCCACACATCCATTTTGGGACATCCCTGGTGGGTCCCTGGTGGGTCCCTGGTGGGTCGGTGGCTTCCAAGGGATGCAGATCCAGCGCCATGACGACTTCGTGGAGTTGCTGGTCCCGAAGCGCTCAGAGAGCTGCAGCCTGCGGGTCCTGGTTTCGGAGGAGGCGCAGCGAACACTGGGAGGGTCTCGAAGCTACTGATCTATGATAGTGTGAATATTGTTTGATGCTGTATACCATACATAGTGATCATGAAAAGGCATGAAGCAAATCACTGTTCTCACATATGTACAGTGCAAACTCATTTCTTTCAACCGATTGATCCGTTTGTATAGCGCACATGGAATATATAAGAATGCTTAAAACCAATTTTGGTAAGCCATTAATGCGGGTAAACAGGAAACTTTGCGAATAGTGTCACATAAAAGTTGCACTAGCTACACAAGCAGATAGCATACATATAGAGTATCATATACATGACTCATCATTGTGTTACAAAAAATTGCACATGACATGTTTTTCATTGGCAATACCTTTGCAGAGTTGTATCATGCTCTTTTCATGCTACGCCATGCATTTTTCAACAAATATGAAAACAGTATGGAAATAACATGGAGGAACAATCCGGCAATATCCTGCAGTCAAAATTTCTGAATAAATGTGCTGATCAAGCAAACATCTTCAAGGGTATGCCTACTTTTTCCGTATTTTTGAAAGATATTATCAGCAGATTAAGATACTGCAGCAAGGGTGATCCTAACTATCTCTGGAATTTCCTTTTGTAAATAACCAAATAGAAATAATCATTGCGCCATGTCATACGTTGCCAGCTTGCCTTTCTAGATTTGAAAAAATGTAGCACTATTGTTGGCTCTATTTGAAATCGAGTTTGAATTGACCCATGTGTGGCCTTGGACTGCAAAAAGACCTCAATGAGAGTAAATTTGCTATGCAAATCACGACAAATGTAATCTAGCTGCCTGCTCCCCTGGGATGACTGCAGATGGTCATTCAAGACTACTCATTCAAAAAAATATCGAGCTTCATGGCCATGACAAATGTAGCATGTTTTTGAACTAAATGATTTTCTTCAATCATGATATAAACATATATATATATAACTGTTCTACTTTCCATCCTGCTTTCTTCCTGTGCAACTTTTGAATATCATGCACTGGCCCATGGCCCTAGGACATAGCGGTTTTCTTTTCTAAGCTTAGTATTTCCTTGCCATGCAGTGAAAGAAAATCCAAAGCGTTAAAAAATCAAAATATTGTCATTGTAATCTATTACTTATCAAAGGAAGTTGGGAAGCGATCTTCCGTGTTACGGACAAATAGAATTGTGATACTCTACATTACACAACAATACACTCAATGAAGGGTGGTGTGAGACTATACATCACATAACAATACATCACAAAACAATAATAGGTTATGACATAGAAGGGTGGTGTGAAACTGTAGATTATTAAAACAATACATCACAAAACAAGAACAGGCTATGACATAGGGTGGTGACGAAGCGAAGTGCAGAGGAAGGGAAGTGGTGACGAAGAGAAGTGGTGATGAGGGGAGGAAGCCGGAGCATGAAACCTTGTGTTTTTCCGTGTAAAGTGGCTTCGGCCGGCGATGAATGAAAGGTACCTCCTGTGTGCGGCGGTTGTGGCTGGGGTCGTTTTGGTTCCTCCTCTGTGTTCTGCAACGAGTGGTTGTTCCTGTGTGCGTAGTTCTATGCGTTTCTTGAATGTGCTGTTGCAGATCGCATTGGAATGGCTGCATGAAGAGACGGCCCCTTTTTTGGGGAAATGAAAGAAGATACACGACATGTGCAGTTTGCATCGGCTAGACATTCTCTGTCCAGATAGGCGTTGGCATAACCCAAGTGAGCAGCGGAAATTCTTTTTTGCATATGATGCCACGACGAAAGGCCAGCCGGTATGGCCAAAGCGTTTGCCAAGAAAGCCAAAGGCAAAGGCAGTTGCTAAGAGAGAGTTGAAGCAAGCTAGTAAGAGACCGGCCGCAAAGCCTTCCAAACTTGTGGTGACTACTCCACAGCCACTGCCGAAGTCAGGGAAGCATGCGTCTCGGCGCAGGGCTGGTGACGCACCTGCCCTTAGCCAGCTGACCGAGCGCGCCAAGAGGCTGCAAGCAGGAAGAACGGTCACAGTGGCGCTGATGTTAGCTAGATTCCATGTTTTCCAGCCTCTGCAACAAGACTCGTCGATGGACACTTTACCTCCCACACGAGGGCTGAATGCATTCCACAATGGAACTGATGTCTTCATCGTTGACTTGTTTACACGTTGGGGAAGCGAACTGGCGGATGTAGCTGCCCTGTCAGAAAGCTGTTCCGGGACTTGGCGACTTGGCAAGGTGCAGACTGTCCACAGAGCGCAGCTGACTGGTGTTGGTTTGCGCTACAAGGCCAAGGCTTTGACACGTGGCATTGTGCAGTTGGAGAGGATACAGGACATGGTCGCTCCTGATGTCCCAAGACACTTCAAAGAGACAGAGGCCCTGGCTTTCCGGTTGCTGCATGCCAACACCATCCAGTGGCCTTCCATGGATCCAGGGCAACAGCAGCCACACTCCGTTGTGCCACTAGGAGCTTCCTTGCATGGACGGCTTTGTGGCCACGAGGTCCGGCCTCGCTGTGACAAGGGAGGCATCCGTTTGGTGCTTGATCCCCACAAGATATGGCCTTGTATGGCACGGCACCTTTAGGAACCTGGAATGCCCATTGGTCAAGAAAGTTGCCAGCGTCGCGGATTGGGGGAAAAATCGATTGGGGGGCATTGGCAGGATTGGTGTGAAAGAAAAAATAGATAGGATGCAAAATGATATAGATAAAAAATCCACAGGGCCAGAATGTAGATCCTCAACCTCTCTATTGTGAAATTTACGCATGTTGAGTAGTGCTTCCATATTTTGGTGAAAGCTGGGCAATCCAGACCTTGATTGTGACAAGTAGTCTTGGTAAGAACCATATTAACTATTAACTTGTTCGAAAAAATAGTCAAAAAAATATCACCACGTCACACAATATTACTACTCGAAACCAAATCATTCCCTTATATTTTCATACCAAAACATAAGAAATTTACCACAAAAGAATGCTCTGGTGTATTTTGGTGTGCAAACAAGACATTATAACCCACCCACCAAATTTGTTAGATAGATTTTCATTATTCCCCACCTGCCAGGTGAGGGTTGTTAGATTTTATCAGAGCTGTTCTCCTCCTCCTCCGCCTCCTCACCCGCCGCCTCCTCCTCGCAGTCCAGATCCCAGTGGGGACAGCCGGACCTCCACCGCGAGCTCCAGATCCCAGTGGGCACAGCCGGACCTCCACCGCGAGCTCCAGATCCCAGTGGGCACTGCCGGACCTCAACCGCGAGTTGCAGATCGCAGTGGGCACTGCCGGACCTCAACCGCGACTTCCAGGTCGCAGTGGGCACTGCCGGACCTCAACCGCGAGCTCCAGATCCCAGTGGGCACTGCCGGACCTCAACCGCGAGCTCCAGATCCCAGTGGGCACTGCCGGACCTCAACCGCGAGCTCCAGATCCCAGTGGGCACTGCCGGACCTCAACCGCGACTTCCAGATCGCAGTGGGCACTGCCGGACCTCAACCGCGACTTCCAGATCGCAGTGGGCACTGCCGGACCTCAACGGGAAGAATGTCAGAAAAGATGTCAGATAGAATGTCAGAAGATATGCCAGATAGAATGCCAGAAAGAATGTCAGAAAGAATGTCGGAAGATATGCCAGACAGAATGTCAGAAGATATGCCAGAAAGAATGTCAGATAGAATGTCAGAAGATATGCCAGATAGAATGCCAGAAAAAATGTCAGAAGATATGCCAGATAGAATGTCAGATAGAATGCCAGAAGATATGCCATATAGAATGCCAGATAGAATGCCAGAAGATATGTCAGATAGAATGCCAGAAGATTTGCCAGTAAGAAAATGTATAAATGTCATGGTGGGGATCATTCGAAGTAAAGTAATTTTCTTGAACAAGCTATCTAATATATTTCTTGCCAAGACAACTTTTGATGTTCCTTCAATTCAAGTGTAGTCATTTTGTGTAGTGAGCGCCCGGCCTTTGACAGGCAAGCATTGGTGCATGTTGTACCGTGGTGACCCCAGGCTCCAGATATCAATCAGGATTTCCAGGTTTGTTGCAATATGTTCATGTTTTTGGTATCTCAACGACAGAAATGATGTTTAACCTCCTCCCTGCTTTTCAAGATGAAGCATCCAAAATCTGTTTAAGCAAACATGTTGATCACGGCTTGTTCAAACACATGTCCTCCATGAAAATCCAAGTTGTTTTTTCCCAGCAACATATATGTTGGTCTGTCCCCTATTATCGTTCCTCCCATCTGATTTACGTGTAACTTTTCTTTAGGGGACCTGTATTCCAGTACCTGTTTCTAGCATGGTGCATCCACACAAACTGGTTTTCCATTCAAGACCTGGTATCCAGGGCTTGTCTTGGTTTAGGCGTTTCATGGCATCACGTTTCATGATTCATTCCTCACATACACAATACACGTATCACATTGTCATTCATTCAAGACCTGGCATCCAGGGCTTTTTTGGTTTGGCATTGTGGCTGCCTAGGCGCTGCCTGGCTTAAATGACTGGGCATGCAGTAGAAGTTGTCAGAGACCCCCGGGGCAGGGATGGCGTGGGATGGGCAGGATGGCAGGATGGCAGGATCATAGAGTAACCTTGGAAAAGTTTGAAGCCCTTTGAGTAATGAAATCTAGCAGCATCCAGAGGGAATCTGTGTTTGATACCTTATTACTGTAGTAAAGGTAGCATTGCAGCATCAATGGCTTTAATCCAACCCAGACACCGATAATAGGATGCAAAATTATGTAATTGCTTTTCTGATGGTATGCAGAGGGAACCAGATTATCAAGTAAACAGGGCACATCATAGACTTAATTTTTGGACAGGTAGTTTGTCTCATGGTTTGAAACCAAATCAGGCAAAGGGTGCAACATGATGTAAGAGGGAAGCTCTTTTCCCCAAATCAATATTCATATCATAGATATTAATCGACAGGTGCATTTAGTTTTCTTGGTCTGAAACTAAAGGATGAATGGGACACAATATGATATACATAGTGAACATTTGGACCACCGTTTTTGCAAATGGGAAATTGGATTAGATGCTTTTTTTGGCAAGTTATTTAATCTAAGCTTCACGATCATGGGCTGCATGACGGCGACATTGCATGACATTCCCCATTGAGTTTTCTTGTTCGAATGGAGCCAGTAAAACTCCCATATATTATATTGTATAGCCGATATCGAC
>CAMXCT020001680.1:0-20000 GCA_947184155.2 Cladocopium goreaui | reverse complement strand
AAAAAAAGCACTTTTTTGGATGCCCAGGCAAGCTCCACTTGCAAAACGCACAAAATTGGAGTGCGAAGAGCACAAAAATGTGCAAAACCACGCAAAATGTGCGCAAATTTAAAAAAAACACTTTTGTGGATGCCCAGGCAAGCTCCACTTACAAAACGCACAGAAATTGGAGTGCAAAAAGCACAAAAAAAATATGCAAAACCATGCAAAATGTGCACAAATAAAAAAACACTTTTTTGGATGCCCATCCAAGCCCCACTTACAAAACGCACAGAAATTGGAGTGCAAAAAGCACAAAAATGTGCACCAAAAAAACACTTGTTTGGATGCCCAGGCAAGCTCCACTTACAAAACGCACAGAACTTGGAGCGTAAAAAGCACAAAAATGTGCAACACCATGCACAATGAGCAAAAAAAAATAATATAGTGGATCTGATGATGTTGGGCACATGAATTCATGCATGTTCTGGCAAACGGCAGGCTTGAACGCCCATAAGAAGCCATTGATGTGGCCTTGGGGTAGCTTGTGCCTGCGGGGTTGGGCGTAGCAAGAGGATTTTGCAGCGTTGTAAAGGTTTTAAGCGTTTAAGGCCTGGCAAACGGTAGGCTTGAACGCCCATAAGAAGCGATTGATGTGGCCTTGGGGTAGCTTACTTGTGCCTGCGGGGTTGGGCGGAGCAAGAGGATTTGGCAGCGTTGTAAGGGTTTTAAGGGTTTAAGGCCTGGCAAACGGCAGGCTTGAACGCCCATAAGAAGCCATTGATGTGGCCTTGGGGTAGCTTACTTGTGCCTGCGGGCTTGGGCGTGCCAAGAGGATTTTGAAGCGTTTTAAGCGTTGAAAGGCTCGCAAACGGCAGGCTTGAACGCCCATGAGAAGGCATTGATCTGGCCTTGGGGTGCCTGTTGCCTGCGGGGTTGGGCGTGCCAAGAAGATTTTTGAGCGTTGTAAGCCGACAAAAACAGGTTCCACACCTCCGGTGGTCCCAGGCGCCGCCCCTGCCTTGGCGAAGGCAGGGGTCGGCGGATTTTTTTGGGATACAGAAGAATTGGGGAGATGAGCTAAGCTTTGTAGTACAAAGATACTTTCTAGAGGCTTTTCCTGTGTAAAGTGTAAATGCATCTGTGTCTCAAGCTTCTGTGTGCTGACAGTAAGAGCTTTCTGGCGCGCAGAACAGCCGAGATGAGTTGAGAACAGCTTCGAGGAGATGAGAAAGGTTGATCAGTGCTCGGATGAGATGAAAACAGTTGAGAAGAACTTTCTTAGATGACATGTGAGAGGAGATGGCATGAGATGAGAAGAGCTGAGATGAGGTGAGAAGAGCTCACATGATTTGAGATGAGATGAAGTGTGGAGTGTGAAGTGCGAGTGTGAAGTGTGGAGTGTGAAGTGCGAAGAGTGCAGTGTGAAGTGTGAGGAAAGTCTTCGCTTGGCGTTGCATTGCGCCGGGGTCGCGCGCAGGTCATGTTCTTGGACAACATGTGTGCAACAGCTTCGCGCAAAGCACGCACGCACGGGCCTGGCTGGCGCTCGGCGCATGCAAGTTCTATAGATGAGACAAGTCTTATAGTATATCCCTAAGGCACTTCCGCCCCACCTCGTGCGGGTACTACCGGTAACACTTTTATGCATATTCATGAAGAGCCATCTACATACACTTTTTATTTTGGGAGATTGGGAGAACTATCCCAGCCGTGACGTGGATGATTTTTTTTCCACAGGTGAAGGCGGGGTACCGCCACAAGGGGACGGACATCTACTGGAAGATTGGGCTGGCCATCGATGATGTCCAGTCCGCCAGTGAACGTTTGGGCTGTGGTCCTGGATCCCAATTTCTGGACATTGGCTTTCTGACACACTTGGCAGATCCTGCTGGTGGCCTGACTTTTTTCAGAGAAATTCAATGGTTCCAAAAACTACCTTCAAGGTTTTTGGATGTTTCTGGTATGTCCTGTGGATTTCTGAATGTCAAGTGGGTAACCCATGGTTTGCGTAGTTGAGTGGCCAATTTTCAACAAATACAAACTATATTATCTCCGGATTACATATGTTTGTGTAGTTTTGTGGCTGTGGTTGTACATATAGAAAAAAAAGAATATTTTTGTAACATTCTATCTACCCTCCGATAACCAACCGTGGCAATGGAACACCCCCTGTTGGAGTATCAGAGGATATCCCAATATCCCATTTTGAACCATTATTGGCCAGTATTAACCCATTGCCAGATTATTCATGCCATTCATTATGGTTATTATTAGCAAGTGTTAAGTAGTGTTAAACCATGTTAAGCCATTACATTACACATCCCAATGTCAGAGGGCTGGATGAATCAGTTGCCCAGGTTTCACCATCGAGCTGCTCCAAACGACCTTCGAAGCCAACGCCGCGGAACGAGCGACGAGGTTAGCTCGGCCTGTTGAGATGCTTAGCAGCAAATGAAAATGGCTGACAATTTTGTAAACACAAAGATCAACAAATGTGCGACATTAGACATGTACTACATGTATTTATATACTGTGTGTATATATATATATAGAACATAGATATATACACACTGTATACATTATACATGTTACATCGTAGTATGCAATACCCTGAGAACCGTGTAATTGTTTGGGCCATTCTGTTCCTGTTGGATGCATCACCTATTTTGAGTATGCCGCCAAGGTTCAGCCATCTTTCAACTTGACATTTCCGGACCCATTGGTGGGTTGGATATAAGTTTTCCCCGAGAAGACCTATCCTCAAAAGTTTCCAACTTTGAACAATTGCATCTAGCTTAACCTGATTGACCCCCAAATTGGAACCATGTTCAGCAGTGATTTCAACAGCCAGGAACAGCGCATCTCTCATGGCACAGGACTTTGTCATCGGACAAATCACCACACGCATCACCGATCCTAAGCCCAGCCTGGAGTTCTACCAGAAGGTCCTGCGGATGAAACTCATGTCAGTTCAGCCAGTGACACCCTACCGATTCACACTTTATTTCCTGGCGTACACGGAGGAGGACCCCCCCAACGCGGATGTGGAGGCGGTGGAGAATCGAGAGTGGCTCTGGCAGCGACCATACACCACTTTGGAATTGCAGCACAGGCTGGAATGGTGAAACAATGGAAGTGGATGGCTAGGGTATCTATATCACTCTGGACCTTTTGCCACTGATTTTTTCCCTCATTGATTGGTCAAGTGGAGCTGAAACCCGGGCTTAAGGGGGCTGTTGATTGTCAGGTGGGATAGTGCTCCGGGTTCCTTGTCCATCCCGCAACTCGGCTTGGTTTCTGTGGTGGTTTTCTGATTGCTTCGGGGAATCTCTGGACCTCAAACCACAAAACAGGGATGCTCAGCCACCAATGTATAAAGATGTAACATAGACCCGGGCAAGCCGGCGGCGGAAGTTTCCCAAACATAAATGACCTATAGTTCAAAGACAACCTGTCCCGACCGTGTCCTTCCCTCGACACTCCACACCTCACACCTCACACTGCACACTGCACACTGCACTCTTCGCACTCCAAACTTCACACTTCACACTCCACACTTCGCACTGCACACTTCACAGTCCACACTTCACACTTCACACTTCACAGTCCACACTTCACACTTCACAGTCCACACTTCTCACTTCGCACTTCAGACTTCACACTTCACACTCCACATTTCACACTTCTCACTTCTCACTGCTTCCTTCACACTCCAAACTTCACACTTCACACTTCTCACTTCGCACTTCACACTCCACACTTCACAGTCCACACTTCACACTTCTCACTTCACACTTCTCACTGCTCACTGCTTCCTTCACACTCCAAACTTCACACTTCTCACTTCGCACTTCACACTCCACACTTCACAGTCCACACTTCACACTTCTCACTTCTCACTGCTTCCTTCCCACTCCACACTTCACACTCCAAACTTCACACTTCACACTTCGCACTTCACACTCCACACTTCACTCACACTTCACACTTCACAGTCCACACTTCACACTTCTCACTGCTTCCTTCACACTCCAAACCTCACACTTCACACTTCACACTTCACACTGCGCTCTTCGCACTCCACACTTCACAGTCCACACTTCACACTTCTCACTTCTCACTTCTCACTGCTTCCTTCACACTCCAAACTTCACACTTCTCACTTTGCACTTCACACTCCACACTTCACAGTCCACACTTCACACTTCTCACTGCTTCCTTCCCACTCCAAACTTCACACTCCGAACTTCACACTTCTCACTTCGCACTTCACACTCCACACTTCACTCACACTTCACACTTCACAGTCCACACTTCACACTTCTCACTGCTTCCTTCACACTCCAAACCTCACACTTCACACTTCACACTTCACACTGCGCTCTTCGCACTCCAAACTTAAACTTCACACTCCACACTTCACACTTCTCACTTCCCACTGCTTCCTTCACACTGCACACTTCACACTGCTCTTCACGCCCCACACTTCACACTGCTCTAAACCTAGGTGCAACAAAAAAACACTAGCGCCAAAATGGAGAAAATCTGCTAACAAATCCATTTCGCAGCCTTCATGCAGCCAGTCCAAGACGATGTACGAGATCCAGCTGCAAAAGACAATAGTATTACGAATGCAGCCACAGCAGGAAGCAACCTTGACGCAGCCATTACAATGCGATCTGCAGAGACTGAGTTGCAAAACGCAATAGAAGTACGCGCAACGGCGTCGGAAATTGTAGCTCCACAACCGGATCTCGACGCCAGAGCAGAAAAAAAGACGATTTTGAAGCACTTTTTAAAAGGATTTTTAGAAGGAAAATCACTAGCGCCAAAATGGAGAAAATCTGCTAACAAATCCATGTCGCAGCCTTCATGCAGCCACTCCAATACGATTTACGAGATCCAGCTGCAAAAGACAATAGTATTACCAATGCAGCCACAGCACGAAGCAACCTTGACGCAGCCATTACAACGCGATCTGCAGAGACTGAGTTGCAAAACACAATAGAACTACGCGCAACGGCGTCGGAAATTGTAGCTCCAAAACCGGATCTCGACGCCAGAGCGAAAAAAAAAACGATTTTGAAGCACTTCTTAAAATGATTTTTAGAAGGAAAATCACTAGCGCCAAAATGGAGAAAATCTGCTGACAAATCTCTGTGGCAGCCTTCATGCAGCCACTCCAATACGATTTACGAAGTCCAGCTGCAAAAGACAATATAGTATTACGAATGCAGCCACAGCACGAAGCAACCTTGACGCAGCCATTACAATGCGATCTGCAGAGACTGAGTTGCAAAACACAATAGAACTACGCGCAACGGCGTCGGAAATTGTAGCTCCAAAACCGGATCTCGACGCCAGAGCGAAAAAAAGACGATTTTGAAGCACTTTTTAAAAGGATTTTTAGAAAAAAAATCGCTAGCGCCAAAATGGAGAAAATCTGCTAACAAATCCATGTCGCAGCCTTCGTGCAGCCACTCCAATACGATTTACGAGATCCAGCTGCAAAAGACAATAGTATTACCAATGCAGCCACAGCACGAAGCAACCTTGACACAGCCATTACAATGCGATCTGCAGAGACAGAGTTGCAAAACACAATAGAACTACGCGCAACGGCGTCGGAAATTGTAGCTCCAAAACCCGACGCCAGAGCGAAAAAAAGACGATTTTGAAGCACTTTTTAAACGGATTTTTAGAAGGAAAATCACTAGCGCCAAAATGGAGAAAATCTGCTGACAAATCACTGTCGCACCCTTCATGCAGCCACTCCAATACGATTTACGAGATCCAGCTGCAAAAGACAATGGTATTACGCATGCAGCCACAGCACGAAGCAACCTTGACGCAGCCATTACAATGCGATCTGCGGAGACTGAGTTGCAAAACACAATAGAACTACGCGCAACGGCGTCGGAAATTGTAGCTCCAAAACCGGATCTCGACGCCAGAGCAGAAAAAGTTGATTTTTGAAGCGTTTTTTATAAAGAATTGAAATAGAAAATGAAAGCAGGCAAAATCTGAAAGAATCCAGCTGCAGCAAGTTCACGCAGCCATTACAATGCGATTAGCAACAATCCCTAGCAAAACACAATGGTATTACGTCCTCAGCTCGTCCACCGAAGCATGTGAAACCTTCTAGACATTGCGGGAACGATCCTACAGTTGCAAAGCACAATGGAATTCCATCGACAACTCCTCCACCAGCACCACTTGCAATGCCATTTGCATTGCGGGAACGATCCTACAGTTGCAAATCACAATGGAATTCCATCTGCAACTCATCCACCAGCACCACTTGCAATTCCATCTACATTGCGGGAACGATCCTACAGTTGCAAATCAAAATGGAATTCTGTCGACCGCACATGCACGAAAAACAGTTGAAACCCCATTTACAATGCGGAACCGATCCGAGCATGATCCGACCATGATCCGAGACCGATCCGACCATGATCCCACCACACACGAGACCGTCTCGCAACCGTCGCACCGCAGAGGTAGATCATCGAGGTTCGGGGACGGACTTTGTATGGAAAAACATAGGGTTTCGTGCATCTGCTATCTCTCAAAAACGCATTTCGTGCGAGACTTCCTTCAAAACTCCATCGGCAACTCCTCCACCAGCACCACTTGCAATCCCATTTACAGTGAGGGAACGATCCTAGAGATGCAAATCACAATGGAATTCCATCGGCAACTCATCCACCAGCAACACTTGCAATCCCATTTACATTGCGGGAACGATCCTACAGTTGCAAATCACAATGGAATTCTGTCGACCGCACATGCACGAAAAACACTTGAAACCCCATTTACAATGCGGAACCGATCCGACCATGATCCGAACATGATCCGAGACCGTTCCGACCACACACGAGACCGTCTCGCACCCGTCGCACCGCAGAGGTAGATCATCGAGGTTCGGGGACGAACTTTGTATGGAAAAACATAGGCTTTCGTGCATCTGCTATCTCTCAAAAACGCATTTCGTGCGAGACTTCCTCCAAAACTCCATCGGCAACTCCTCCACCAGCACCACTTGCAATCCCATTTGCAGTGAGGGAACGATCCTAGAGTTGCAAATCACAACGGAATTCCATCGGCAACTCATCCACCAGCACCACTTGCAATCCCATTTACATTGCGGGAACGATCCTACAGTTGCAAATCACAATGGAATTCTGTCGATCACAAATGCACGAAACACAGGTGACACCCCATTTACAATGCGGAACCGATCCGAGCATGATCCGAGACCGATCCGACCATGATCCGACCACACACGAGACCGTCTCGCAACCGTCGCACCGCAGAGGTAGATCATCGAGGTTTGGGGACGGACTTTGTATGGAAAAACATAGGGTTTCGTGCATCTGCTATCTCTCAAAAACGCATTTCGTGCGAGACTTCCTCCAAAACTCCATCGGCAACTCCTCCACCAGCACCACTTGCAATCCCATTTACAGTGAGGGAACAATTTCTTTGCTAAATCTTTCTGTGACTAACTCTTTCCCTCACTAACTCTTTCTTTGACTAACTCTTTCCCTGGCTAACTGTTTCTTTGACTAACTCTTTCTTTGACTAACTCTTTCCCTGACGAACTCTTTCTTTGCTAACTCTTCCTGTGACTAACTCTTTCCCTCACTAACTCTTTCTTTGACTAACTCTTTCCCTGACTACCTGTTTCTTTGCTAACTCTTTCTTTGACTAACTCTTTCCCTCACTAACTCTTTCTTTGACGAACTCTTTCTTTGACTAACTCTTTCCCTGACGAACTCTTTCTTTGCTAACTCTTTCCCTCACTAACTCTTTCTTTGACTAACTCTTTCCCTCACTAACTCTTTCTTTGACTAACTCTTTCCCTGACGAACTCTTTCTTTGCTAACTTTTTTTTTGACTAACTCTTTCCCTCACTAACTCTTTCTTTGACTAACTCTTTCCCTCACTAACTCTTTCTTTGACTAACTCTTTCCCTCACTAACTCTTTCTTTGACTAACTCTTTCCCTGACTAACTGTTTCTTTGACTGACTCTTTCTTTGACTAACTCTTTCTTTGCGAACTCTTTCTTTGACTACCTCATATATCCTGACTAACTCTTTCTTTGACTACCTCATATATCCTGACTAACTCTTTCTTTGACTAACTCTTTCCCTCACTAACTCTTTCTTTGACTAACTCTTTCCCTCACTAACTCTTTCTTTGACTAACTCTTTCCCTGACTAACTGTTTCTTTGACTAACTCTTTCTTTGACTAACTCTTTCCCTCACTAACTCTTTCTTTGACTAACTCTTTCTTTGACTAACTCTTTCTTTGACTAACTCTTTCCCTCACTAACTCTTTCTTTGACTAACTTTTTCTTTGACTAACTCTTTCTTTGACTAACTCTTTCCCTCACTAACTCTTTCTTTGACTAACTCTTTCCCTGACTAACTGTTTCTTTGCTAACTCTTTCTTTGACTGACTCTTTCCCTCACTAACTCTTTCTTTGACTAACTCTTTCCCTGACTAACTGTTTCACTAACTCTTTCTTTGACTAACTCTTTCCCTGACGAACTCTTTCTTTGCTAACTCTTTCTTTGACTAACTCTTTCCCTGACATTCTAAAAGTCCGTAACACGGAAGTTTCTCCCCCTAAACTTCCTTTGATAAAGTATAAACCCACATGTATCAGAGCTGTATCAGAGCATATCAGACCCTTCCTTATTTGCAGCATTTTTCAGCTGTTGACCATTTTTCCATTTTGTTCCGAACCTTTCCAGGAGCAAGGATGAGGAAGGGCTCCATGGCATCACCATCCAGATACCTTTGGAGCACCTGCAGGCCCTGGAGCGCGAGGCACCGGGCTATGTGGTGCGGGTGCCGGGCCGCAGTGGCAGCTTGCTGGATCCGGATGGTCTGCCGCTGGAGGTGGAAGTGGCGGGCTGCTGAGGGTGCACGGATCACAGATGAAGTTCTGGAACACATCTCAAATCTGTCTTGGTCAACAAAGATTTCGCCTCTACATCGAGGTAAGAGGAAATTGAAGGCTGAAGTCCTGGAGAGGCAGCAAAAGGATTTGGTGAGGCAGGTGAGGCAGCTGAGGCAGTTAGCCTGAAGCATCTGAAACAGACGAAGCGTCCAAAGTGGCGAGGTCAAGATGGCCGTGGAGCTGAAGGCAAAGATGCCAAAGGTCTCCAAAGGTGCCAAAGATGGTAAAGATAGTAAAGATGGCAAAGGCAAACCCAAAGGACCAAGCACAAAAGAGCGCCAAAGTTTCTTCCAGGACGCTAAAGGAGATTACGAACAAGCCAAAACGATCTGTGTTCGAGGTGGACACAAGAAACTCAAGGCTGAACCAGAGCAGTTCTCCACTGGGAGGAATGGTTTCATGGCGAGCAACAAGGCGGTGGTCGATGTTGGTCCAGTACCGCTGACATTGCCGAGCAGCCCAATCTGCCTGTGATTGGCTCCAAGGAATTGAGTGAGTGATAGCTCGGTGACGATGCAGTGACGATGACTCGCTGGAAAACGTGTCTCCCACAGCCTTGAAAACAAAACTGGTTAGAGATGCAGGAGCCGTGGCACCAGGGAGCTGATTTCCAATCCGTGACTTCCTAGAGCAGCTGGTGGGAACTGACCGTTTTGGTGATTTGCTGCGTCCAATTTGTGACGTCGGACGTTTCACTGAGCCGCCTTTTGCGACCCAAAAGGAAAACCCTCAGCAATGGCAGGGAGATGGGTCTTCAAAACGAAGACAAACCTATGTCAGCCTATGTCAATGTGGCCCCAGCTGTCAGGATGCCACGCATGCCCGGGCTGGCCGCCCTGTGACCCTGGCTGGACACTCAGCTCTGTAGCGGACAACAACTGCCTTGCAAAGATTGGTTTCATTTTATTTTGCACCTATTTGTTTCCAACCCAGGAAGATGATCCCAAAGATGTCCCAAGTAGGTTTCCAGGTGGATGAACTCACCTGTTTTGTGACTCACGGAGGTTGATGACCTAACGCGAGGCCGGACCCTTTTTTTGACGGTTCAGGTCTTGAGAGATGCCGATTTCAGACTTCCTTGGGGCTTCATTCTTCCACTTCAAAGTTGGTCCCTGACGTCGGATATGGGTCGGATATCTTGGAGTTGGTTTCTCCATCCCAACCAGGACATCACTTGGCACAGCCGTTGCCCGACGAGAAAATGCGCGCTGCACTGCGTGCGCGCGGCCTGCACTTCGAGGTGTGACATGGATGGGGAATAGTTGGATGAATTCGAAGATGGTCACCATTTATCATCATTTATCTATTTTTTAAAGATTCTTTTTGCAAAGTTCGGATGTTTCTTTTGGCCAAACAGATCGATGTTGATAGGTTTTGGTGGTCACAAAATGGGAGGAAATTGCCTGACCGGGTCCCAAGAGTCACAATATGGCAAAGGCTTTGACTAATTGCACAATTTCTATCAGAGCTGCAAGAATAATCGATTTCATTTGGAGAGTCGGTTTTCTGAAATTCTCCTCCTTTGTAGCCATTTCTTGTGGATTCTCCAGACCCACAAGTGGTTGCTGAAATTTCACATACGACGAACCTGCGAAGCAATTCCGGCATGATCCCGGAGTCAGTCCATGTCATATGACAGTTATGACAGCAGGGCGATTTTTTTTTTATGGCAGTTCATCAATAAGTTCTACCGAAGGTTTGGTAACATCTATACCGTCTATACCACGTTCAATAAGTTAGCAGTTCATACTCCCCATCCAGCTGTACAAGTGACAAGTTCTCAAGTAGTGGGTATAGACTGTATAGATGTTCAATATTTATCAATATTTGGGATATATCAAGATTCTTCCCATCAGGAGGGAACATCATCCCTGAAGGTCTTCGATCCCTTTAGCAGCTCCTGGCCGCAGCTTGCACAGCGTTTGCTGGAGCAGGCGGGGTGCCACCAGACACAGTGGTTTTTCAAAAGACAAGAATTGGAGCATTCTATGGCTAATCAGCATCTGTATTATAAATGCCTATGAATTTACAATTGTTCAGGGGGGTGAACATCCGTTTACCAGCTATTTTGATGTGAACAGAAGGGGCACACAGTTTTGACTCATGGCCACAAAAGAGCAAAATGCAGAATCTATGTTTGGCTTTTTTTGGGTTAATTTTACCTGGCCCTGACCGTCAACATTCTTTTTGCGGTTCACTTTAAGTCCAGGAATGAACAGGTCTGGCTTTGAATCAGTCAAGGTAACAAAGGGGTAAAGCTTGAGAGCCAGGGATGTGGGGTTGTCCAAATACACTGCCAAGCTGGATCAGTAGAGGCTTCTCATGACATGGGCCTCATGGACCCGACCTTGGAATGCCGCAGGCCCGGTCCTGGCCATTGCGGTGAGAGAAAAACCAGCTGGGGGAAGGGCAGCTGGGGGTTGGCGGTTCTCAAATGGAATGGTAATCCCATTCCCCTATACCAATAACCAGGGTTTCCATAGGGTGTGTGTTTGTAGGTTTGGGGAAGGGATTATGGCTAGGTGAATTGGAGGTTCAACCTTCCAACTTGTTCTCATCACTGAGGCTAGCCAACGTGTACTGTTATGGGGATGGAATGATACACCCACTTGACAAGCATGTTTGGCGGGGTAGGGGTTAGTTTGTTGGTGGTTGTGGAATATATTGGAATGCTTACTGTAAACGCGTTTTAAGATATGAGACGTATATGGCGCGTATGGGTCAAAATTGGGTACCAGAAGCCATCGGACAGTGCAGCATCGATTTGAGCGATGGCTGGGTTTCCACTGGCTCAGTGAGCGCGGGCCTTGACCGGTCGCGTCATGTTTTCCTGGCCTTGCTGAAATAGCCAAGCTCCAGGAGGCTTCGGTGCAGTTGGAGAATTGGGATGAGAAAATTTGAGAGATATATAATACAAGTAACGGTGTATAACTTATAACCCTGTTATAGAAACAATTATCGATAATGGGGAGGATCTGAGCGACAAGAGAGGGAATTCTTAATGGGCAGAAGGCAGCCGCCCTAAATTGTTGCGGAGACAGCCAACTAAAGATTCCGACACATACCCAGAAAAAAATGCGCAAACTACTGAAACACATTGAATCCTCCAAAAGAAAACCTTCACTCCTAGACGGGTTTGTCTGAAAATACGCTACCCCTGAATCCATTGGTAAATCATCATGGTCCACATTGAAATTGATCAATTGCCGGAGACTTGGAGATATCAGTATTATACTGACAGTATACCGTAGCGACTGTAGCGACTGTAGCGACTGTAGCCATTTTATCCCATTTTCAGACCCCCAGATGTTCCCAAGCAGCTCTGCAGACCGCGAGCCATGGAGCCCAAAGCGCCAGGGAGGCCCCTGCAGCCTGGAGCCTCAGATCAACCAGCCATAGCCATAACGCACCCATGACTGGGAATGGTTTATACAGTTTATACCCATAAACATGGTGATTTGGGGGATGGTTTATGATTGTTTTACCCACATTAGGTCATTTTCCAGCCCAACAGCCTCTGGGATAACCCGATGAGGGATGGATTTTGAGGCTCATCCGGCTGAATATGGACGAGCGGAAGGTGGAGGTCAACGAAGATGCGCCAGGCCCTGAGGTGTTGGACACGGCCGGGGATGGCCCGTGGCGGGTGCTGAGAGATAGCATGGAGAGACGGCAGACGCGTATTGAAATGGAGCCAGTTTCGTTGGTTGTTTCTTTTTAAATGGGGTGGTATGATGTGGTATGTGTGAAACTTTGAGACGCACCAGCCCAGCTTTTGGTCACTCTTGGTTCTGATCACCCGATCTTTTGGATATTACATACATTACATACATTACATACTATATATCACCCATATTTGGCCCATTTCATTTTCACGATTGAAAATGCAACCACCAGTCACAGGTGTGTTTTTTGCATATGCATCTGCCACCATCGAGGTTGGGTCGCCTTGAGAAACGCCTTAGAGAAATGGGCGCCACATCGGTTGCGCGTCCAAAAAGAGGGAGGGTCAGAAGCATTTTGGCCCTTATGTTTGGTCACTTTGCGATTTGGAGGACATCAGTTTATTCTTTTTTGGTAAGGGAGGAGAGCCTTGCCTCACTTTGAAATCTCATGAACATGTGACCTCAGCCTAAAGGATGCATGGAGGAAATCATCCCCAGCGGCTGTCGGCTGAGGTTGCAGTTGTCTCGGTGATGGGGGCTTTCAGAACTGGAAAGTCTGATTCTCGATACACTTTGATACATGGGTCCAGCAGATGCAGTGGTGAGCGCTCGGTGAAAGCAGATCAAGTCATGGTGAAACACCAAGAGTCAGGTCTGTTGAAGTGAACCAAGATACCAACATCCAAGAGCTTCCAAGGGTTTTCCCATTGGTTTTCCATGGGTGTTCTCAGGTCTTTCCTTCTGGACTTGTTCCTTCGATTCCTGAGATGGGAGGCGGATCATCCTGAAGAGGCCAAAGAGGCCGCCAAGGCGCGGCCACTGCTCTCTTCGATTTTCAGTGCAAATGATGTGATGCTGTAGTCTAAGTAGTAGCTATAGTTTTTTTCCCAGATGATTTCTTTCCCAGATGATAGGATTTCCAGATGATAGGATTCATACTATAGTTACTATTGAAAAAACCAATGGTTATTTTAATACTCCAATATTAAATGTTTTTTAACCTGGAGAAAGCGATGAAACTTCAGAATTCCACTGAGGCAGAGCCCCCTCCCCGTGGTGGTGAAGACAATTTTCCACTGCCCACCTGGGTGACGTCCTTGGGAAGATGAGATGGGTCACAATGAAATCTATTGAACATCTAACTGATCATCTCACATCTTAGAAACATGTCCAACAGAAATATGATGAAGTCTGGATAGAATCGAGGAAACTCACGGAACATGTCCAACGGAGCTGAACCGAACAGAGGGGGTAGAGGTCACCAAATTGTTTCGTGGAATACAAAAGTAATGGCTCAAAACAATAGCAAGCCAGGGAACCAAAAGATGTTGAGTCTTTTTTTAGTACTGAACCTTCCTTAACCCAAATGTTTAGGAAACACGTTCCGAGTTCATTCACACTGGAAGATAGGCCCAGTGTCATAGCGAATAGTTTTGCAGGCGATTCTGGATCACAGGGCCATTGTCAAGATCATGAGTTGTTGATGAAATTTCCTCAGCCGTTGACAGTGATTTCCCATGGCACCCCATGGGCACCCATGGCACCCCTGCATTGGTCGCCTGAGATCACCTCAGCGGGTGCTGCACTAGAGGGAGCCACCGATGATTCGGAGGTGCCCCTTATGGAAATGCCGAACGGGGAGATATGGGGAGATGAACATCCATAAATCCCGGCTGTTTTGGTGAGAAGACCCGGGTAGGGTTTGAAGATCCATAATTCACCTCTTGCAGTTTGAAATTCCAGGCATCTCTGGATGGCTGGAGATCTAGCCCGTCCGGGTTCAATCTCCCGCTGCAATGCCAGGGATTTCGATTCAAGGGTGGCATGGACGCTTGCACCGAGGGCATCTGGATTTGGCCGGAAGCGCTCAGCAGTTGCAGTTTGTCTCTGTTGCTGGAAACATCTCAAGTTTTTGAAGCTTGGTGTAGGTTGAGTGCAAAGACCCATGGCCACCCAAGGGTCTGGAGTGATTTACCCTCCGGTAACCTTAACATGGTTTGACGGAAAATGCCCTATTGAGTTACATGATCACGAAAGCTAGCGGCAACTAGCTGTGGCAGGCCCGAGTCCAACACAGTGAATGAATCGAACCCCCCCAAGCTCCCGGGGCATTTTGGGTTGGTGTTGGAAGCAGATGGTCACGGGCTCAAATCCTGCCAGGTCTCTAGGCAATCTGTATTCAGAATGTCCACATCCCATCAAAATCCCATCAAAGCCCCATCAAAATCCCATCATGTTTCCAGGCTCATGTGAACCTTATTGAACCTTAGCTTTCGTTCACCCCCCTTGGGCCCTTGGGCCTCAAGTTTTCCCAGGGGATTTTCGCCCTGAGAAATCAGCTGGCTGCAGGTCCGAACCCTTCATGCGTCAGCTGGATGGACGAGAAGTGGCGGTTTTGCTCATGGACACCCAGGCGCAAACCGTGACACGTTGCAGCCATGGGGATGGTGCTGTGTGGATGGGAATTACAGCCCTTAGAAGATCCCTTAGAATGGTTTAAGTCTTTCTAATTACTTAAAAGTGGATGAGTGACCCCACGTCTTGGGTGAACACGGTGAAACTGCAAGGCATGTTTTCTTCGAACAGGAGTATCAGTGTCGAGTCAATGAAGCCCAGACAGACCATCACCCAAATCATTCTGCAGATGAACATGTATGCATACTATATATATAGAGTATGATTATATAGTGTATATGTATACGCATATGATATGCACATATGTATATATATATATGAGACGGTGGGAGATTGACATCGGCATTGCCTGGAGAGACTTCCTGCATCCCAATGAGGAAATCCAAATCCATTTGATTGCGCCAGATCCATACAGGGGGTACATGACGAGACCCACACATGCAGACCTTGTTATTTCCCAGGGGCATTGGTTGCCCAGGTATTCAAGTGTCATCACGGTTCACAAGTCCAGTCGGACACATGCACCGCATTCGTTTGCCTTAGCTAGTTCCCTTGAGCGCCGTGTCGGTGGAGTCAAACTTGCCACTGAGGCAGATGTTTTGCATTGGTGTAATCATCCAGGTAGCCGTTGCACCATCACACATGCCTGGAATGAAATACCTTTTACTCTGCAGCCGACACATGAGGTTTTTGCTGGGCAGTCTTTTGTCATTCAGATTGTTGACGCCAATCCAACAATTATGAATTCTGGAAGCCAGCGTGGAATTACTGCCGATGAACCGCAAACCACTGGTGCTCATGATGATGAAGGTGATTTTGACATGCCTGACACAGACCAATATGCCTTGAGAGATGATCGAGATCCTGCCGACCCATCGCCCTCTGGTAGTAGCATTCACACCTTTGATCTCAGCCTGCTCATTTACCGTTTGGAGGCCCCGGATGCACATGGTTTTTCCCAAGGTGATAACTATGCAGCCATCCTGAATGCAGCCATTCGAGCATGCAGGCTGCCACGCAGCAATGTGCGTTGTTTTCACCAGCTAGCGGTCTGTCCTGTAGGGGTTGATGCTGATCATGAAACAGCTATCATCTTGCAGACGGTTCCTGACGTTGCAGCTGGCTCTGCAGAGAAGCTTGTTCTGGTTGACACCGAGATTCACTTCCATCCTTTGCGTGATGGACTTGTTGTTCCAGCTGCCCATAGTAGGAAGGTCATGAGGGTTAACCCACATATGCATCGCAACCAATTGCTTTTGCTCACTGGCCTGTTCGACTATTGCCAGCTTCAATCGGATCGATGCGCAGTTTTCTGCAACCATGTGATTTGGGCAGCCCAGGATCGAAGAGTCCTTGACACTGCTCATGGACAGTGTTTTCGCATTGTGATCCCTCCACCGCAAGAGGAGTTTCTGGACACTGAAGTAGCAATCGGTATAGCTAGAGATCTTGCAAGTGAACATGATGCCTTTAGCCCATTGACTACTGCTTGCACAACAGGACTGTCACTTCGCCAGACAGCTGCCAGATCCTGCGTTGCCAGCGCCCCACGGACCTGCAAAACAGATCCTGATAGTGACTCGACCTGGCACACATCGCAAGCACCACTGAGAAGAAGTGATTTTGCCAACCGTGAAAATCACCTCACACGTGGCAACTTTGCACCTGGAGCACGTCGCCATCTTGAAGCAGCACTTGAAAGAGCTGATCTTGTTGAATGTGAGGAGGAAGGGCGAGTCATCTACCTCCACACCTGGTTCATTCATCACAGAACATTGCCTAGATGCTACGATGGCCGAGCATTGCGACTCACAGGAAACTCCATGCATTGGTTTGATGAAATTGCAGAGACATGGGCTGATGTCATTCATCCAGCAGAACTTATTTCCATTCGGATTGTGCAACCGCAGCCCCCCTGCAGCCGCTTTGAATGTGTGCAAGCACATCTTCTGATTGAGCAAGCAGCCAGCCCTCACTTGGTTAGCGGCCTAGTCAGCTTTGTTGATTCAAGGGGTGGTGAACACTGGACCCACAGAGCACTTTCGCTGCATCACCTCCAAACCAAACGGAGTCTGCTTGAAGCTGCTGAACTTTCACAGTTTTGTTCAGTCCTTAGGTGCTCCCTGACTCACAATGACATTCCTCTTGGCCTTTTCGAGATTGATGAGATTGGTCCTGCATGGAATTTTGTTGTACGGGCTTTACCAAATTTCATTGAACTCAACAACGACCCTGGTGATTTCAGCAGTATGATGCAGACACCAACTTTTCGTCCTACCGAAGTTGTTGCCCCACCTGACGCACCTGGAGACATTGGAACATGCGTTGCACTGGAACGGCCTTCTCCGCTGAACCCCAATGCTCCGGTGTTTGTGCACACCCAATCTGACATCACGCAGCAACCCGCTGATATTCAATCCATCTATGAAGTGTGGAGGTTTGGTGCAAGTTCTTGGGAGCAAGAAACCCCGGCAGCACACTTCATCGTATGGTTTCTCTGTCCTCCAAATGACCAGCGGCGTTGTCTGCATGGCAGAAGAGTTACTTTGTATGACAACTACCACCAATGGAGAGAGCGACTCATTTTCGCCTGGCGTGACCTGATCACACCGCACATGCCCACTGGTATTCATCTTGTGCAGCCTCAGCCGCAAGTTCTTGAACCAGACATCACGGCGCATATCATCCTCACACAGTTGATGCCTGACCATGAATCTGGTGTCTTGATCACCATTGCTGATGATGCGGTCAATGATGCGCACCCTTTCAACCTTGCAGTTACCCTCAGTGACCCTTCACAGCAATCACAAGTTTTGGCCACAACAGGTTATGCCACGGAAGGAGGTATCTTCACGCTCCAGCGGGAAGGAGAAACCATTGCCCCTGACCAGCCCTTCCCCACGAGACATGGTTATGGACTCAACATGAGGGTTGTCAGACCTTTCCTACAACCTGGATGGAACCCCCCACTACTCCCTGCAGTACCTGGCGCAGAAGGCCTGGGACTACTGCAAACCAAGTTTGCACTCTTGAAGTCTGTTACTTGCGAGCGCCTAACACATGGGCAGGTGGCTCACACCCATGGGCCGCAAGATTTCAGTAGCTTCGAGTCACTTGAACATGAGGAGGCATCCACTCCCAGGTGATATCACTTGCCGACAGTGTCACTAAGATTGTCAGCATCGTGAAGGGCTCTGATGCGCTTGACCTTCCATCATTTGTTGAGGTACCCCTCTTGGCCACAGAATCTGACATTGAAACTGAAATCGCCAGGTTTGGTTTTCATTGCTCTGCGTATGCCTTTGGACAGCATGACAAAGTTTTTTGTGTGCCACTTGGCTGGCCTGCCTTGCAGACACAATACCATGTCCTCTTTGCCAATGAGGACACTAGTGATGCTTTTGGCTGTTTCGCCCACAGCTTTGCATCTGATTGGACTGAAATCACGCTCATGAGAATTCTCCACAGCCTAGGGTATGAGAAAGCCTTCATCTCTAGCATCACTACCCGAGCCAACCGTTTGTCGATTGTCTGCTTTTCTGAATCGTATGGCAGCATTGCAGAACATACGCGCAGTAGACCGTGCAAGCCTTGGCCACCCCGGCAACCGCAGTATGCCAGAAAACCTTTCACTGATCATTTCGAGAAGGTCGATGCAGATTGTTTGTTGCGGTGGAACATTCAGCTTGAAGAGCTCCACAACTTCTTTCATCAACCACAGACCACGCTCAGTGTTTCCTTTGATGGTGTTTCGCTACCACCAGTGACCCAGGAGGCCTTGGCGAACATCTCACTGAATGGCACACTTGAAGGCATCGACCGGATCATCATCTATGTGGACGGTTCATCACAGCCAAGTCAACGTCACCTACCTCCACTACAAGTCGACATGCAAGGCATCCCAGATGCCTGGGCCTTTATTGTGCTTGGTGAAAAATATGATGAACAAGGCGATTCTGCCCTTTCTCTTATTGGGTGGTCTGCGCACCAGGTGCGATATGATCAGGACAGCCCGTTCTTTGCTGGAGCCACTAGAATCGGACCACATATTGCCGAAAGAGAAGGCCTCTTCTTTGCTGCCTTATGGCGTGCTCAGCTCAACACCAACATTCCCACTGTATTTCGCAGCGATTCCAGTTTGGCAATTGGGCAAGCCTCTGGACGTGTTGGAGCAATTGAGATTGATCTCTCTTTCTCGCTACTCAGAGGCCTTTTCCAGTTCCTTGAAGCTGCTTTGGGCCCTGATTTGATGCTACTTGAGCACATCTATGGCCACAACAGCGATCCTTGGAATGAAGCGGTTGACGCCATAGCCAAGCAGGAAGCACAACAGAGTTTCTTCCTTCAGCGTCCTGACATTGACCTCAGACGATGGCATCAGGCCATTCCATTCTTGTGGATGCTCTTTGGTGAACACTACGGATGCCCACAATTCTGCGGTGATGGCTTCAATGTATGTGCTCCCAGTTTGCCACCTGACGCTATTTGTGTGCCCACGTCTCCGGCTCCCACATCTTCTCCAAGCAAGTTTGACTTCAAAATCAGCTTTGCTTCTGCGAATGTATCCACGCTTGGTATTGGCTCTAGAGGCCACGCAGGCAAGCTTGACTACATCAAGGGCCAGTTTGTCAATTTTCACTTGAACTTTCTTGGAGTACAAGAAGCGCGTACCCAGGAGGGAACTATTCTTAAAGATGACATTCTCAGACTTTGTGCCGGAGCGGATGGCAAACATCTTGGTGTCGAGCTTTGGTGCAATCTGAAACAACCATTTGCCTTTGTCAACAACAAGCCTAGATTCCTGAGAGGATCGGATTTTCAAGTGATCCACCGTGACCCTAGGAGGCTGCTCGTTCGCGTTCAACATGCAGCTTGGCAAACCTACCTTCTGGTGGGTCATGCACCTCATAGTGGCATCGCATTGGCTCAGAGGGCTATTTGGTGGTCGGAGCTACACCACAT
>CAMXCT020001679.1:93854-133854 GCA_947184155.2 Cladocopium goreaui | reverse complement strand
ACTACTTACTTACTACTACTTACTTACTACTACTTACTTACTACTACTTACTTACTACTACTTACTTACTACTACTTACTTACTACTACTTACTTACTACTACTTACTTACTACTACTTACTTACTACTACTTACTTACTACTACTTACTTACTACTACTTACTACTACTTACTACTACTTACTACTACTTACTACTACTTACTACTACTTACTACTACTTACTACTACTTACTACTACTTACTACACTACTTACTACTACTTACTACTACTTACTACTACTTACTACTACTTACTACTACTTACTACTACTTACTACTACTTACTACTACTTACTACTACTTACTACTACTTACTACTACTTACTACTACTTACTACTACTTACTACTACTTACTACTACTTACTACTACTTACTACTACTTACTACTACTTACTACTACTTACTACTACTTACTACTACTTACTACTTACTACTTACTACTACTACTACTGCTACTACTACTACTACTAATTTCTCCACATTTTCAAAATTTCGTAACACGGAGTTCAGACTACTAAACTTCTTTTGATCATTGCTGTACATATCATTGCATATCATTACACCTCATTACATATCACTACATATCATTACACATCATTACACATCAGTACACATGATTACATATCATTACAGTCATTACATGTCATTACATATCATTATATACATATCATTACATATCACTACATATCTACATTTACTGTGTAATATAGACTGTGCATATGTGGATGTGCTTGTATGTCCTGTAAGTAGGAATGTCATTGACGATACAGTTGCATAGTGGTGCACTTCCGGAAGTGACTGCACGTGTTCGGATGTGTTTTACTGCCATGCCACGCAGTCAATCGCAAGGTCGACACAACGTCCAAAACAAACTCTTTGCTTCATCTGCCCAAATATGCACAATAAAATAAGTACTTTTGTTGCACAATCAAATAAGTTCGTAGAATGGATTCAATTCCAGACAACTGCACAGGTGATCATCTTCCGCCTTTGCGGTTATATATGGACTCTATCAACATCTATAAGACTCTTATAAGATTCTTCTAAGATAGCTTGCTTATGCTTGCTTCCTCTTAAGCCCCTGTTCTATTGTAGTGGCTAGCAACTGACATTCACAACTTCCAACCTCCGCAGCACTTGTCGGCGGTGCTGCACCATCAGAAGCCATGGCAAAGCAAAACTCTAGACAAGCTTGGAGCAAGTTAAGAAAGAAGCAAACAAGTAAAGTGGTATTTTGGGTCAAACAAAGGCACTACCCATGGCGGTGCTTCTCAGGCTAAGAAAACATTCTACTTGGCCCAGTCAATTCGTATCAGTGCTCGACGCGCCTGAAAGAGACGTGTCTAATGTTCCAATAGTGAGCTTTAGTGAGCCTTTGAGCACATCGAGCCTTTTTGCAAATTGTTTCAATGTTTAGTCATGGAGCCAGTCTTAGGGTCCTTCATGCACTGACTCGTTTCTGCTAGTGAGCCCACATGTCAGCAGATTCCATCCCAAGCCAGTCTTCGCGCTATTTCCAGAAAGACGGGGGATGGACAACAATGGGCAATTCCAAACAAACCAAGAGAGCATTCCTTCATGACACACAAGCTCTTGGGGAGACTTCAAGATTACGAGAATGGTGAGGGTAGAAGCCACAAAAGCTTGAATCTTTGCAAGTCAATCAGGCTGCAGTTTTCCGTTCTCACGTGGGAAAGCAATGAATTATACAACCACCAAATCAAGTCATTGCAAGGAAATAGACTTGAGGCACTTAAGGTTGGCAAACCTCCAATTGTCAATTCGATGAACTGAGTCTAAGAGAGATGTGGTGTTCGGCCTCAAGGTGTATGCCATGAACCCAACTGGTATCGCATAGTTTCGACCTGCCATGCAAGGATAACAGGAATTCTCCAAGCATTGATGCTTTGGTCTGCTTTGGTGCATCAAACCCTTCAAGTAAACGCTTCAAGATCCAGATAGATCCAGGTTATCCCAATTTATCTCACTTGGCCTGCCTGGTGTGACACAAATGCCAGTAAGCTGGCTTGCGACTTGGGAAGTACAGCACTTTGAAGGCTGCAGCATTGATATCGACATGATGTTCTTCATGTTCTTCCAGAGCCACATGTTCGTTGGCAAACAATCCGGAGAATCAGATTTTAAAAGCATGAGGCAGAAGAACTAAAGCAGGATGAAGCCAGAAAGAATCATGCTACCAGAACAAACAGGGGGTTGGAACACACATGCAATTCCCCTAAGCCTCGAATGTATGACTCTTTCTTTCTGAAAGATCATTCGCTTGCGAGCCAGAACGGCCAAGCCAAGAGTTCTTGGCCAATTCCAAAAGACTTGCTTGGCGTGTTAACAGAATATCACACGACTCGCAATCTTGCGGAAAACCAACAAGCTGCTTATTGAGGCTGTTGATCCGAGTGCAAATATGATACTCAAAGTACCAAAAGTTTCCACCAGGCGCAGCTCCTTTTGATTAGATGTATTCAAATGTCAAATGCAGCAACGCCATAGCAGCTGCAATAAATCAAAGGTCGCTTCATTAAAGCTATTGCGATTGTTCACCCAGCTTTGCAGGTGCGCAGTATGCACGTTTTAAGGCATCGTAAATTCAGCTGACAGCTGGCATCTTTTGGCCATGCAACCTTACAAAGTGCCTGTACAAAAGATGTGCAAGACATCACTAAAACACTGTTCCGACTCGTCAGCTTGACGCTAGAGGATCGAAGTCCACGCCTGCAAAGTCATTTTATACAGCACATGTTTGATGTAGTGATGTCCGAGAATGCAATCGACTGGGAAGCAACGAAGAATCCCCGAACCCTACATGCATTGAGCTTTTTGAAACTCCCAAGCACATCCAAGCACTGGGTTCAGACACTGCGCACGGCTAGCCCGAAAGCAGCTACAGTACTAAAGCAAGCAACCGGAAGGAATGATAATAAAAAAACAAAAATAGAAAACAGGCAGCGCAGTTTGTCGGTTCTTGCATCTGCAGAGACTCCAGCTTTCGTAAACAAAATATAAGAAGAATACATAAGAATACCTTGTTCGCATCTCTTTGATCACATCGGCAGACAGTTGCCAACAAGGGATTCTTTCCCGCTTTGCCCTGTCGACACAGGACACTTCAGAGCTCTATTCATGGCTTGAGCAACAGCTGACCCAAAAAAAGACATCCTAAGGAGACCTAACAATCTGCCAAAGTAGGAGACAGACTACACTACTGGCCACTGCCAACTGGTTTCCATACAGGACGTAGTGTCAAAGTAGGAACACGTGCCTAGTCTCTTTGCACCAAGTTTGTCTGCCTCTCGGGCAAGAATTCGATAGAATGCTGAAGTGGGGAATGCATTGAAACATTTGAAACTTCATCCATGAGTACATTCAGTCAATTCAGGGGTTCAGATTGTTCAGCATATATGTGCAGTGCCTGCCGACAGTCAAAAGTTTCAATGCAGTGCGGAATCCTCACATCTTCCTAGCCAGTACTCTATGGGTCAAGGGAAGTTAGCTTGTTTCAAGGAGCAGTTGCTCCTGAATGGGCTCTACTGCCTCATCCTTCTTCAGCTCACTCCATCTTGCGTCTTCTGTACTATCGCTCTCATCTTTTTCCGTCTCTTCTCCTTCTCCTCGGCTGGCTCTCAAATAAGCACCTGTGTATGTCACACGCAACAAAATTTCAGATTTCCTGCCCCAATTTCCGCAGATTGCATTTTCTGTAGAAGTTGCCTGCAGCTGCACTCAGCTGATACAAAGGAAGAACCAAGACCCATCTGTCTGGCTGCCTCATCGAATCTTTATGTGTGATGTTTTGAATGAACCAAGTGTCGAAGGGCTGCCTCAACCAGCTCCTGTACCCAAAACTTGGGTCTTGGCACCTGCATAAAGATTGGCACCCGAATTGTTTGAAGAAAGTTTGCAATAGACAGGATGGTGAAAATGGTTTTAGCAAAAAGAAACCCACAAACGAATGGGAGTTCCTGCAAACGCTAGTCTGACCTTGCAGGCTACTGAAAATGCATTGGGAAGCAAAGACTCTACGAGCGAAGGATGGAGTGCAACATGAGGTGCGTATTTCCAAAGGCGTCAAAAGAACTCATTGATGCAACAAACAGTTTGCACAGAATGAAGAAACTGTCCAGAGTTTAGAAACAAGGCATGCGGAATGCTCTTGAAGGAGTTCTAAACAAATAGTATCGGTGATGCTGAATAACATTGGACGCTCATGCACACCGTATGAACACTTGTTTCGTCATGTTTCACTTGTCTAGCCTAGCAGTTGCATTTCCTTTCAGGCGAACCTGCATCGCATCTTGTTCGTCCTGACCATGTTTCTTGCAGCTCCGGAAGAAGTGCAACAGCTCTTCCTTGTCGCCTTTGCCCAGTGTCAACGGCTCAGTGGCTGGCATTGGCTTGCAGCAAGTTATAGCAAGCTGCGAGACGTGATCCGGAGAGAGATCTGCAGAGTTGGTTTCGACCCGCGAAACCCGAAACCCGAAACCCGAAACCGACTCTGATCAGAGACTTGGCTTCCTGAGGATCGGCCGAAACCCGAAACCCGAAACCCGAAACCCAAAACCGACTGCTGAAGTTGGTTTCAAACTACGAAACCCGAAACCCGAAACCCCAAACCCGAAACCGAATCTATCCAATCTAATCTAATCTAATCTACCTAATCTAATCTAATCCAATCTAATCTACCTAATCTAATCTCATCTACTTCAAATCTAATCTAATCTAATCTAATCTAATCTATCTAATCTAACCTAATCTAATCTAATCTACCTAATCTAATCAAAGCAAATCCAATTCTAATCCAATCTAATCTAACCTAATCTACTCTATATAATCTAATCTAATCTACCTAATCTAATCTAATCTAATCTAAATCTAATCTACCTAATCTAATCCAATTCTAATCTAATCTAATCCACCTAATCTAATCTATTTCTAATCTAATCTATCTAATCTAATCTAATCTACCTGACCTAATCGAATCTAAGCTAACCTACCAAATCTAATCCAATTCTAATCTAATCTACCTAGTCTGATTTATTTCTAATCTTATCTAATCTAACCTAATCTACCTAATCTAATCTAATCTAATCTACCTAATCTAATCTATTTCTAATCTAATCTACCTAATCTAATCTAATCTACCTAATCTAATCCAATTCTAATCTAATCTAAACTAATCTAATCTACCTAATCTAATCTATTTCTAATCTAATCTATCTAATCTAATCTAATCTAACTTATCTAATCTAATCTACCTAATCCAATCCAATTCTAATCATATCTAATCTACCTAATCTAATCTATTTCCAATCTAATCTATCTAATCTAATCTAATCTACCTAATCTAATCTAATTCTAATCTAGTTTAACCTATCTAATCTTATCTAATCTGCCTAATCTAACCTAATTCTAGTCTAATCTAACCTAATCTACCTAATCTAATCTAATCTACCTAATCTAATCTAAGCTTTCTTTCTAAGTAACCTAATTCTTATCTGATTTATCTAATCTAATCTAACCTAGTCTATCTAATCTAATCTAATCTTTTCTTATCTACACTAAACTAATCTATCCAATCTAATCTAATCTACCTGACCTAATCGAATCTAAGCTAACCTACCAAATCTAATCCAATTCTAATCTAATCTATCTAATCTAATCTAACCTGATCTAATCTAATCTAATCTACCTGATCTAACCCAACTCAAATCTCATCTAATCTACCTAATCTAATCTATGTCTTAACTAATCTGTCTAATCTAATCTAACTTATCTAATCTAATCTACCTAATCTAATCCAATTCTAATCTAATCTACCTAATCTAATCTATTTCCAATCTAATCTATCTAATCTAATCTAATCTACCAAATCTAATCTAATCTACCTAATCCAATTCTAATCTAATCAATCTAGTGGAATCTGACCTAATCTACCTAATCTAATCTGATTCTAATCTAATCTTATCTAACATAATCTACCTCATCTAATCTGATTCTAATCTAATCTTATCTAACCTAATCTAATCTAATCCAATTAGTCTATCTAATCTGTCTATTTTAATCTAATCTAGATCTAACCTAATCTAATCTAATCGGTCTATCTAATCTATCTAATCTAATCTAATCTAATCCAATCTACCTAATCTAATCTAATCTACCTAATCTAATCTAATCTAATCTACCTAATCTAATCTAATCTAATCTAATCTACCTAATCTAATCCAATTCTAATCTAGCCTAATCGAATCTAATCTGCCTAATCTAATCTAGTTCTAATCTGATCTATCTAATCTGATCTAATCTACCTAATCTAATCTAATTCTAATCTAGTTGAACCTGTCTAATCTTATCTAATCTTTCTAATCTAATCTAATTCTCATCTAATCTAACCTCATCTACCAAATCTAATCTAATCTACCTAATCTAATCTAATCGAATCTACCTAATCTAATCTAATCTGATGTACCTAATCTAATCCAATTCTAATCTAATCTACATAATCTAATCTAATTCTAATTTAGTTTAACCTATCTAATCTTATCTAATCTACCTAGTCTAATCTATCTAATCTAATCTAACCTAACCTAATCTAATCTAATTTAATCTGCCTAATCTAATCTAATCTCATCTCATCTAATCTAATCTAATCTAATCTAATCTATCTTGTCGAATCTGACCTAATCTACCTAATCAAATCTGATTCTAATCTAATCTTATCTAACCTAATCTAATCTAATCTAATCAATCAAAACTAGATCTAATCTAATATAATATAATCCAATTTGTCCATCTAATCTGTCTAATCTAATCTAATCCAGATCTAGCCTAATCTAACCTAATCTGATCTGTCTATCTAATCTATCTAATCTAATCTAATCTGATCTAACCTAGCTAATCTTATCTAATCTAGTCTACCTAATCTAATCCAATTCTAATTTAATCTATTTATCTAATCTAACCTAATCTAATCTAATCTAATTTAATCTACCTATTCTAATCTAATCTACCTAATCTAATCTAATCTCATTCAATTCTAATCTAATCTAATCTAACTTAATCTAATCTAATCTATCTAATCTAATCTAATCTAAACTAATCTAATCTAATCTAATCTAATCTAATATATCTATCTAACTAGGAACACGGCCTTTAGAAGGCCGTGGTGTTTTTGTGATCAACGGGGTGTCATGGATAATGTTTGATGTGGTCGTGCCAATAAGATTTTGTTTGATGTGTTCTTAAAGGCGAGAAAACCCCTTATTCTGGTGCATAAAATCAATCACAAGCATTTTGCCTAGGCGAAACTATCATTTTTGATGTTTCTCAGAACTCCCCAACTAATTCGACCTGTAATGGTTTGATATGAGGTTAAAGGCCAAAAACCCCTTATTCTGGTGCATGAAATCAAAAAACAAGCATTTCGCCCAGGCGAAACCACATTTTTTTGTATTTCCACATGTTATGTCATGATGAAGTTGGCACAGCCTGCCAGACGACCTCGCAACCGACCTGGATTTCCACATGCGATGTCACGATGAAGTTGGCACAGCCTGCCAGACGACCTTGCAACGGACCTTGACTTGCATCGAACATCAAAATATAACCAAAGACAGACATTCATACAAATAAATGATGTTGAAACCCAAAAATCTGATCATCAGGATCGTCTCAGGCATCATGGCAACGAACTTACAGGAGCGTAGCATGACGTATCAGTTAAAAGTACCGGAAAACTTACAGGAGCGTAGCATGACGTATCAGTTAAAAGTACCCGAGAACTTGCAGGAGCGTAGCATGACGTATCAGTAAAAAGCACCAGAGAACTTACACGAGCGTAGCATGACGTATCAGCTAAAAGTACCCGAGAACTTACAGGAGCGTAGCATGACGTATCAGTGAAAAGCACCAGAGAACTTACACGAGCGTAGCATGACGTATCAGTTAAAAGTACCCGAAAACTTACAGGAGCGTAGCATGACGTATCAGTTAAAAGTACCCGAAAACTTACAGGAGCCTAGCATGACGTATCAAGAGCAAAGCATGACGTAGCCTCAATGTTAATACATGCCCCACCCCACCCCACCCCACCCCACTCCGTGCATCAATGTACGTATTCGAATCCACCGAGAAGAATGTACTTCCTCCGCAAGTTCACATGAACGTTAATACCTGCCCCACCCCACCCCACCCCACCCCACCCCACCCATGTCTGCACGCACATACCGGCACACACAGAGACGACTCTACTTACCCAGAAAGTTCACATGAACGTTAATACATGCCCCACCCCACCCCACCCCACCCCACCCCACACCAACCCCCCGATGTGCACGAAACACCACGGCCTTCAAAAGGCCGTGCTCCAACTAATCTAATCTAATCTAATCTATCTAATCTAATCTACCTAATCTAATCTACCTAATCTAATCAAAGCAAATCCAATTCTAATCTATATAGTCTAACCTAATCTAATCTACCTAACCTAATCTAATTCTAATCTAGTTTAATCTATCTAATCTAATCTAATCTAATCTACCTAATCTAATCTAATCTAATCTAATCTAATCTGTCTATCGAATCTATCTAATCTAATCCAATCTACCTAATCTAATCGAATCTAATCTACCTAATCTAGTCTAATCTTCCTAATCTAATCTATTTCTAATCTGATCTATCTAATTTAACTAATCTAATCTAATCTAC
Source organism: Cladocopium goreaui (assembly GCA_947184155.2). Taxonomy (NCBI): domain Eukaryota; class Dinophyceae; order Suessiales; family Symbiodiniaceae; genus Cladocopium; species Cladocopium goreaui. The sequence continues at coordinate 125,095 of CAMXCT020001679.1, read as the reverse complement.
CTAATCTAATCTAATCTAATCTACCTAATCTAATCTAATCTACCTAATCAAATCTGATTCTAATCTAATCTTATCTAACCTAATCTAATCTAATGTACCTAATCTAATCTATTTCCAATCTAATTTATCTAATCTAATCTAATCTAAGCTAATCTAATCTATCTAATCTAATCTAATCTACCTAAACTAATCTTATCTAAACTAAACTAATCTATCCAATCTAATAAAACCTATCCAATCTAATCTAATCTAATCTAATTGATCTTATCAAATATGATTCTAACCGTAATTCTAATCTAATCCAACCTTATCTCTATAATCTAATCTAATCTAGTCTAATCTTATCTAAACTAAACTAACCCATCCAATCGAATCTAATCTATCCAATCTAACAAAATCTTATCTTATCTACATAATCTGATCTAATCTAATCTAATCTGATCTAATCGAATCTAAGCTAATCTATCTAACTGATCTAATCTAATCGAATCTAATCTAATCTAATCTACCCAATCTAATCCAATTCTAATCTAATCTAATCTACCTAATCTAATCTAATCTAATCTAAACTAATCTGTCCAATCTAATCTAATCTATCAAACTAATCTAATCTAATCTAATCTACCTAATCTAATCTAATCTAATCTACCTAATCTAATCCAATTCTAATCTTATCTAATCTACCCAATCTAATCTATGTCTAATCTAATCTATCTAATCCAATCTAATCCAATCTACCTAATCTAATCGAATCTAATCTAACTAATCTAATCTTATCTAATCTAATCTAATCTATCTAATCCAATCTAATCTACCTAATCAAATCTAATCTAACCAGACCTAATCTAATCTAATCTAATCTTACCTTATCAATCTAGTCAAATCTGACCTAATCTACCTAATCTAATCTGATTCTAATCTCATCTTATCTAACCTAATCTAATCTAATCTAATCAATCAAATCCAAATCCAATCTAATATAATCGAAGCCAATTTGTCTATCTAATCTGTCTAATCTAATCTAATCTAGATCTAACCTAATCTAATCTAATCTAATCTACCTAATCTAATCCAATTCTAATCTAATCTAATCTAATCTTCCTAATCTAATCTATTTCTAATCTGATCTATCTAATTTGATCTAATCTAATTCTAATTTAATCTAATCTATCTAATCTCATCTAACCTAATCTAATCTAATCTAATCTACCTAATCTAATCTAATCTAATTCTAATCTAATCTAATCTAGTCTATCTAATCTAATCTAACCTAATCTAATCTAATCGAATCTATCTAATCTAATTAATCTAATCTAATCTACGAAACCCGAATCCCGAAACCCGAAACCGATATCAGAAGTTAGTGTCGACCTACGAATCCCGAAACCCGAAACCGACATCTAAAGTTGGTTTGGATCGACGAAACCCGAAACCCGAAACCGACATCCGACATATGACGTTGGTTTCGGCCTACGAAACCCGAAACCCGAAACCGACATCCGACGTTGGTTTCGGCCTACGAAACCCGAAACCTGAAACCCGAAACCGACATCTGAAGTTGGTTTCGACCTACGAAACCCGAAACCCGAAACCCGAAACCGACATCCGACATTTGACGTTGGTTTCGGCCTACGAAACCCGAAACCCGAAACCCGAAACCGACATCTAAATTTGGTTTCGACCAGCGAAACCCGAAACCCGAAACCCGAAACCCGAAAACGACTCGAATCCGACTTTTGAGGTAGCTCTCCGGATCGGAACTCCAAGCTGCAGCAAATCCCCGAATTCTACTTTTGAATCCCAATATTTACCGGTGTTCGCCGTATTTTCACAGGCCCGCGCCATTTTGAGAAGGAGACCGTTCGAAGTCATGGGTGTGCAGAAACACAAGATCAAATGGCAATATTGCCTATCCATCTATGCATCTATACCTGCGTCTTCCAATGTATGCAAAATTATTGCCTTTTCAGGAATTATTGCTGACGGCATTTTTTTCTGCCTCCGAACAGATTTTGCATGTTTCTCATGTTGCATATGTTTGCCGGTTTTGAAACGGCGAAAAAACCCAACGAAACGGCGAAAAAACCCGACGAAACGGCGAACAAACATCAAGAGCCCAAAATGTGGAAACTGAAACGGCGAAAAAAACTCGAAACAGCGAAAATTTAGGCAACCGGCGATAATTATTGCTGTTTCGGATTTCGAGCGATAATTTTGCACAGATGGGTTATCCAGGTATATCCATCTATTGTCCATCTATCTATATATCCAGCTACCTAGCTAGCTACCTACCTATCTATCTATCTATCCATCTATCCATCTATCCATCTATCCATCTATCTAGCTATCTAGCTATCTAGCTCTCTCGCTATCTAGCTATCTAGCTACCTAGCTATCTATCTATCTATTTTTCTTTCCATCTACCTATCTATCTATCCTCTCTCTCTCTCTCCCGCTCTCTCTCTCTCTCTCTCTTTCTCTCTGTGTCTCTCTCTCTCTCTCTCTCTCGCTCACTCGCTCTCTGGGGCTATCTCTCTATACATCCATCCATCATCCATCCATCTATTTTTTCTATCTATCGCTATCTATCCATCCATCCATCCATCCATCCATCTATCTGCATACCTGTCTCTCTGTCTATCTATCCATCTCTCTCTCTCTCTCTGTCTCTCTCTCTCTCTCTCTCTGTCTCTCTGTCTCTCTGTCTCTCTGTCTCTCTGTCTCTCTGTCTCTCTGTCTCTCTGTCTCTCTGTCTCTCTGTCTGTCTGCCTGCCTGCCTGTCTGTCTACATCTCTACATCTCTACATTTCTACATTTCTACAGCTCTACCCATCTACCTCTCTACTTCTCTACGTCTTTACCTATCTACCTCTCTATCTCTCTACCTATCTACCTATCTACCTCTCTACCTATTTACCTATCTACCTACCTGCGACCTTCAGTATCTATCTACCTACCGAGCTATCTACCTATCTACCTATCTACCTATCTACCTATCTGCCTATCTGCCACTTGTATTAACGTCACGGACATTGCAACACCACAGAATACGGAAGAACGCAAAAATATGGAAAAGGTTCCGTGCGGAGGCTTGATGTAGAGGTGCTCCGAACCGGAGTTGAGAAACATTAGAGAAATTTTCGCAGACGTTTGAGACTGTGAGGGATTCAATTTGATCCAACTCTGTTCATGCAAAGAGATGCCCCTTGACCTGTGACTGTGTGGGATCCAGCCTCCTTCGATGAAGATGGCAACCTTCCGCTGTCCCTGCTCAAAGTGAAGGCTGCGAATCTTTTGACCTCGGGCACTTGCAGTGAGTAAGCGATGCTAAGACTTTTACAGAACTTTACAAAGAAAAAAAAACGCGGTATATGTTCGCGGTCCTTGGTCCTAACCTGAAGCCCCCCAGGGTATAGCCAACCCCACCCCCCAATCCTCTGCACCCCTCCATCCCTGTTGACCACCACCTATGGCAACCTTTCCTACTTCCCTCATGCCTACTGTCTCTACACTATCCCAATTATAAAACTATTAAATACCCTTTTACTGTTAAGCAGCGGCCGGTCAAACAGTCGAATTCCGTATGCGGCGAAAACAAAATCTCTTCTATAGCCTACAAACCACCTCGACTATAGTACCTGTCTAGTTCCTTTTGTAGCACCTATATGTACTATCCACATGGCCTATAATGTCATGTACTGCCTAGATATTGCCTATACACAGCACATATTCCTGTAGATTCATCACTTTACCTCACATACTACCTTTAGGACCTAGACCAACCGATGAAACCTACTCACTGTGTAAATGCTAACCCCTTAGAACTCATATGCCCCCTTGCAACCCCGATACTCGCCAAGCTGATTTGGCTGAACTGCGCATTGAATGAACAAAATGACCATCGTCTCTCGAATCAAAAGCAAGCAAAAATCGAAGAATATCGAAGAACATAACTTCAGTAACTTCAGTGAGTCTTCAGGTTCTTCTATCTTCATCTCAGCGGCCTTTCCAATCACTCAGGTGCCATCCAAGACCAGGCTGCGCAGTGAGTTCCCTCCGGCGAGGAAAGTTGCAAAGGTAATTTTCGCCCTGCAAAAATGGTGAACAAAACAAATTCTAAATATCTTGTGTATATATATATATATATAAATTATATATATATATATGTGTGTGTATGCCTGCGTGCGTGTGATCTGCTTTATATTCAAATATACACTATATACTGTATGTATATATATACATATATCCTGTGCAAAGGCAGCTTTGCCGGAGGTGCATTGGTGGGAAGATGTCAGGACGAACTTGGAAGGGCATTGTATCGCATCAAGGAAGAGCAAGGAGTCTGGCTCAAAACGCTCATTTTGTCCAGTTCAACTCAGAGACACCTCATCTTGTGCATGTGTTGACACCAGATTATTGCATTGTGGCATCATCCGATTCCATGATCATCACAACAAATTTCCACACTGGCACTACAGGAAGATCTGATCCCGAACGTCTCAATTTGGCAAACAGAAAGTTTCACCAACAGCCCAGCATGAAGTCTTGGAAACAAACCTTGCACTGTCAGACACTGTCACCCCTCCACGCAACTCCCTAGAACCACGGCAACGGCACCACCTCTTTCCTTGACTATATCAATTACACAAGATGACACAAGTAATTCCTGGGGAAGAACTCCACTTACCCTCCGAATCGTTGCCCCAAAGGACTGGCGGTAAAGGCAGCAGGCCAGCCCTGATTTATTAAGTTTGGTGAAATCTAAGAGCACTTGAACCGTGCAACAAATCCAAGAGCACTTGCCCATCCAAGGACTGGCGATGCTGCTTTACACCAGCTGTGGATCACGAAAAGCTGAAAAAAATATTCGAAAAATTCGAAAGGCTCGACTTGGAGATATAGCAGTGCTCTGAGATGAGGGGGTACCATGAGGAGACTGTGGAAATAGATGGAAGTGCAGAGAAGACTCTGAGCCTCGCACGCTCCAGTGGGATTTGCAGACTGGCAGAATGTTTTCAGAATGCTCTCCTTTTGCTTTTCAGAATGCTCTCCTTTTGCACATGTTTGCAGTTTGCTGAACCTGAAAAGCAAAATCCTGATAGTTGTCCTTGAGCGAGTTGACTCCAACACAACTCATCGTTTCACTGTGCTTTATCTTTCAGAGTACGCAAGGATGATCCTTCACCAAAGTTCATTCGGATCCAAACAAGTCTGAAGTGCCTTTCGAATTGGAAGCGTTGACGCAACACTTTCCTTACAGTATTCCTTACATGTTTTTTCCACTGCTTTACCCAAATCAAAGCCTGTCGAATCTCCCAGGACTCACCGACGCCCTGAAACAAAGAGGTGGAACGATGTGGAACGAATCTAATGACAGATTGCAAAGCCAAGGGCTCAGCAAAGATAGCAAAGTCAAGGTCATGGAGGGCCAGTGGACATGAAAGCCTATGAAAGCCGAATCAGGAATGTCTGATTGCAAACTCTCAGAGTAAGGCAGAAAATTTGTTACGGGTACCGAACTGGTGTTGCCGAAAATTAGCAGCTAGCAGCAAGGTCTAACCTGATATATAATGTTGTTTAAAACAAAAAAAATGTTGATGCTGCATATGCAAAAACACGTTGGTCCCTGCATCCTTGACCTCTCCAACTCTCAGAAAGCGAAAAGACTGAAACTGATAATACTTAAACTTCCAGTACTTTACCCTGGTAGCCAGGTGGCGTTCACACTGATAAAGCTGAGAACTTTGTGGTACAGGTCCTGAGAGCCCACGATGAACATGCTTTGCACAGCATATGATTTTTCTCACACAGCCTTTGTAGCAGGGCGCAGCATAATTACTACCATTGTTTGCACTCCTACAAAAGAAAACATTTCACAAGTGCGAAAGATATTCTGAATATTGCAGGGTTTATGCGGCAAAAAGATGTAAAAAATGATGTTTTTTCGTCGCAACTCCGCGGCCTTCGTCTTCCACTCTATCCGAAAGGGGACAATAAAAAAAAAATGTCGCGTATCTCATTGCTGGTGTCAAGAAGAGAAACACAAAGCATCTTGTGACAGTAAGGCAAAAACAAACCCTTGCAGAAAAGTGACAGCATCAGAATTGCTATCCACCACACCATATATTTGGTTGCTGACCTTGCATGAACTCAAAGAATGCAGATACACACTGAAAGTAGAAACAAATCAAGGCCTTGATAATTATTCACATATTCACTTGAAATCAATAGAAATCTGAGCAATTTTCAGACTGATCCGGATCAAGCTGCAGCTTTCATGATCTCATCTGGCAGATTGCTGTATCTTTCCTTGCCGGCGCACACCTGTCATGTCAGATAGTATGATAGGATGGCAACAGTGTTATGCCGTGGGAGCAGTTTACTTTCGATGTGTAGCTTCCGGTGCCCATCTGAACTACACTATCTCCTTCGAAAGAAACCTTCCAGACCCACCAATACAGACCGTCGCACAGCCGCATACACATGAATGAACGTATATAAGTGTTTTGCGTGCTTTTGTTTTCTCAGCTAAAGGTCGAAGAGACACTTCCAACACTGGTCAATCAAGCCCCATTATTGCGCACTTTCTGTGTCTGACAGTCTGACACATGCGGAAATTCCTTTATCGCAGCTATCCACGTTGCCATCCAATAGAGCAACTCAACTGCAAACAGCTGCAATCACTTACAAGCAAGGCAGGCCTGAGTTTCAATCTTCACAATACTATTTGGAAAAAAGATTGGAACGCGAGAGCCAAACGAAAATGAGTAACAAAACTGTTCACAGAAATACAAGCAGGAGGATGGTATTTTCTTCCGCTCTAAGGTAACATGTTGAAATTGGAATTGTTTTTTTAGTTGTTGTTGTTGTTGTTGTTGCTGGTGTTGTTGTTGTTGTTGTTGTTGTTTTGCTTCTGTTGTCGTTGTGTTGTTTTCATTGCTGTTGTGATTTTGGTCTTCGTCACCGCTGTTGTCAACGTCACGGTTGCGTTTGCTGTTGTTGCTGTTGTTGTTGTTGTTGCTAATGTGGCACTGAAAAGATTTGGGTGAAAACGCAACGCCAACTTACCTCTCAAGGCATTTGCCACAAATTGATGATGTTTTAATTTATTGTTTTTTTTGTGTTTGTTCCCGATGTAAATTGTTAGGCGCTGGAAAATTTGCACGTTTTCTTCTGGATTCATTGATGTGTTTTCATACAACACAAATGAGGCAAAGGAACCAGGAACCATGAAAAATAAAAACTTAATGGCCGTAACCAGAAAACCAAAGTCAGTTTTAAAAGAAAATGAACAAAAAATAACGACGACAAAAAAACATTTAAAATATGCAGTAAACAAGATTCAAGAAAGAACACATGCAAATTTGCCCTTCAAAAACAAACCTTCCAACACGCATGGCCAGCCTTCGTGTTTGTTTTCCATCGTTTCCCGCGAAGTGAAAGAGATATCAAAAGACCTTTCAATGTCAGCACCAAAATTGGTTTCAATTCCAATGTTGAGCAAAATATGGCATCAGGTTTTCAAAGAATGATATTGTAATGCCGATTCGAATTTGTGGCACACTTGTTTGTCAACCCAATAACAAGTCATTGTTTTACGCAAACACTTTGCAATGCATTTAAAACCCAACTTGTGCAACCATCTGCAATCAGTGAAGTGCCCATGTACGTTTGCAAAAAGATCATTGAGGCAAACATTTTTGGCGCCAACCCTCGAAAAATCACACCTCCAAACCAGGACGAAGCTGCCCTAGTGACAGAATTGCTGTGGAATGCCGCAAAACACAGCGATCGCCTGCATGTGTTGAGTTTATGATTGGGTCAATCACGACAATGTGAATCACGAGAATAACATGGGTCAATGACATTGAGAACATCTTCGAACATTTGTTTACACCTAAAAACATTCACTGCAAAATAATTTGTTTAGCAACACTATATATATATAATTTTGCCGTGGTTCTGCAAGACAGATTCAATCAAAATTCGGAATATCAAACCTCTAAAGGTGCGCCGCCCCTCCACCAGAAGCAAAACAATATTCTGTGGCGTGCCTGGAATCTGTTTTTCCGGCAAGGAAGATCACCGCGGTCCTCCCAATCAAAATGATCACGTGCATTTTTGGCGTTCTTCTCTGCATAGATCCAATCAATTTCAAAGCAACGACAGACAATGTTCAACAGCATTGTGTATACCCAATGAAAATTTATTCAAAATTAATTCATCACATGGTGTTTTGAGTCGGCACTTTCTGTTGGAACAAAGTAAAAGCCACCATCATATCTGAGTACAAAACTGTCAAAATATACACAATGATCCTGCCTGGCAAATACGTTTGTTTGCTTCTGGTGGTAAGCGCATTCTGGGCCATGGCGACCCACCGGAAACATGACGACCAAACAGAGCATCATTTTCCATTCATGTGCATGTTCGAACTGGATTTTATTTTTTGCGCCATCCCAACGTCAAAATCCAATGGGTTTGCAAGCAACCTCACCGGACATGGCACATTTTTTGTAACCAACAAACTGAATAATTGCAACAGTCATGCACACTTCACACTTCACATCAACTACCATCCACACGGTGGCCATACCCAACGGTGTTCATACCCAACGGTGTTTACAATTTTACATCCAAAATCGAAAGATTCGCGATGCACAAGCAGCTGGACAACGTGCCCATTTTGCCAAAAATTGCAAACCACACATGCCATTTTGTAAATACAAATATTCATAGGTATCAATTTACATATAGTTATAGCCAGCTATAGGTATAGCTATAAGTATTGCAGGTATAGATACAGATATAAGTATACATATATTTTTACAAACAATTCAAATGAGTATATATACATGTAAATTTGGAAAATAAATGTAGGCAAAGTAGGTACAAATGGAATGTCTCAAAACACGGCGGCCCACTTCTAAACACTCTCAGTTGTTTCCTCTCGCGTTGCTTGAGCCTTGAGCCACCATCCAGTGGCGTGTCATCCTTGCGCAGTGGCCTATGCAGACCTGTGACATGCATCAACTGTCACACTGATAAGAACAGATACTACACATCCAACTGAGCATGACATGACATGGGTGAGTGCAGTGGATATATCTTTACACCCCACCTTGCCAAAAGTCCTTGCATTTGCAAATTTTGGCACATAGTCGCACCTCACCTTACATTTGTAAATTCTACAGTTCCGCAGGTTGTTGTTAGCGGAAAAACTGTTTCACATGCAATTGCCTCTCTCACGTTCATATGCACTGATTGCGTCACCACTTTGCTTTCACCACAGCTGCCACATGCGCTGATTGCTATCCTCAAATTGAAGATTCCATTGCTTCCATATCATCGATCTGACGTCGAACTTCTTCTGCGGCTTCGTGGTCGCCCAACTCTTCATAGCGCGTAGCGCGCGACTGCAAGACACGAATCCCACGACGTAGGCTAGCTCTCGCTTCTGCCATAGCTTGCTCAATCTTGTCATTCTCCTCCTCTGTGGTGTTCTGAGTAGTTCTGCTGTTCAGAGTAGTGTTCTCACTGCTTCTTCCAAGCGTGTTGTTGCTGCTCCCAGGCTCTGGTTCTTGTCCATCTCTGTCTCCATGTTCACGTTCATCTGGTCCAGCTGGTCTTTCGACCACCAATTCTCGTCCATGTGCATCTGCTATTGTCTGAGCTACTTGAATTGCTTCTGATCTTGGTAAATTCATTGTCATCCTGAGCTCAAACTCGCGGGCTGGTGATTCCCGAACATTTTCATCTCCACTTCTGTTCGCTATTGAGCTCCTCGAAGATGCTGCGTCTTCATCTCCTCCGCGATCACTTTCTCCCGGAGGTGTATCCCATCGATGTTTCAAAAGCTCCACAATTGGAACAAAGAAAGCTCCATCACTCACATCTGCTTTTCGCTGCAAATCATCACGAAATTCTTCCCATAGCCAAGCCTCGGCGTGAAGGAGGTTAACATGAGGAAGATCCATGCACATTCGCATATTTCTCACCTGAGCCATAATCTCCTCGGGGTCGTTCACCTCAACCGCTGTAATGAAGTATTCCACAGCCTCTTTCTCATCGTTCTTCATAAGCAAAGCTGCAAGCCGCAAGTGGTTGAACATGTTCTCAATTGAGAACTGATCATGCTGTCCATCAATCCAGTATGCTTTGGCTGACAAGACAAATGTCGTAGCCAAGAAATTTCTCATCTCACTTGTCCACTGTTGAACATTCGCATATTCTGGTTGTGGATCATCACGGCTTCGTGATCTTGAAGCTGCACCGGGAACCATCATCACCAACATGCCCATCATGAGCATAAACACTCCACCAAGCACCATGCCGCTGCGAATCTCTGCCATAGAGGTCGCTGTAGGAGAAGTACTTGATGGGCCTGACAGGAAGGAAGATGGAGAAGAGCATCCCTGCAAAAGTGATGCTGCTGCTGCTTGAAATGCTGTCATCAATATCATTTGAACTCTTCTTGTCTGCAAAACTTCTGTTCGTCTTGACGTTTCATCTTCACCAGTGAAAATACCAATGGGTCGCCGGAGATCTTTTCTACGTTCTAATCCTAGCTTTTTCGTTCCCAGATCTGCCGGATTCATCTTTGTGCTGATCTTGTGCAAACTGAAAACTTTCATCCGCAAGAGATCTTGAAGAAATAGATGATGGATTTGAAGGTGTTTCATTCGACCAAATCCTGCTCTTTGAATGGTACCCATCGCTGCTGATGAGTCAACATGCAATTTCACTTTTCACTTCACCACTGTTTTCATCCTTTTGATCACCACAAAGAAATTTGCACACTCGAACTAGAAACAAACCTTCTGCTATTGCTGCATTTGCTGCATACAGTTCTGCCTCACATGAGCTGAGTGCTACTGTTGGTTGTGTTCTGCTGAAACTTGAGATATACGCACCATTCACAAACATGACACATGAACTTGTTGATCTTCTGGTAGAACGATCATCTCCCCATGATGAATCTGAGAAGATATCAAAGTTGAAAACCGCTCTGTCTTTTCTCTGTTCTCTTGTCACGTCGCTCCATTTATCTGCTTCAATCCATCGGTCAAACACATCCTCATAGGTTTCACATTTTTTCAACATTACACCAACATGCTCTGTTCCTGACAAGTACAGGGCCAAATGCTTGAGAGCTGCCATCGCTTTCATGCAAGGGTAGGACATCCATGTAGCCAGCGTCTGTCGCAAACGAAATATCTGGCCTGTCATGAGAAACATAGAGAATCAAACCTAAGGCTGAACGAAACAACGATGCTTCTTCGCCTGTGAGCACATCTTGCTCTGGAAATTCTGAGTTGTATGTTTCGAGAACCGCATGATGTGGAAGACCTTTCTTTCTTCTGCCAGAAATCTTCAACATGTTGATGAGCTTGGGAATATAGGTACCATTGGGCTGCACCAAAATTCCCTCAGGCAAAAGTGTAATACGCTTCTTGAGGTAAAACATCGTGTCACCTGAACCTTGTGCATGAGGACCATCAACTTTGATCGTGAGACCGGAAGCAACTTCCTTCTTGAACCATTCTAAATCTCTTTCGCTTCCAACCAACAGCACATCATCCACATGTACTGACAAATAAACTCGTCTCTCATTGTTTACCAACTTCATGATTGTGGGACATCCCTTGTAAGATTCCATTCCAGCACTTTGACACAAATTGGAGAAATATTCAAACCATCGCAAAGCTGCATTTCGTTGTCCTGGCAAACAACGCTTCAATCTCCAAACTGTAAACCTGTCTTCTGGAGATAGATCTCTGATCCATTGAGGGATTACCACAAACATCTCTTCTTGCTGTTCAACACACAAGAAAGCATCTTTCACGTCAATTCCAGTGAGCATCAATTGAAAACCATGCTGAGGACTAGGAGAATACGAACTGCACCAAAGGTTGTGGTTGGTGCAAAGCTGTTCTCGTCTGTGTTGTCGGACTTGAACTCTCTTGCTACTATCCTGCATCTTCTGCGCCACTTGCTCTCTCTGTAGCGCCAATCACTTGCAATAGTGGTGTCGAGCTTGTGGCTCGGGATTGTTCTCACATCAATCTCTTCTGGTGCAATCACGTGCATTTCATACAACTTGGCAACCTCATCCAAAGCTGCTTGCGCATCCAACTCCGCAAGCTTCTCAGGAGAAACTGTAGGTGGGCCGTCTTCTTCAAGACGTTTGTTGATACTTTCATCCTCTGAGTCTACGTCCTCATAAGGAAGAAATTCCCAGTCATCTTCCAAACCAATCACATCATTGTGTGTGATCTCCACTTCACCAATAGGTCTAACGTCCATCTTTGCCGCTTTGACTTTTGGTTCTGGAACTGGGTCGCTATCAAACTTCAAAGCTTTTGCTACTGTGCCACCTTGAGTCTCTGCCTTGTGTTTGGATGCTGCATGACCTGATGAGTCTACATCCATTGTAGGGCTTGAAGGACTAGCCCCACCTGCGCCAGACATCAACATCTCTTCTGGCGTCTGTGGTGCTTCCATTCCGGGATCAACCGGTACTGCACATAGAGGAGGAAGAGAAGGAACAGGAACTCGACCATCATCTCGTTCTGTGACATCTTCAAGTCGAGGACCTTCTCCATCGGGTGTTGTGGGCTCATATGCATTGGACTGAACTTCTTGTTGAGCTTGTTCACGTTCGTCATCTGAGTCTTGAAGTCCCTTGACTGCTTCTGCTTCTTCATCAAAGAATGGTCTCGGTGGTAAAGCCAAAACTGGTTTCTGCTTCACCTTTGACTGCGTGTAGCCCGTGGTGTCTCACGGTCCAATCACCAAACTCAAAATCTAATCTGCAGACCATGTAAGCGCTGTTCTTCGAATTGACCTTGTCCTTGTGATCGTGCCAGCTGCTGTAGCCAGAACATCATGATCAGAAACATCTTTTCCTAACCATATCCCTTTCTTCCAGGTAGGTCGATACTTGGAACCTTTCGGATCAAGTCCATATGTCACCTGTCCAAAACAAGCGGTTCTGTTGTGATAGGGTCGTCCATTCACAGCTTGGTATGGTGTGATCTTTGTGGTACTGTGAGTATGATACCTGTTGTAGAGCCAAGTGGAGTGCATTGCCGCCCAGTAAAGAACTGCGTGTCCTTGCGGAATCTTGCACTTGATTGATTCCTCCAGTTGCATTACCAGTGTCTTCTGCAAATTGCGGACAGTCTGAATTGTTCGTTCACAAATGCTAGTGCGATCCTTGCTGTAGTTGCGATTGGTCGTGACTGTCGTGCTAAAGCCTTGACGAGCTCTAACCTGCTTGAAAAATTCCATGCCACTGACCAAAACATTCTCATTGTCTCCACAAACTTCAACCGCACCAACATAACCCAGACTTCCAACAAATTTTGAAATTGCACTTCCAACCGTCTTGGCGTTCTTGGGTTTGATAGGTTCTGCATGTGCATATCTTGTCCATGAATCCACCATAAGCAAAATTGGCTTGACCCCAAGAGAACCTTCTGACTTGTCACGATTTTCACAAAAGTAAAAATCAACTTGGATTGTGGGTCGATCTCGTTCTGCTGCAAGATCAGGGTCAGCATGACTTGCATGATAGTCACCTCGAGCACGAGTTGAAACACAAAACGGACACCAATCTCTGTAGGGTAGGTGAGTCAATTCATGGAGAGAACGTTCACGCTGAGTTGGTTGACGAGCTGCTAGGTGTGCTGGTTGTGCAGGATGTTCTTCTCGTTGATATTCTGCTCTTGCCATGTCAATTGCTGCACGTCTCATACCTTGAACATAGCTCTTCTTGATCCTTTTGATCCAGCTTGTGAAATTCCCAGCAAACGACAACCCGCTCGCAAGTCTTTGACTGGAGACTCACATGTCAAAATCAAACCATCGTCCAATTCCACAGATTCAATTTCAGGAAAAGCTACATCTGCTAAAGCTGCTGCAGGTTCTTCTCCACCAAGAGGATCTTGTAGAGAAAGACCTGGAGGTTCACGCACTTGAATAGCCTCACTTGAAACTGCACCTTGAGAGACATCTTGACGTTGTTCAACTGGAACTGCTGGTTGTTGTTCCTGGGGTTGTGAGTCAGGAAGTCGAAGTGGTCCATCCACCTCTTCATCTTCATCTAGTAAATCTCCAAACTCTTCAAATCCATGTTCTTCAACTCCAAGAATTGTGAGAATCTCGCACTCGCCGTCCATGTTGAATATGCACTCATCAATCAATCCAAATGGTTCATCCTTGTCCATGAAACGTTGGGTCATCTCCACCAATGTCCACCTGTCGGTGGTGTTTGTCCTTCTGACTAGAGTTGTTCTGAAAGGCCAATAGTGTCCCCAAGTTGGTCGGGGATCAACATAGCTGTTCCCCACATTCTTGATGTAGGGTGTTCCAGACTCGGTCATCTGCCACGTGTTGAAATCACAGAGCTCCATTTCTTCAAACACTTGAACTATAGTACGCACATGAAAAGAAGAAACATCTGAGTCACCATCATCTTCTCGTTCTTCAACATGACGCACAAACGCTCTAATTGCAAACGATTTCTTCTTGAAATACACAGGCACTTTGATTTGATCTTGTGGATCTATCAGGAAAAGTTCATTGCTGCCTTCACCATCAATTTTCCAACCTGCTTGGTACAACTGCCCAAGCGAAACCAAACCTGTAGTAGTCACATCACCAACAATAAACTCATGACGCAAAAGAACTTCTTCACCTTCAACGTCACGCACTTGAAGGTCTGTGTATCTAGTGCCACGTGTCTTGAGCTTTCCACCTTGACAGTTTCGCAAACTGGTACCTGCAGTTGTGTTACCATCCACTGAAAACCTTGCAGGAAGCAAACTCACATCTGAACCGCTGTCCAAAATAATCCATTCCTCACCGGTCACCTTTCTCACATGCATATCTTCATCTGAGCTATCCAGAAATTCAACCATTCTCACATGCCTACTTGAAGCTGGTGATGCAGGAGAAGAAGGATAGGATGAGGAAGGGGTGATGTGAAAAATTCTGCGCACTGTTCCTGTTCTCGGTTGCACTGGAGACTGTTCACCTTGACCTTGTCGATACGCTGAAGACGACGAAGCTCCATTGTTGTTGACTGGAGAGCCAGTGTAGCTAGTATCTTGCTGCACGTTGTTCACATCCATGCGTTGTGGGCACTCTCCACTCCAGTGACCATAGCCAAAACAGATTTTGCATTGATTGTGACCTGCTGCTTTACCTTTCTGACCATCGTTGCTCTTTCCTTTCTTGCCCTTTGACTTTCCTCCTTTGTTGTTGCCTCTTCCACGTCCTTTCTTGCCTTTGCCTTTTGCTTTTCCTCCACTTCTACCACCAAAGCCACGACCAGCACCCCAAGGTATGTTCCAACTACCTTTTCCTTTGCCTTTCTTCCCCTTGCCCTTGGACTTGCCTTCAACTCTATCTACCTCCATTGGTGTGGGTCCATCGGCAACGCCCTTGTTGGCATCATGGATAGACTTCAACACTGTTTCATGGCCCCAACTCTTCGACACACGCTCGAAGTTGAGGATCTGCTCTCTGACCTGATTGTAGGTCGCCTTGTCATCCAAGGTGAGCTGAAGATGCTCTTTGAGTTTTGCAGGGGAACATCGAAGTAGAGTGGCTATTTTGAGTTCATCGGGGTACTTGGTGTTGGAGGACTCTTCAAACCTTTGAATTGTCTCCTCAAAGATCAATATGGCATCCATACAGGATCGGTCTTTGGGAAATGTTGGATATGACGCCAACGCCTGTGCTAGCGCCAAGCTCCTCCGTCTTGAGCTAGGCTCAAACTCTCTCATCAAACTATACCAAACAACTGTAACTAAACCATCTCTGGTCTTTGAATGCGCCTTGGCCAAATGAGCGCATCGGCCACGCAAATAGCTTGTCACAACAGCGTAACTTGTGAGCCATCTCTTTCTCACCTTCATTGTAGTTTGCCATTGTTGGCATTGACTCCCTGGCCTCTATAGCTTCCAGAATTTGAATAAACCTTGAATCACCATATGTCAACCATGACATAAACTGGAAATGCCATGATGCAAAGCCCATTGCATCTTCTCCACTGTATGTGTCGGGATTCTTGAGCACCTTTGATGCTGCCTGCAGTCCATCTGAAACTGCACTTGAACTTGCTTTGGCTACAGTTGCTGCTGTTTGCCCTGTTTGGGCTGTTCCTCTCTCAGCTGCTACAGCTGCTCGTGTGGCAGCTTCAGCTAATGCCACGACTCTTTCCAGCATTGCTTGTTGTTGCTCCATTGCATGAACATGTCCAATACTGCAAAGAAAAATCACAGCCATCAACTTTCGTCTTTCATTGCAACGCTTTCTGCCAGCACATCTTTTCTCTAAACGTGTCACTCGTGAAGTCTGACATGTTTTCATCCATTGACTGCTCATCCAATTTCTGTTCATCAATGCCAGAAACCATGTGATGCAAACCAAGATGACTGCCATCAAACCAAACTGCAACTCCTTGCCTCGTAGTTCTTGTGCCAGCGCCATTGGCATAGATGCCATCCAGCTCAGGGCCATGCTTGCCATTGCTCTGCTTGTAGACCTTGTCCAGGAAAAACTGCAAAGACACATCGTTGCAAGCTGCACCAAGCCAGAATACCACATAGCCATCACCTTGTCCACCATGTAGAGGAAGAAACATAGGATGCTACGCTTTACACTACGTTGGTAGAGTAGTGAGGGTCTCAAGAGAAATGCCAGATCGCAAAACGTCAGCGCCAAAACGAAACGTAAAATGAGAAATGCCAACTCTTCGAATCCAATGACATCAAAATGAAATTTGCAACCGCACAATTCAGACCCAGCTGGAAAATGAACACATGTGTAAACTGAAACTGCAACTGATGCAAATGTGGAATAGTGGACATGATGGGTGCGGTCTTTTTGACTCCTTCAGAAAATTTCAAAGCCAGAGCTTCAGAGAATACGTAATGACCTTGAACTCCAATGAAGTGACAACGCAATGTTTGAGTGAACCTGCAAGAATTTGTCGAAATGCCACATCACTGAAAATAAACTTGAATCGTAAAACCATGAACTGTCGAGACATTCAGGAGCAGATCAAATCAAACTGTGAAAATGACAGCACAGAAAATCAACACATCGAAAATGAAGCAGCGACTGAAAAGAACTCAACGCACTGGAAAGCAACTGCCAATTCGAAAACTGAAAATCCAAGACATCCGAATTGAAACGTCATCAGCCTGAAGAAATAAACGTTGCCAGTGAATTGCAAGAATGTCCAACTGGACCGAAAGGAAGGAAGTTTAGAAGTGGAACTTCCAACTTGGCAAGAGACCTTCCACAACCCCACCACCACCCGACCAACGCAGAGTTCCGCATAGACACATTGGGCAAGCCCAATGATGCCTACGCTTTACACTACGTTGGTAGAGTAGTGAGGGTCTCAAGAGAAATGCCATATCGCAAAACGTCAGCGCCAAAACGAAACGTAAAATGAGAAATGCCAACTCTTCGAATCCAATGACATCAAAATGAAATTTGCAACCGCACAATTCAGACCCAGCTGGAAAATGAACACATGTGTAAACTGAAACTGCAACTGATGCAAATGTGGAATAGTGGACATGATGGATGCGGTCTTTTTGACTCCAGGTGGTGCTGTCTCACGCCACCACAGCAAATTCGTCGCAACAAGCGGTGCATTTGCACCCAAAGGCCCTGCGGCCGTTTTCCATCCATCAACATTGAGAAAGCTGCCAAGCACAAAAGCATAGGACTGCTGTCCTTCCAGGAAAAATTGCATTGAATCTGTTGTACCCCCACTTTAGGAGATTGAATGCAAGCACCCATCGCCAGGTCCCCAAGAATTCACCAAGGCGACTTGTCAAACTTCTTTCCTCTAGGTTGACGCCCGTCAGACGCCTCCTTAGCTTCCTGTTTCTTCTTCTCAAACTCCTCCCTCGTCTGAACCAGTGCTTGTAAAATGGACACATCTAAATCCTTCCAAGTAATGTTAACCCGCTTTGAAGGGTCAAACTCGGAGAACCTCTCATTGGTGAGGTCATCTGCTTCCGTGTTCTCCTCCCGTGGACGCCACTTAAGGCGAAGGGAGAGCCTGGACTTGGAAAGGGCAGAGGAGAGCTGCATATTGATGGCCATCAACGGCCACTTCGTCGTGGCCCGTTTAATTGTCAATGACTCATTCGCCTTGTTGTCAGTTCCTCCACAAAAAGCAATGGTGAGAGACTTCCGGTGTCTGTCTGCCGTCAACCATCCAAAAGCACCAAGGGCAGCAAAGGTGGCCAGCAACTCTGAAGAGGTCGAAGACCATTGTGACTGCCCTGATTCCTTGAACAAGAAAGGAGCCTCGTCGGGTGTCAACCTGAAAGAGAACCAACGTCGGGATCCGATCTCCCAGCCTGCCAAAACAATGTACCCATCAGCACACTTTGCATCAGTCCTGAACTGGTCTCCTTCGAAGCTGTCAGGCCGCCGTGTTGACACCATGTATGTCTCCGACTGGAGCTCACGCAGAATGTACTGCAAGGTCAAAATGACCGTCTCAGGCAGCTTCCCAACCGTGCTCCTTGAGGTGACTGACGCCCAAGCGAACAAAGGTGAAAGATGTGGCTTCAGCCAAGTGATGAGTTGGGCCACACACCCAAGTCTTCCAAGAAACTCAACAAAGTCACGAGAAGGCACCACATATCTGTTGGATGCTGCCTTCATAATCCAGTCAACCAACCAGTCACCACGCCTTTTTGAAATCCCAACCTCAGCAAGGTCATACCTGATATGGAAACCCACAAACTCTGAGCTGAATCCGCCCTTGAACTTGTGATACCCAAATGGAGTGCCAACCATCTCGTAAGCGAGGATCCATATCCATCAAAACCTGAATTTGTTGGTCCCAACGAATGATCCATGTAGGTCATCAACGTAAATCATCTGCATGAACCATCTGTCATGAAAAATGTAACCGACAAAACGTCCAATCAAGCCCGCCAACTTCGACCACCAATATGGTGCGCTGGACACTCCAAACGTCCCGGTGCGGTTGACCCACACCACATCCGATGAAGAGTCGGCCCTGCAGCAAAGATATCCCCAATCGCTGGGACGCACCTTGACTAATCTGCGCGCCGCCTTGATGTCAGCGCTGACACAAAACGGTGCCTCACCAGTGTCTGTCGACTCCCTGACCACTCCAGCAATCTCAGATGGGCCGGGGCAAATGATCTTGTCCTGGTACTTTATCTCGTGATTAACCATGACAGAATGAGTGGCGTCATGCAATGGCCTGACTGACCCATCAGGCTTTGAAATCGCAGCCATCGAAGCCACCCGAAGCTTGTCACCAAACTCCTGTTTGAGTACTCCCAATTTCGAGGGATGCATGCGCCCTAGGGCTTCCTCTTCTCTGAACTTCTTCTCAAGCTCTACTGCAGAAATCTGTGCCGACGGATAATTATCTGCAATGGGAGAAAATTCAGTGTCATCCAGTTTGCGGTGTTTGTCTTTCTCCGGAAAAACTTGTGGTGATCTCGGCAATGGCTGATCCACTCCAATGTAAACCCCAGAAGCAAAAGAATCTGACTCGTCAACCAGCCAATGTGCATCTGGGTCCTCATAGACGCCCAACCATTGTGCCAGAGCTCTCAAGTAGAAAGGCTGGCCAGAATCCGCTACCTTTGCCTCAGCAGGATCACGTAGTAGATTTGCCCATTTCTCCCTCAACTTCCTCAAAGCTTCTTCTCCAAAAGGTGATTGCTGAATCTTGCCAGTTACCAATCGAAATGATTCCTTACGTACATCTGCAATGCACTCATCAACACATTCTGCAAGGATGTCAAAAGTGTCAGCAGCAAGTTGGACCATCGCTGGGGTCCTATGCACTCCCCGTTGTCTCGGCTTCCATCTCGTTGGACTGCAGAGCCCAAACCCATCGATGAAGCCACGTGTAGCACCATCCCATTCAACCTGTATAGGTGCCCCAGCATTCAAGCAGGCCCTCATATCAAAACCTGGTGACTCACCAGAAACCTGTGAAATGCCGGTGGTTGATGCAAAACCTGATGAATCGCCAGAAACATGTGAAGTGCCAGTGGTTGTATCTGCCTGTACTGTACTGCCCCCACCGCCTGTTGTTTCAACTGTGGCAGCGGTACCATCACACTGTGTGGTCTCCTCCTCATCAGAGTCCTGTACCAAGTGCACCTCATGAGGCGAGTTGTGCACTTGCCCAGCTTGTGATTTCAAGGCCTTCGCAGCTGGTAAAGGGGCTGTAGAAACTCTCTTAGTACCTCTGTGATTTGACTTCTCCTTCCCCCCACCGAAGGATGCTGCTGCATGGAGAATCAAATTATTTAACTAGTACAGAGGCAACCAACCTGCCACACAAAACCTCCACACCTGCCGACGCACGCAATACCCTTAACATACTATTATGCAAAAGGGTACACAACCGTGGATATCATACAGAGTTTATAAAACTAATATACATATGATATCAATACGCATCGCCATACGCCATCGTCGAATCGCCAAAAACATCAATGCCCGACAAAACCACGAAACAACACAGCAACCGAACGTCACATCACTGAAAATCAAAACAAAAAATCAAGCAAGCTGGCATGTGAATCGGACTCCTTCATTTTCACACCACGGGGCTGTTGTCGCATTACCCCGTCCTCGGACGGTAGGGGTAGGCTAAAAAAACGAATGGATGTGATCCTCTTTGTTGAAAATAGCACGAATGGATGTGATCCTCTTCGTGTGATGGTTGTGAAATTGGGGGGGAGCAACGCGGGGAGGGTCGAAATTTTGCCCACCGTTGGCAAAACACGCACCCAACCAACTTGAAACCAAAAAGGCAACCACAAACAAAGATTCAGTCACAACCTGTTTGTAGTTGGTATCAAGTTGTTGCAACTGTTTTGCAACCCACGTTGTTTTGTTTGTTTTACAAACAGTTCCTTGTCGATTGAGGCAACAGTTTCTCACTGTTCTGTTTAAAAAAAGGAGCATGGCAATCAGAAGGTTTTGTTACAATAATTAGGGGGCAGGTTACGGGTTGCCGTTTCTCTTTGTAACCAAAGTTCCAAAGTAGAAACAGAAGTCCATGTTAAATAAAGGTTTGTCTTTAGAAGTTTTCAGAAGCGTCAACTTCCGAGTGTTGGAAAAAGGTTCTTTTACAAAATGTATTAAAAAAGGAATAGCGTAATTATAAGTACGCATTAAATTTTATACATGTACTATATGTATAAATAAAAAAGGCTATAGAGCCTCTTATAATTCATAATGATTTTCCGACTTGACCAATTCTCTTTGATATATGGTTTCCTTTTTGCGCATTCTTTAATTGAGTGGTCGGGGGTCATGGAAAGCTCTTGTTGAGCTTCTGTTTTCGAAAAAAACGGACACGCCAAGGTTTTTTGCATCGTTGCCGACTGAGGTTGTCGGTTGCTTGCAAGGCATAGCATGACCCGTTCATTCCCCCCTTTTGCGTGGGTGGGAAAAATTTGGGTGGGTCACGCAGCATGGGGCTAGAAAAAAATTCTAAACCCTCCAACCCGCCCAGCCAGAGCTGCACGGAATGAGATAGAAAAATGTCCAAGATTGAAACAGGGTCACAAACATGCGTTTGTTTGTTCAGGTTCTTTTAGGACACAAGATTATGTGTTGTTTATTTTAGCATCGTATGGATGTTAAGAATATAGATTCCAGAATTTAACAAGACACCGTCTACGACTGAAGGAGACATTCTGAGTAAACTGTATGAAGATTGACATGTTTCTCTTTGGAGATTCAAGAGCAGGTCAATCAAAGGTATAAAAATTGTTTCCAAAACGGAGTTCAACAGTTTGTTTGTTGACACCAGGAAGAACGTCAGTGTGGGGTTCTGATTTTCGCTTCCGTGCCTAGGGTGGCACTGTGAAAACAAATAAAGACAGTTTTATCCCTTACAGGGAGATGCACCGTCTTTAGAAGTTTTCAGAAGCGTCAACTTCCGAGTGTTGGAAAAAGGTTCTTTTACAAAATGTATTAAAAAAGGAATAGCGTAATTATAAGTACGCATTAAATTTTATACATGTACTATATGTATAAATAAAAAAGGCTATAGAGCCTCTTATAATTCATAATGATTTTCCGACTTGACCAATTCTCTTTGATATATGGTTTCCTTTTTGCGCATTCTTTAATTGAGTGGTCGGGGGTCATGGAAAGCTCTTGTTGAGCTTCTGTTTTCGAAAAAAACGGACACGCCAAGGTTTTTTGCATCGTTGCCGACTGAGGTTGCCGGTTGCTTGCAAGGCATAGCATGACCCGTTCATTCCCCCGTGAAGTCGTCATGCTGTTGCATCTCGAGAGGAATGCTGTTTGCATGCTGAATGCCATTCTTAAGGAGAGTCGGCATTTGTTTGAAGTCTCTACATAAGTTAGCAACCGTTTCAACATCAACAGCTTCATTCCAAGCAGTACCACTGATCATTCTGAGGGCAAGTTCCGTCTGGCCTCTGCTTGGAAGGTCGGCTATATTTGAGGTTGAAGGCACTCTTTCTATCCACTGCAGGCATTGGTCCTCCTCGGAGCAGGAGTGGAAGAGCTGCACAATCTGCAGCAGCGCAAGCGTTGGGCTCACTCCCTTTATCAAGGAATACCTGGCACCCTCATTGTCCACGAAAAACAGGGCTCGGCGTTTAGTCAAGGTTTTCCGGAAGACAACCCGTGCAAGGAGAACTGCAAAAGCTTCAGCTAAGGTGATCACCTGGTCACTCCCGAGGTTGTGCCATGCATCTACTAGGGAAGAGGGTATGTTGCCCCCAAGTGCAGTCCTTAAGTTGGTTACCTGGTCTAACACTACAATTCCCCATGTGGCAACACCATTTTCGTAGGCTGCATCTGTGAACACTAACACTGGTTCCACTATCCCTTCAGGGTCCAAAGTTTTTGGCTTCAACGTTCCCACCATTGCATGGGTCCAAGCACACAGCTGCTTAATCTGCTCTGGAGATGCCTTATGACCTTCGGTGGTCAAATGGGCAAACGCACGGGCTGAAACCAAAAGTGACCTCCCTAGGAAGAAACTAAGAGCAAAATTCAGGTTTCCATGTACCACTTGTGCTTGCCTTTTGTCGACTCGTTCAAGCGCAGCAGTGTCTTCCAGGAGCTTCTGAATTTTCTCAACTCGGCTCGGTTTGTTCTGCATCACGAAGGGACCTCCATGCAAAGCAGCTATGCTCAGGCGTATACCCAGGACGTCAAACTCAGTCTCGAAAGGATGAGTCTTATTTGGGTCATCCGAAAATTTCCACCCCAGGGCTTTCAGCAGGCCTTCAAAGGACTTGGCAGCCAAGGCACACAGGGGTTGCGGCTCCAACAGAGGAAAGTCGTCAAAGAAGACCCCGCCAAGGAGTTTGCAAAACACGCTTCCTATGTGCCAGAGGCTCCTGGAAACTCGGTTGAATCCAAAAACGCTGGAACTGGCTCCGAAGGGAAGGCTGTTGCTGACGAAGTACACTGGCCTGCCTGTGCCGTAATGGTGAACCATCAAAACAGCAAAAGGTCTGGACTCAAGGCTGACCGGGATTTGCTTGTAGGCTTTTGACAAATCCACACATCTTCCTCGCCATTCCACTTCGCCATGGAAGTCCGGGTGCAACTTTCCCACCATCCATTCACCTGTCTTCAGCGGCACCTTCACCAGACGGCCAGGGTCGTCCATTGCATGTCGAACCGTGGTTGTCACAAAGTGCGCAAGCGAAGCCACATAATCAACATCGTGTAAGGCCAGTGCATCGACAGCTGTGTACGCTTTGTTCACGCCAGACTCGCGCAGGTCATCAATAATCCTTGGCTTCCCTGACTGGATTATGACAAAACGGCGGCTGACCACCACCTGGTCCGATCCAACATACTCTCTGAGAGCTTGCATGGACTCAAAAGGGCCTTCCAGAAACCCTGATTCTACCTCTTGCAAAGTAGTGTCCCAAAGAAGGCGGGACATCTCGGGGTCATCAGCATGTACATTCCTGGCCTCCATCTTCGGTCTCTGCCACTTCGCTGACATCTGCAAAAACTGTGGGGTTGTTGTAGCTGGCACAAGCTTCGTGTCAAAGAAAGGCGACTTTGCGGCCGTTCCAACCAAGTCCAGTCCTGTCATGATATCGCTTGGCCCCAAATCAGGGCAGCCAGACTCTGCTAACAACTTTTGGAAGAGTAGCAGTTTCTTTCCTTTTAGCACTTTTTGGGCATGCTGGGGAAGAGTTGCCAGGTATCTAGCTTCCTCAGTCACAAGTTCTTTCGACCAGCATGCCAACTTCTTTGCACAGTCTAACCGCTGGGCAGCAACATGGCTTCTACCCTTTGTGAGCAATTCGAAAAGGTTGGACCTGGTCAGGTCCTCTACTGCAAACTTGTCGTCGAAAGGATGAGTCAAGGCCATGGCCCTTTCTATGAATTGCTCCGGCGTATGGTAAATGCCATACTTGTTTCCCTCTTTTCCTTTTTGTTCCTCCCCGCTGTTACCCCCTGTTTGTGGAGTAAGGACTTTGAATTCACTAGGTGACTGTGGTTTTTGATTGGTAATGCAACGGTATTCAGGGATTAAGGTCTTTTGATGTTTATTTTGAGTGTGACCAAGAGTGGGTTTTTTCGGGGGCGAAAGGTTGAAACTTTTGGAGAATTTTTCATGGAGAGCTTGGCAAAGACGGCTGCACAGTAACCACGGGTACTCACTTTCGACTGCTGTGTCGAAGGTCCAGGTGCCAAAGGATTTGGTAACCTGGTAGGGTTTATGCTCGTGGTCCCCCGGGCAAGGCTTGGCCAGGTGGTTGTAAACGTCGTGGGTGCTTCTCCATGTGGTCTGTTTTGGACGTTCTCCACCATGGGCACAGTTGCTAAACTGGACAGCAAACATGTTTAACCAGGCCTGTAAAAAACGCTCATCGTTCAGTTGTTGCACATACACAAAAAGAACATTCCACATCCATGAGTTACTGGGATTTTCCAAGCTGAAAACACACGACAAGGTGACGGCCAGGACAAACAGGTCAATGGCAAATTTTGCAAGTTTGTTGGCACTTTCCACCCTCTTTTGTTCGTGGTATGTCAGCCCAGGCATGCCAAGAGGATGGGATGCATTTCGCAATGGCCGAGGCTGTGGTGCCCCTTTTGCTACTAGGTGAGCCGGCACAGGCCGCTCTCTGGCTCTGCTTCCTGTACCACATGGCAAGGCTACATGGATTGCTTGTGGCTTCAGCTGTCGCAAGGTGTCAAGAAGACACTGCTGCTCCTCCGTACGTACCAAGTCTAACGTCAAAACTGGACACTCAACCTTGTGTTCATTGCGCGGTCCATCAACTGGCAAAATTGCAAAACCGGATTGTTTGGCGGCACGGCTTAGCCGTCCACAGCCTGCAAAAACTTCGCAAAAAAGCGCTCTGTTGGTGCTTGATTCTTCTGGAAAAATTGGTAACGTGTCATGCATGAGAGGCGGAGTCTTATGCTCGGACTTGGCTCGTTTCACTGGTGGCTGCTCCACATTGTCCCCAAAATGGGGAGCTGTTTGTCATGAGTGGTCACACGTGGAAAAAGGCTTCGGTTTGAAGCACTGCCAGCACACATGGAATCCACGTTTGCACCTCTTCCCTGGCTTTGCGAAATCGCAGGCCCCTCTGTTGAAGGTATTGCAAATGGGCTTTCCTTGTGGTGTCATTTGATGGCAATTTGGCGGCAACTGCTGCGTGCCCACTCCATAGGAAGGTTTGTTGTAATCCTTCTTTCCTTTTCCATTGCCTTTACCCTTCCCCTTTGGCTTTGGGGAAGGATTTTCAACTGCATTTGCTCTCGGTGCCCCTTTTACCATTGGAATGAGGCAAAACTGTACTTCTGCATTGTTGGCGCATGCCTCAAACTGGGTCTCAATTGGCTTTGACCCATCTGACTGCTGTGCTAGGGTTCCTCGGGTCTTCTCAGCAAGCTTCCTGAAAAGCATCTTGTCGGCTTCTTTTAACTGGTGCATTGTGACTCCCATTGCATTTGGAGCAGGCTCCTTTTGTAGGACCTCAAAGATGCGTTCATGCCATGCTTCCATTATGGTGTATGCACACAACTGGGCAAGGTCGAAAGCTCGAGCTCTACGGTTGAGAGCCTGTCTGACTCTCATTTCACCCGTAACATTGGCGTCAGGGCTTTGCATTTTTGCTGCAACTTTCACTGACCCTTGGCTGTCCAAAGAGAACTTCAGGTCTTTTTGGCTATGGGTAATCTCGCTGCTCCTGCTGGTGAGCTTTTCCCATGGCGTCCATTCCAGGGTTTGGTCAGTGGCCATCTGGCATACAGTGTCCACCAATTTGTGACTGGGCTCGGTCTCTGGGCTAAAGTGCAGGCCTGGCAGCCTCTTTTTCTGATCCTCCAGTCTGGCATTGCGTTCTGCTATCGGCATTTTGGATGGTTCGGCCGTCTCGTCTCTTTCTGAACGTTGCTTGAACTCATTCACAGCTAAGGTGGAAGATTCGAAAAACCACCTTCTCAAGGCAATGGTCTCTGCATTTGTTGGCGCACGGCCCATGGTGTCTGTCAAGGCGGTGATCAGCGGGGCTTCATCTGCTTGACCCGGCTGGTAGCTTGTGATGAAGGCATATGCCCCAAAGCTTCTCACTCCACCATCTTTCAAACGGTCTATAGCGTCATCTGGCAAACCAATCTCAGTGGCCCTCGCCCTGAATGCTGCCTCTGACTCTAATCCTGTTGACATGGGTATGGCAGTCAGCGAATCTAAATAGACGAAGTTTTTTCTGCACCCAAATTTTACCCTTCATGATTTAGTATAGATGTGATTTCAAGAAAAATTTTGAAAATCATATTTTGTAGTTGAAAGCTTTGTTGATTCCTTCTTTAGATTGCGTGACTCACGCATGACTCATCACAGCTGCTCTTGTTGTGTTTTTGCTTGAGCCTGGCATGACATGCACTCCGCAAAGATGGCGTGGTGATGGTTCCAGATGCCAGGATTCAGAGGTCCTGGTTCCGCCTAATGGAGTCATGCCGAGCCTTATGTCTTGTTTTCTGATGTGCAACATGCTGATTCAAGGTGGGCTTGTGTTTTCCCAGCGGCACACCTCTTTTTTAACTCGGGACGCCTCGCGCTTTGAAGGAAGGACTGTCAGTCTTTTGAGCTTGACCATTTCTCTGATGAAGTGGTCCTGTTTGTGCTACAAGTTGACTCGGCGCGGTACTCTGCCCAGTCCACATTGACTGCACTGCAGCGCTTTGCTAAGAGGAAAAACTGTTTCCAGCCCAAATATTTCATAATTTCAGAGCTCACACCAGAAAGGCGCCATTTGTCAAAAACGCATGCAATTCGAAAAACGGGAACTCACTGGTGTCGGTTTGCAAGCCCTTCAGTTTTTTAAAGAATGGTTAATCAGAAAACATATGTGGAAACAAAAAGGGCAGTGAGCATTAACATGATGGATCCTGTTGTAACATTTTATTTTGACTTGGAGTTGGAAATGGCCCTTTTTTCACTCAACCCTTGCTTGAGCCATGCACTGTTGGCGGTGGTAAACCCGCTTGATGTGCCGCTCTGGTGGGCCATGTCATGCTATGGTTGCATGGTCAAAAAACACAGGAAATTTGAGTGCTTTAAGGCCTTCTCACTTTCGCTGCGCTGGCATATTTCGCACATCTCACCGGCTGCACTGCATGCACATTGGCATGTCGGCATAGTTCGAGTCCTCTGGGATGCGTCCATAGTTTTTTGTGTTTCTCTTTCCACACACAAACTTGTGGGGGTCGTGCTTCGCAACGATGTGGGCAACCCCAGAAAAGGTATGGACCTTTAGCCTTCTTAGCTCGTCCAACGGCAGAGCATCCCAAGATGCCCTTGGGCCCATATTGCATGGAGTGCTCTCCACGTCCTCTTGGCGAGCTTCGTCATCGCTCGAATCGGTTTGCTGACACTCTGAATTTGTAAGTTTAACTTGGTCTGCAATGGATCCAGCTCTGGAAGCATCTGGCTTGAAGTGCTTGTTCTTCACGTCTCTGACCATCTGATGCATGATAGCAGTGACACGCACCGTTTCACCCCTGGAGTACATAGGATCCGACTGGTTCTCCTTGGACTTGTGGCGGCTCACCAAAGGATTGCATTGTTCTGACAAGTAGGCCCCTTCGAAGGCCCACAAAGGAAGGGTGTGTTCCAAGGATTGGCACCCGATCCTTTCCAACTCATCCTCTTTGAAACCTGATGATGCCATGAACTCCTTTAGGAACAGCTGTGCCTCACCTGTAGTCATACATCTTTTCAACCACGATTGCGAGATTTCACTCCAGGCTGGCAACGCCGGATCCAGGCCAAGACCTTGTTTTACTCTCAAGTCCATCCATGGCTCTACCCACGGCGTCTTGGCAAAAAAAATCCAAGCCCAATCAGAGGCAAAAGCTTATCCTGCCTGTCTTGTTTCGCTGCCCTGCAAGACATGGACTCAGCCTCTACTATCTGGAAACCATTGTGGCTGTTGGCACTCAATGAAACCAACCTCATGGAGTCCCTGAACCTGGTGCGGCTGCCCAAGCACAACATCATATGTTCTGCAATGATGCGCCAATGGTCATAGGGCGCAAGGTTGGTCATGTTTTCCAAGGCTACAATCATCAGCACCGTCAGTGGGTATGCCTGCTTGAGGGGCTTCTTTTGCAGACACAGGGCCTGTGCCGCTCCCCTCACTCTTGAAGACAACACGTCCAAGCCCTGACTCAAAAGACCCACGTGGTCATGCAGGAAAGTCCAGGCTTGGAGGAAAGACGAACCTGTTGCAGGGGATCCACATTCCTTCAAAAATTGCAAGTATCTGTAAATGACACTCTCTGTTGCGCAAACCGCAGGTCCCAAGCCATTGTCAATGCTCCAGTTGTGGAACCTCCATAGGGTGGTGGCCCTTTTAGCAAGAGTGGCCACCTCTATCCCGGCAAACGCATCGTTGATAAACTGAGACCAGCCAGCCTCATCTGTCAAAAGGCTGACACCTGCTGCAAGGTAACGTCCAAGCTTTGTAGCGGCTGGATCACCTAGGAGCAGCGCCTTGAACTTCTTCATTGCTTCCCAGTGCACGTGATCATCAGTTTTAACCAGCTGAGTGTGTCTCAGTCGGTCGGCTGCCATCTTCGTAGCCAATCCAGCAGCTTTCAAAGCACCATCAGCGTCCTGCGGCATAACTGTTACTGGAACAAGCCATTTGTCAGTCTTGATCCAAGAGGGTGACAAAATGTCAACCAAAGGCGTTCTTGAAGGTGATGAAACCATGGATCTCTGCAAACGTAACCAAGCATCAAAAAGTACAGGATGCATTCTGGAGAGCATGTCGCTTTGGGCTCTGGCTTCAAAAGGTGCCACACTGCTTCGAGGGTTGGACCCTTCCGAGTCTTCCAGTTGAGCATCAGAAGAACTGGCTCTTTCGCAGTCCAACTGTACGTCCATTGCTACCCCCGACTCTCACGCAGCATGGGGCTAGAAAAAATTTCTAAACCCTCCAACCCGCCCAGCCAGAGCTGCACGGAATGAGATAGAAAAATGTCCAAGATTGAAACAGGGTCACAAACATGCGTTTGTTTGTTCAGGTTCTTTTAGGACACAAGATTATGTGTTGTTTATTTTAGCATCGTATGGATGTTAAGAATATAGATTCCAGAATTTAACAAGACACCGTCTACGACTGAAGGAGACATTCTGAGTAAACTGTATGAAGATTGACATGTTTCTCTTTGGAGATTCAAGAGCAGGTCAATCAAAGGTATAAAAATTGTTTCCAAAACGGAGTTCAACAGTTTGTTTGTTGACACCAGGAAGAACGTCAGTGTGGGGTTCTGATTTTCGCTTCCGTGCCTAGGGTGGCACTGTGAAAACAAATAAAGACAGTTTTATCCCTTACAGGGAGATGCACCATCCTTTTTCGTACCTCAACGGAGGGCACCCTTATTTAACTAGGACAGAGGCAACCAACCTGCCACACAAAACCTCCACACCTGCCGACGCACGCAATACCCTTAACATACTATTATGCAAAAGGGTACACAACCGTGGATATCATACAGAGTTTATAAAACTAATATACATATGATCAAAGGAAGTTTAGTGGGAGAAACTTCCGTGTTACGGACTTTTAGAATGTCAAAGAAAGAGTTAGTCAAAGAAAGAGTTAGTCAAAGAAAGAGTTAGTCAAAGAAACAGTTAGTCAGGGAAAGAGTTAGTCAAAGAAACAGTTAGTCAGGGAAAGAGTTAGTCAAAGAAAGAGTTAGTCAAAGAACAGTTAGCCAGGGAAAGAGTTAGTCAAAGAAAGAGTTAGTCAGGGAAAGAGTTAGTCAAAGAAACAGTTAGTCAGGGAAAAAGTTAGTCAAAGAAAGAGTTAGTCAAAGAAAGAGTTAGTCAAAGAACAGTTAGCCAGGGAAAGAGTTAGTCAAAGAAAGAGTTAGTCAGGGAAAGAGTTAGTCAAAGAAAGAGTTAGTCAGGGAAAAAGTTAGTCAAAGAAAGAGTTCGTCAAAGAAAGAGTTAGTCAAAGAAAGAGTTAGTCAGGGAAAGAGTTAGTCAAAGAAACAGTTAGTCAGGGAAAAAGGTAGTCAAAGAAAGAGTTAGTCAGGATATACGAGGTAGTCAAAGAAAGAGTTAATCAAGGAAAGAGTTCGTCAGGGAAAGGGTTAGTCACAGAAAGAGTTAGTTAGGGCATTGATTGTTCCCGCAATGCAAATGGGATTGCAAGTGGTGCTGGTGGATGAGTTGCCGATGGAGTTTTGAAGGAAGTCTCGCACGAAATGCGTTTTTGAGAGATAGCAGATGCACGAAACCCTATGTTTTTCCAGACAAAGTGCGTCCCCGAACCTCGATGATCTACCTCTGCGGTGCGACGGGTGCGAGACGGTCTCGTGTGTGGTCGGATCATGGTCGGATATGCTCGGATCATGGTCGGATCGGTTCCGCATTGTAAATGGGGGTTTCAACTGTTTTTCGTGCATGTGTGGTCGACAGAATTCCATTGTGATTTGCAACTGTAGGATCGTTCCCGCATTGTAAATGGGGTTGCAAGTGGTGCTGGTGGATGAGTTGCCGATGGAATTCAATTGTGATTTGCAACTCTAGGATCGTTCCCTCACTGTAAATGGGATTGCAAGTGGTGCTGGTGGAGGAGTTGCCGATGGAGTTTTGAAGGAAGTCTCGCACGAAATGCGTTTTTGAGAGATAACAGATGCACGAAACCCTATGTTTT
>CAMXCT020001679.1:32500-93754 GCA_947184155.2 Cladocopium goreaui | reverse complement strand
TGCAACTCAGTCTCTGCAGATCGCATTGTAATGGCTGCGTCAAGGTTGCTTGGTGCCGCGGCTGCATGCGTAATACTATTGTCTTTTGCAACTGGACTTCGTAAATCGTATTGGAGTAGGTGCATCAAGGGTTCGACAGTGATTAGTAGTAGTGCTGGGAATTGATTAATGAAAGCTTAATAGATGACATATGAGAAGGGACGAAATGAGAAGAGATGAGCTGGGATAAGGTGAGAAGAGCTCAGATGAGATGAACTGTGGAGTGTGAAGAGTGTAGTGTGAAATGTGGGGCGTGAAGAGTGCAGTGTGAAGTGTGAAGTTTGGAGTGTGAAGGAAGCAGTGAGAAGTGAGAAGTGTGAAGTGCGGACTGTGAAGTGTGGAGTGTGAAGTTTGGAGTGCAAAGGGTGCAGTGTGAAGTGTGGAGTGTGAAGAGTGCAGTGTGAAGTGTACAGTGTGAAGGAAGCAGTGGGAAGTGTGAAGTGTGGAGTGTGAAGTTTAAGTTTGGAGTGCGAAGAGTGAGTGTGAAGTGTGAAGTGTGAGGTTTGGAGTGTGAAGGCAGCAGTGAGAAGTGTGGAGTGTGAAGTGCGAAGTGAGAAGTGTGAAGTTTGGAGTGTGAAGGAAGCAGCGAGAAGTGTGAAGTGCGAAGTGAGAAGTGTGAAGTGTGAAGTTTGGAGTGTGAAGTTTGGAGTGGGAAGGAAGCAGTGAGAAGTGAGAAGTGTGAAGTGTGGACTGTGAAGTGTGGAGTGTGAAGTGCGAAGTGAGAAGTGTGAAGTTTGGAGTGTGAAGGAAGCAGTGAGAAGTGAGAAGTGTGAAGTGAGAAGTGTGAAGTGAGAAGTGTGAAGTGTGGACTGTGAAGTGTGGAGTGCGAAGAGCGCAGTGTGAAGTGTGAAGTGTGAGGTTTGGAGTGTGAAGGAAGCAGTGAGAAGTGTGAAGTGTGGACTGTGAAGTGTGAAGTGTGAGTGAAGTGTGAGTGAAGTGTGGAGTGCGAAGTGCGAAGTGAGAAGTGTGAAGTGTGAGTTTTGGAGTGTGAAGTTTGGAGTGGGAAGGAAGCAGTGAGAAGTGAGAAGTGTGAAGTGTGGACTGTGAAGTGTGGAGTGTGAAGTGCGAAGTGAGAAGTGTGAAGTGTGAAGTGTGAAGTTTGGAGTGTGAAGGAAGCAGTGAGAAGTGAAAAGTGTGAAATGTGGAGTGTGAAGTGTGAAGTGTGAAGTTTGGAGTGTGAAGGAAGCAGTGAGAAGTGAGAAGTGAGAAGTGTGAAATGTGGAGTGTGAAGTGTGAAGTGTGAAGTGCGAAGTGAGAAGTGAGAAGTGTGGACTGTGAAGTGTGAAGTGTGAAGTGTGGACTGTGAAGTGTGAAGTGTGAAGTGTGGACTGTGAAGTGTGAAGTGTGCAGTGTGAAGTGTGCAGTGTGAAGTGTGAAGTGTGAGGTTTGGAGTGTGAAGGAAGCAGTGAGAAGTGAGAAGTGAGAAGAGTGGAGTGTGAAGTGTGGAGTGTGAAGTTTGAAGTTTGGAGTGCGAAGAGTGCAGTGTGCAGTGTGAGGTGTGGAGTGTCGAGGGAAGGACACGGTCGGGACAGGGTGTCTTTGAACTATAGGTCATTTATGTTTGGGAAACTTCCGCCGCCGGCTTGCCCGGGTCTATGTTATCAATACGCATCGCCATACGCCATCGTCGAATCGCCAAAAACATCAATGCCCGACAAAACCACGAAACAACACAGCAACCGAACGTCACATCACTGAAAATCAAAACAAAAAATCAAGCAAGCTGGCATGTGAATCGGACTCCTTCATTTTCACACCACGGGGCTGTTGTCGCATTACCCCGTCCTCTCCCCCATTTGGGATGGTAGGCAAGACAACAACTCGCACCAAGGGATGCCAACACACTGGCTACCTCTCGCAACCAGGGCATCGAAAGCTCCACGGCTCGGATCATCAGAAGGATTGCTGTGGCTCGGTACCCGGCCGTACCATAACTTGGTTTGAAGGGCATATTCACGTTCCATGATTGAGGCGACAAGTCGTCGGGCGACCGGGTCTTTCCAACCCCGTTCATCAAAGCAAAGCGACAAGAGTCATTGTCTGTGTAATTAAGTTCCTGTGCTCCCCTCAAAAAGTGGGACCAAACTTGAAAGGAGATGAGGTCGGGCAACACTTCAAGTTCATGGACGGTACGTGACGAGTACTGACGTAAGATCTGCATCCAGTCTTCTGGTACCCGCATTCCAAGTGTTGTAAGTAGGTCCAATTTGCTGAAACCAAAACGCCGCCCACTCCTCCAAACTTTCCTCCATCCTCACTTGTCTCACAAGCACCATCTGTAAACACAAACCATGTTCCAAAAAGTTTTGGTGAAATCACAATTGGTTCCGCATTCTCGACTCTATTCCTTAGAGCAAGGATAGTGCCACAATTATCCTCAGTGAGGTCTTCGACGAACCTCTGTGACCTGCAAAGCTTCCCAAGTTTTTGAGAAGCAAGTTTGTTGTGTGACCTGCTGCTAAACACTCGTAAAAGACCATACGCCCTAACAACCTCTCCGCCATCTTTGTAGACAACTTCTTGTTTGAAAGTGTCTCTTCCAAGCTTGGCCCAACTCGAGCTTCCTTCAGCTGTGTGGCCCACTGCTACCTCGCCCTGCTGAGCCCTAGAAGTATCCACTAGCACTCCCCGCATCTCAAAAATGGCAGAGAATTCCGGCGCTTTAGCTCCCTCACGGGCATAGTCTAGACCAAGGAGGCCGAACAAGCTGTCCACCACCCAGGCTGTGTGGTTTTGCAACTCTGATCTAGAGAGGGTGGTGAAATCGTCACAGTACCCTGTCCAGCATAATTTCAAACCTGCCACATCCACAAACCAAGTGGCCAATGAGACATGCAAAAATCCCGCCACCGATCCGACCCCTTCGAAGGGGAGAGCGTCCAGTCCACAAAGAATGGGCTTGCCTTCACTGGGATCAACTGTTGCAATTCTGATGAGATATCTGTCTTCTGTCCTCAACCCAAACTGTTTGTATGCGGACTTCAAGTCGAAAGTCCTCCCAACAATAGGAGGGTGTTTCCCCGGCATCGCACGCTTCAGGCTCCAGCACAACATTGTACACATCTGGTCAACCGCCTGCAGAACAAACGTTCCTATAAGCCAACGGTCTGGTTGAGGCCGCAAACTGGACAATCATCTATTACTCGTGTCTTCCGCCTTGATAAATTCCAAACCCCTTGCCACACATTTGCCATCCCAACCCTGGCAAGGGTCCAACCAGACCATCTGTTCTGGACCATCGTCTCCTTGTCAAGCCAGCTTTCCAACTCTAGTTTGTCTGCCATCTCGACCCGAAAGTTTTCCCAAGATAAGAGCTGTCGAGAAACAATCTTTGACCCGTGGGTCCATGGGCAACTTCTACAAAATATTCTGCAACCAACGGTTTAAGAGCGGAGGAGCGTGGAAGTGCATCAAAAACGTATCTCTGAAATTGTGTCAAGTGCTTCGCATTGCCTTGCTCGTGCAAATTATGGTAGATTTCACATGAGAAATAAAAACCAACGCAATACGATTTGACTCAGAGCGCAACAGTTTCATCAAAATGCGCAGATCAGGTTCTAAGGTCAAGTCCAGGACCATGATTTCAATTCCACAACCTCTGCTTTTGGTCTTGTTGAGATCTGCGAGCATTTTCGCCCACAACGCAAGGCGCTTTCCAAGCAGCGCTTTCCACTCATGAGCTCCTTGATGTGGTCCGGCATCATGTACCGTAACTTCGACTCTTCCGCTTTTAGTTGATCCGCCAGGTCAGAATTCACCTCAACTGAGGGCACCCACCCTCCAAGACTTGTCCTGGTGCCCTGGGTTTGGCCATTCGGAGCTGGTACACATTGTGTACCAGGTTCGAGTGGTCACTCCTTTGGCACATGTGCAGCGTGGGGTTTCCTTTTCAAGGGTTTCCAACACTAGCGTAGTCGTTGACAGGGGTCTCACAACCCTGTTTGCTCCAACTCTCCAAGCCTCGCATGCCCTTTGCTCTCACCGTTTTCGTCTGCCGTGCACTCCCTGCACAAATTTCTACCACAAGCAAATCCTGCAGTCCCATACCTGAAAATTTGGTGTAACACTTGTTGCGGCGCTGCTGTTTGCTGTGCCGCTGGAAAATCTGCAAAAACTGTGGTCCCTGATCTGCATTGGAATCCATCACTGAATCACATGAATTGTCAGAATCATTCAGACGTATCCTCTTATGTGCAGAGTCTGGGCCTTCCCATCAAGCCTTAGTTTTCAAAGACCTACAGGTTGCAACACTGTGACCTGGCTTGTGGCAATTGGCACAAACATGATAACCTCGTTTGCATCTACTGAAGCCAATTTGACTTGATGTCTCATTCGGGCAACCGGCTTTCAAATTGTAATCCCAACAAATTGGGCCGTTGACGGTTCCTTGACTGAACTTCAGGTCAAAGTCCTTGAGCTCTTGTGGACAACCTTTCTGTGCCCTGGTCAACTTCCGTTTTTTGTTTATTCCTTGCCCTTGCTGTGGCTTTACAGCCGGTGGAGCCTTTGGTGGCCCTGCTGTCGTTGCAGTTGACACTTTCGGCACTGAGGAAGGTACTGGCAGCAAGTACATTGTCACCCTGGGGTCCGTTGTCAGTCCTTTGAAGGCCTGGTTCAGGGCAGGCACGTCATTTGTTGGTTTCAATGTTTCCTTGTACTCCTGTGCCAGGATTGTCCATAGTTCACGATCTGCTTTGATCACCTGTTCGCACTTGACTGGACTGTAACCTGCCGGGTAATCACGTGCCATAGCGCTTAACAAATACTGCACCCAGACCTCATGTATATGCCAGTCCAAAAGTCTACAGTTGTCAAAGGCTAATCCACGGCGTTGATACGCCCAGCAAAGCTTAAGTTCCGTGCCAACGTCTGCCGTTGTTGTCACCGGTACCTGGGCCAACTTCAATGTTGAGTTCTCGACCTGCACTGTTGCTGAGCTGGGCTTGATATTGGCATGGATTTCATCGTCTCTTTTTGAGCATCGGGAAGGAGCTACCCAAATGATGGCCCCACTCTCCAAGATTGAATTCACTAGATCCAGTAGCTGATGACTTGGAGCTAGCTCTCCAACCAATTTCAAACCTGAGAGCCGCTCTTGTTGCTTCTCCAACCGTGCCTGTTTCTCAGCCGCTGGCAGTTTTTTGACCAGAGTACCTGGATCTGCCGAATCTGATTTGACCTGTTCATTCAGCGAAGCTACAATCAAAGTTGTGGCCTCAAAGTGCAAACGTCTCAAACTTGACACTTGCCCTAGGGTGGGATCAGCTCCAAAAATCTTGGCTGCTAACTCATCA
This sequence comes from Cladocopium goreaui, assembly GCA_947184155.2. Classification (NCBI taxonomy): domain Eukaryota; class Dinophyceae; order Suessiales; family Symbiodiniaceae; genus Cladocopium; species Cladocopium goreaui. The sequence goes on along the minus strand of CAMXCT020001679.1, from coordinate 88,421 downwards.
TATTGTTTATCTGATGGTGCAGTCTGAGGCGTACCAATGGTGAATGCCAAAACTGAAAAACATCTCACCCCTTGGCTCTTCAACCCTTCCAGCAAAGCTCCGGACTCGTCGACACCCGCGCACCGTTTCTCAAACGAAGCAGTGCTATCAATCAGTGTCATGGCTTGCAACGAGGTCAAAAGTCAAAGCTGAATGCAAACTTGAATGAACTCTCATGCATGAAAATTATGAAACTATCCACTTGAAATCAATTCAGAAACAAATCGCTCTGACCTCCCAAACTTAAGTTCAATCCGAGGGTCCCACCTGCAGTATGACATTAGATGAACCCTGGATCAAGTCTGAAGTCTGTCAGAAATCAAACTGGAAAATTTCTCTGGCTGCGGCCTTTGGTCCACGGCGACAAACAAACTCAATTTGATGTGTCCCGTGCGACCCTTCTGCATGTTTTCTCCAAGCGTTCTCAACATGCCACTGCAATTGTGTCTAAAAATTTAGAACAAATGATCAATTGCAGTCAGCCATATGAAACATATGAATGAAATTCGAACGAAAAATCGGCAACACCTTTTTTACTCTCCTCTCGGCTCTCGCTGCATTGAATCTTCCATCAATGCCAGCTTCGCCTTTGGGTTTGGTGGCGCCCACACACAATTTGCAGACCGGTGAGTCATACCGGATTGTCATATTGCTCTTTGCATGTAAGGGCCCAACCATCATGTTGCACATGAAACTCGTTCGAAGTCATGGGGCGCTGGGCGCAGCGTCATCAATCGGGAATGCTGCCAAAGGACACAGCCCTCAGGTGGTTCTGGTGGATTGTAAAGCTTACGCTTCTTCTGTCCCTCCGGAAACTCTTCCTGCGAGCTGCTGTCACTTGAGCTGGTGCCAATTTCTTGACCACTCTCGCTCCCTGACTTTTCATCTACCAGGTTAATGTCCACAACTGCTCTCAGCTCCTCTCTGCCTGACGGCATGGGTTTTGCTGATCTATCAGTTGTCGTCATGCCCTGGTGGACAAAACGCCCACTTCGTGTTGAATCTGGCAAGAATCTGCCAACCCTGATAGCTTCATGGACCACTACAAGTTCTGCCGACGACTCTGAAGAGGCATCCCTAGAATAGGTGTGTACCATCTTCAAACCAGTTCCGCTTCCAGCATGGTCACCAAGCTGCAACCTCTGTGTCAGGCAGCCCTCGTGGTTGGAAGCTGGCATGATCGTATGAAAAGGGGTGAGCCTAACACCATCACTGTGTCTGTTTGCCATCCATTGTTCAGGCCAACAGTCACTGCTCACCCTAAATGCAGGCGCCGTCAGCGGCAAAAATCTGTATATAAACATTTCTGATCTCATGGTTTCATGCGAGGTAATGTGCCCCTCAATGAACCTCAAAGCCTTGATGTCGTCATGGTCCCGTAGCACTTCAGTACAGTACATATGATCTGACCACCGGTCCTTGGAGCACACTGCAAATAAGATTGCACCTGAGAAGATCCTGTCACATGTTTCCCCAGTGCAAAACTTTGTACGCAACATCTGCCACTCATCGACCTTCAATGAATATGCCTGGGAAATCATCTTGGACACATCTGCAGTTGTAGTTTCCTGGCACCTGTGGCTCTGAACAACCTGTCCAAGTTGGTCCACGAATAGCACATGCAAACAAAAGCTCAACGCTTCCAAGAACCCTTTCAAACACGAAGGTGTGGCGTCCTGTTTCCTCTCTGCAGTGAAAAACTGGTGAACTAAGGGCTCATCAGGTGGGAAGCCTCCTAAACCAAAATTAGTGTACATCTTCTCCACTGACCTTACCCTTCCCAACAGGGTTGCTGGTGCACGTCCCCTGAAATTGTCTGCAAGCAAAGTTGAATTTCCAAGCTCCGTCAACTCACAATCAAGCTGCATCCTGATGATTGTCTTTGTATTGAAATCAGATAGGGCAACCAACCCACGTTCCAAACTACATTGCAAAAGTGACTTTCTCTCTTCTTGCATAAACTGGTCGGACTTGATGACCACAATATCCTCATGTGTGAAATTGCCAGTTGATACCTTTAAGCTCAGGGCCTTCGAGGGATCGACAGGTCTCATGTAAAAAGCTGCATCAACGCAAATATCAACGTTTGAACCCACAGGACCGTTTGCCACCTGTTGATCAGAAAAATGGGCATGCTTCCAGGAAATGTCTGACATATCATAATCACAACTTTCTGCAGATAAATCTAGGCCGCATGCAATGTCAAACTCCTTGGCATCTACCACATCGTCATCTGAAAGGTCGGAACCACAGGCTGCACCTCCGTAAAAACCTGTCAGGTCACAGCTACCTGAGTCATAGAAATGGTAAATACCAGAACTGTTACTCGGCCTGGTTCCACTGAGATCTGCACACTCCGTGATCCATCCCGTATCAACCATGTGTGCAAAAGTTTCAAAACTGTTGTTCGGTACATCACTCATCAGTGGACACCGTGATTGCAGTGTGAACGGTGTATTAGTACCAACTGTGATATGCGCATACGTGCTGCTGGTGAGGTGAGGTTTTGCAGCAAAGATTGTTGCAATCACGCACAGGGCAAAGGAAAAGGCACCCTTGTCGAGGACCTGGTGGTGTTGCTGGCGATGGTATGGCCGGCGCTGGGGTTGACGAGGAAGCTCCAAGTGAAGAGGCTGCTGATGCCACTGTCGGATCACCTGGGGATCTGGCAGCCTCATCAGCCACCTCAGGGTTACCGATGTCTGCCGACACCGTGAAGGGGAGGCCAAGACGTTTACCCAACTCGCACAAGATTGCGAGGGCAAAAGCCAACAACTGCTGTGTGGACAGCGATGGCACTTGGCGAAGATCCATGGGTCGCCCCCAACTCGAAATTTCGCCCACCGTTGGCAAAACACGCACCCAACCAACTTGAAACCAAAAAGGCAACCACAAACAAAGATTCAGTCACAACCTGTTTGTAGTTGGTATCAAGTTGTTGCAACTGTTTTGCAACCCACGTTGTTTTGTTTGTTTTACAAACAGTTCCTTGTCGATTGAGGCAACAGTTTCTCACTGTTCTGTTTAAAAAAAGGAGCATGGCAATCAGAAGGTTTTGTTACAATAATTAGGGGGCAGGTTACGGGTTGCCGTTTCTCTTTGTAACCAAAGTTCCAAAGTAGAAACAGAAGTCCATGTTAAATAAAGGTTTATCCTTTTTCGTACCTCAACGGAGGGCACCCTTAGCAAGAAATTGACACATCTGTGGCGGGTATGCTGCACTTGGGCTTGTGTTCCATCTAGTGCCAGTCTTTCCAATCAAAGTATGTGAATGACGGTGGCCACATTTCCGTGGCAGTGGCCCTTTGTAAAAACCAGACCGATCAAATTTTGGCAGCGACATGTGACAGCGAGAATCAGAAACTTGCAAATTGGTCAACAAACGTGTCGGCTTGGGTGTAATGGCCCCAAACCTACATTGATGGATCGCAAAACAACAAGCATTGCATTTGGGAATGAGCTCCAAAATTTCTGGCCACTGCCAAATAGAGCCAGGATGCTCATCATCAACAACTCCCAAATCTTCTGGATGTTCCAAAATGAAAAACCCATTGGAATTGGCAGCACGCTCGCAGGCTTCAATACATTTATCAACGAAAAAATTTGCTTCGGCAACCTTCTGTTTGTTTGCATTGCTCAACCATGGAAATCCCCTGGGCCATGCCTTCGTTCGCACTGGTCTCGGGCCTGGATGGCGCCGTTGAAATCTTGCCCTGCTGAAAGTGTTGCAGGGCGGTGACACAATGATGAACCAGGAACCCTCATCAAGAGTTTCAAGAATCTCGGTCCACAAAGCAACATTGGTGAGATCATGGTCAGGGGAACGCTCAATGTCAAATTCTTTGAGAATTAACTTGATATTCCCTGAGGCCTCGGCTTGCCTCAGGCAAGCTGCAACATCTGAGTGGCGCCTTGCCCCTGCGAAAAGATACATCACCTTGACGCATGGGACCTCTGATGGAGGCGCCTTGCAACTAGGAGTTGTTGGTGCAGCGGAGTCAACAACAGCTGCACCTGTTTTCTGTCAAGAGTCCTTCTTCTGCTTGTGTTCTATCGCTTTATGACCAGCATAGCAGCCCTTGACACGACATTGATGAACTCTTCCACAAGTGCCTGGGCAATCCCCTGAGTTCCACGCGAAGCATAATTCCCTGTTGTCAGGTGTACGCCAAGCCAAATTGAGCCCTTTCAAACGACTGTCAGCCTGATTCGAGGACTTGGATTTTCCCTTGCCCTTCCCTTTGCCTTTGGCAAAACTTGGAGAAGACTTGCCGCTGAAAGAACCCTTTGAATTGAACCTCTGCCATTTGTTGGGTTGTGCGTCACTCAGTGAGGCCTTCAAAGCAACAGGGGTTGTGAAATAAGCTTCTTTCAAGTCTGCATCTTTGATTACTGAGTTGAGAGCGTCGGCAAGTGTGTGGCCCTCCATAACTCGCCTCATAGCCTCCTTCCGGAGTTTCTGCCCATAGGCCAGCACAATTGCCCAGTCAGGGCGGAGCTTCTGTTGTGCCCCTTCCGATGTTGGTATCTGGATACCGTACACCCGATCTCCCAACACATACTCAACAAACTTCAAGAAAGGATCTGCAGTGAGTCCATGAAGCCAGTGCTTTGATTTGTACCTTGATGCCATTGCCAACCATGAGAACATCTCAACTTTCATCACCTTACGGTATTCTTCAGTCGTAGATGGCATCTTCGACTTCGTCTTGGTACGTGTAACCCGTATATGGCCTGTGCCATCAACAGTTGATTGAATGGAGGAGCTCGCTGAAGCAAGCTTGCTGATGATCTCATCTAATGGTGAGGCAGTGGGTTCGTTTGCCTCTGTTTCTTCTGCCTTCAAACTCAAATAGTCAGCAGCCGGACATTCTGAATCCCCCAAAGCCCCATGTGAGGCCTCGACAGCCCTCAGCATCGCCTGACGTTCGTGGATCTGGAGAATCCTAGGTTGTCCAAGCACCTTGGCCTCCGCTCTCAGTTCCAGTTCTTTTGCAAGATACTCTTTCGCTGTCTCCCAAGAAGAAACGATTGAAGCAATCTGTGACCTGCTTTCAGGGCTATCAGGACTGATGGCAAAATCTTGCAAACAAGCTGTCCTAATCGCCGCTCTGTCGTCCCCCAACGCGTTGAACTTCCTGAGTGTTCCGTAGTGCCTCGCAATTGCAACCTGATTAAGCAGGGAAACACCGCTGTCACCAAGTATAAACTGCAGATCTGAATCCATGTGATCCTTGACAAACTCTCTCTGAGCAGCAGGGTCCATTGCGACCGTGACAGGAGGCCCTAGAGCAGTTGAAGGATCCTACAATGTGCAACAACCAACTGCAAAAGCGACATTAAAACGCCGATTGAGGTCCAAGCCAAACAACTGAAACCTGAATCCAATTAGCCCTGACAGTTGAAACTGAAATGAAAGCACAAGCTGAGGAAAATGCAAAAAGAGACCAATAATTGAAAAATGGAATGCACATGTAACAGCCCGTCTTAACGTGCTTGTTGAAACCTGGATGGCACCCTTAGGTCTGAGCCATGTGCAAGGACATACAAGTCCATGACAATTCACCACGTCTAAACGTGGTTGCAACTGAAATGACAGAATGGCAAACTGAAGTGTCAAATTGGCAAGACAGTCTCAACTGAAAACGATTGACACCTACAGCCGCCACTGTTTTTCCTCACCATGGAAGAATGCCGACTGGATCAATGGCCCATCTAAGCCAAACTGGAAGCCAGAGAGGGGCAACCTGAATGAAACAAAGCAAGCGTTCTAACTCTCTCCAACTGGCTGACCGCCGGCGCTGAGCACTGACGCCGTCGAAGAAGACGATGCCGTGGATGTGGACATCTCTGGCGGGTCCTTTCCACACTCAGCCATCATCCTCTTCTTGCAAGCCTGACAGATTGCATCAAAAGAGTCCTGCTGGACCTCATCCATGAAAGAAACTTCACAGCACCGATCGGGCTTCACAAAACATCCAGCCATGTGCAACCGTCGGAGCGCTGTCCTCCGAGAAATGGTGATGAAATACTTCCCCAAATGCTGTGATGCCAATGCCTCCTTTGCAGCATGCGAAGCGACCTTTTCTGCCAGGTCCATCTCGGTGCCGTCTCTGTCATCATTCTCATCCCAATCTTCCGGCAACACCTGAAGCGTTGGGTAAACTCCACCAAGACAGGGAGATCCACCAGGTACTCCATACACCAGCACCGAGTGCCTCTTCTTAATTCGATTGGGATTTGCCCCAGATGCTGAGGCAAACTCACAAAGCTTGCCAATGGTCTCATCTTCGTAAAATGGGTCCCCTGATCCATCAACCAGGGACTTGTTGACGGCCTCCTGGATCTTGAAAATCACCTGACGGGAGGTGCGCACATACTCCTCAGAGGACACCATCCCCATGCTCCATCTTCCAAGGTATGCCCGCTCGTCCTTGGAAAAACCCAAGGCTGCAGCCACCGAAGTCACAAAGTTCCGTGGACTGTGCCCACTGAAAAATGACTCAAGCCCATCCGGCAGCAAATGCTGGGCCGGCATCAGTTCCCAGCCCAGGGCGGTTCTCCGCGGGACTGCAAGGCCTCCAAGGAGCTTGGAGACTGCACTGCTCAGTCCAGCAGGGGCCAAGAACTTCCTTTTCACTCCATCCCATCCTTTGTTGGGCTCCATCACCATGTAATCACGCTTGTAATTGAAAGGGTCTGCAGACCAAATGTCAAAACCCACCTTCAGCCAATCCTCCCCAGTCAACGAAGTGGTCCTCAGCACGTGGACCGACACCTCCTTCTGGGGCTTATCAGGGCCTGTTGTTTTCGAGCGCCCCAAGACCAAACGCAATCCAAAGTTGGATAAAACAGACCTGTGAGGCAATGCGGATTGCATGTCATCACATCTCATCGCCCCCCAGACCATGCACAAAACAATCCAGGAGAGTGCACGGGTGTACAGCTGTTCAGCTTCGTCAACAATGGTCAGCTCCAAAGAAATCAACATTGCAACTGTATACTTATGACTTGCGTGGCCAGCCACGGGCTGGAAATTGAAAAACAATTATTTTATCATTTTTTTATCATTTTGGCTTCCTCAAAATTATCAAAAAACATCATCTGTTTGAGAACAATTATCATTTTTTGTTCTTTAAGGTTTCCAAAATTATTGTTTTTTTATCCTTGCCCAGCTCAAGAATTATCATTTCTTAATCATATGAGCGTTTCAGGATTATCATGCTTTTTATCATTTGAGCTTTCCAGAATTATCACCATTTGATTTTTAGTATCACATACAGTAGCCATACGAGCTTACCAAGTACTAAGTCCATCCAGGTTTTGGTTAAAACCTCAAAACCTCAATACCCCTACATATGGCCATGGGGCAAGGCAACCTCCATAGCAGAATCAATTAGATCTAGATTCTAGATTCTAGATGTCTTGGCATCATGTGCCCAAAGTCCATGTACATTGCAGCCTTGCGCTGTTCAAACCTTGGGAGAGTCACCTTCAGCACGTTTGCCAGGATGATTTGCTGACAAAGAAATTTTCGTAGGATGGAGGCTGGTGTCCTGAGAGGACAAACAGAATGATAAAAAAATGATAATTTTTTCAGAATGATAAAAACAATGATAAAAAAATGATATTTTTTTGATGATTTTTTGATGATTTTTGAAAGTTTTGCTTCAAAAGAGAAAATCAAGCAAAACCCTAGGAAATCATCAACAAATCATCAAAAAATCATCGTTTTGCTTGAAAAAACCAAGAAAACTTGCCAAAATCTTGGATTTTCATGGTTTTTCCAGCAAAACGATGATTTTTTGATGATTTTTTGATATTTTTTGATGATTTTTTGATGATTTTTGAAGGTTTTGCTTCAAAAGAGAAAATCAAACAAAACCTAGGAAATCATCAAAAAATCATCGTTTTGCTTGAAAAAACCCAGAAAACTTGCCAAAATCTTGGTTTTTCAAGGTTTTTCCAGCAAAACGATGATTTTTTGATGATTTTTTGATGATTTTTTGATGATTTACAAAACCTAGGAAATCATCAAAAAATCATCAAAAAATCATCAAAAAATCATCGGGTTGCTTGAAAAAAACAAGAAAACTTGCCAAAATCTTGGATGTTCATTGTTTTTCCAGCAAAACGATGATTTTTTGATAATTTTTTGATGATTTTTGAAGGTTTTGCTTCAAAAGAGAAAATCAAACAAAACCTAGGAAATCATCAAAAAATCATCAAAAAATCATCGTTTTGCTGGAAAAATTTTGAAAATCCAAGATTTTGGCAAGTTTTCTTGGTTTTTTCAAGCAAAACGATGATTTTTTGATGATTTTTTGATGATTTCCTAGGTTTTTTTGTTTGATTCATCAAAAAATCATCGTTTTGCTGGAAAAATTTTGAAAATCCAAGATTTTGGCAAGTTTTCTTGGTTTTTTCAAGCAAAACGATGATTTTTTGATGATTTTTTGATGATTTCCTAGGTTTTGTTTGATTTTCTCTTTTGAAACAAAACCTTCAAAAATCATCAAAAAATCATCAAAAAATCATCGTTTTGCTGGAAAAACAATGAAAATCCAAGATTTTGGCAAGTTTTCTTGGTTTTTTCAAGCCAAACGATGATTTTTTGATGATTTTTTGATGATTTCCTAGGTTTTGTTTGATTTTCTCTTTTGAAGCAAAACCTTCAAACATCATCAAAAAATTATCAAAAAATCATCAAAAAATCATCGTTTTGTTGGAAAAACAATGAACATCCAGATTTTGGCAAGTTTTCTTTGTTTTTTCAAGCAAAACGATGATTTTTTGATGATTTTTTGATGATTTCCTAGGGTTTTGCTTGATTTTCTCTTTTGAAGCAAAACCTTCAAAAATCATCAAAAAATCATCAAAAAATTATCATTTTTTTATCATTGTTTTTATCATTCTGAAAAAATTATCATTTTTTTATCATTCTGTTTGTCCTCTCAGGACACCAGCCTCCATCCTACGAAAATTTCTTTGTCAGCAAATCATCCTGGCAAACGTGCTGAAGGTGACTCTCCCAAGGTTTGAACAGCGCAAGGCTGCAATGTACATGGACTTTGGGCACCCCAGCCGCCAACAGGTAATCTGTCGCTATCCAGTTTTATTTTTGTAATAGTTAACATTGCAACCAAGACATACTCGGGATAAATGTTTAATAATTCCAATATATACTTCGGATAATTCTTTGATAATTCGAACACATACAGGGGATAAATTGTTAATAAATTCAACACATACATGGGATAAATTTCTGATAATTCCAACACATACTTGGGATAATTTTTTGATATTTCCAACACAAGCTGTGATATTTTTTTGATATTTCCAAAACGTACTAGGGATAATTTTTCAACAGGTGATGGGATAATTTTTTGATAAAAATAAATATTTGGAACCCTCAGGCTGTGGCTGTAAGAATGTCATAACTGTATACATCTCAGCAGGCTTCCTGGGTGCTGCATCTTCTGCCAACTCCGCCGCCCAGGACTTGATGTGTCCAATCCACAATGGATCCTCTGAGATCCTGACATCACTGGGGACTCTCCCGAGCTGTTCGATCAAAGAAATGGCCGCATGCAATGATTGCGGAACTGTCTTCCCACAACCGTCATCCACTCTATGCTGCAAATAGTCGATGGCATCCCTGACCCCTTTGGGATAAAGGTACCCACGGTTCCATTCCAACCACTGTTCAAACGGCTTCCAAACTTTGTAACTATTCTTCAGGGTGTTCCCACGCCTTGCAGCAAACAAATGCAACCAGCCACTCCGAGGGTCCTCCAGCGTTCTCACAAGCTCAGCGATAGGGAGCCCGGCTTGGATGATGATCTGAGCCAGCAAATTCGAGTACTTCCTGCGCTCCGATTCATACCTCTTTGTCCGAGCATCAGCAGGATCTTCTCTGTATCTCTTCTGCTTCTGTTTGACATGCATCTCAAGTATGCAAATTGCACTTGTACGGGTGAGCCTGCACGTGCGCGCTTCAAAGGCCTGGCCATCTCCTCCTTCCACTGTGACAAGACTGCAACTGAATCCAGCACATCTTCAGGAAGAATGTCAGGGAATTCGGATTCGAGTAAAATGGCAATTTCTTCATCATTGTCAAAAGCAGCATCTAAACGAAGAGGAGTCACGAAAACCCGCTGCAAATGAGAAAGAATCCCTTCATTCAAATTGGGCCACCACTCTTCCATGGCGCCGGAGCCGGCTCCCTACCTACCTACGTCCAACCATTTGTTGGAAAGGCAAAGCGCCCCACTACCTTCAGAAAATTTCAAAGCCAGAGCTTCAGAGAATACGTAATGACCTTGAACTCCAATGAAGTGACAACGCAATGTTTGAGTGAACCTGCAAGAATTTGTCGAAATGCCACATCACTGAAAATAAACTTGAATCGTAAAACCATGAACTGTCGAGACATTCAGGAGCAGATCAAATCAAACTGTGAAAATGACAGCACAGAAAATCAACACATCGAAAATGAAGCAGCGACTGAAAAGAACTCAACGCACTGGAAAGCAACTGCCAATTCGAAAACTGAAAATCCAAGACATCCAAATTGAAACGTCATCAGCCTGAAGAAATAAACGTTGCCAGTGAATTGCAAGAATGTCCAACTGGACCGAAAGGAAGGAAGTTTAGAAGTGGAACTTCCAACTTGGCAAGAGACCTTCCACAACCCCACCACCACCCGACCAACGCAGAGTTCCGCATAGACACATTGGGCAAGCCCAATGATGCAAGATACTGACCTTGAAGACATACTTCACCAAGCACTGCCAACCATTGAAGACCGTGTCCACGTAGTTGTTCATGTAGTGATGCTCGAAGATCTTGAGGTCGATGTAGTCCAAGCAATGTGCAAAGCCAAGCTTGTCGTTGATGTTCACCAAGAACCATGCTCCATCGAACACCTTGAACTTGTCGAACACCAAGTGCTGCTCATAGTCCATCATGTCCTACTCATTCATCTCATTCATCTCCAAGAAGTGGTTCAAATTGCCGTGCTTGTCATTGGGCTCAATCTCTTTTACCAAGTTCTCGTTCACCAAGTTCCAGGCTTCTCCATTGTCAAGACTGTACCACTTGCCAGTCTGGTGCACCATCTCACTCCAACTTCTGCGTACGCATGCCCATGCCATATCTCTTTGACTGCTATCTCTTTCACTGCCTAGGCTTGTCCATGGGCTTGTTGTACTTTTCCATGTGATCACATTCATCCATCCATTTGTTGTACTTGTCCATGTATGCATACCTGTCCATATCGTTTGCTGAACTCCTTGTTGACCTTCTCCATGACGTCCAGCATCGCCTAAATCATAGGCTTCGAATTTTCTGCAGCCTACCATGTGGCGATCTTCAGCCTCGGGTTCCTCAGGCATGTTCACAAAGGACTCAGCCATGCCAAGCGCCCCAAGTTGGTCGTTGCCACCACCATCAGCTGCCACCAGCGCCAACAGCGCCATGAACGTCAACACCATGACCTGGAATCTCGGAGCAAGGTCCTTGTCCCTTTGGATCATGGATCTGTGACAGGTGGAGACGTGGATGAGACCAACAGCGATGGCGTGCAACTGGTTTTGTGGACACTGGCAGAATGGACAGTTGCTACAAGTACCGGCTGCACATACTATGTCATGAAGTTTGTCTTCCTGGTGGCGCAGATCATGGGAACGCTTTTATTGGTTGCTGGAGTGGTATTTCTCCTATCAGGACCTGTCATTTGGAAGCGATACGAATGGATACGGGTGGTGACAATTCGCCATGCTCCGGCATTGATGGCTTGCAGGTTTCGATTGCTGATCAGCTAGCCTGGTGGATGCTTCGCCGAGAGATCTGTTATTTGCATGACAGGTTTAGGGAATCCAATCAGCAAGGTGACTTCATGACCGACATGGAGGGTGTCTACGAGAGTTTGGACGAGTATCTGACTGGTGGCCAGTACCCAGTTAGAGCGCTTGCAGCATTGGAAGAACCTTATGTGGAACCCCAAATCTCAATGGTCATCAAGTTGATTGTGCAGTTCGAGAGTCTGAGCTGGACGAAGACATCAACATGGATGAAGAAACTCAAGAAGATCGCAGGAGACGCTATTTGGAGTCAGATCAGGGGGAATCTCCGATCCAGTGAGTGGGCGACAATCCACTTTGGAGATAGAGATGAACATGATCATGACCGAATGCTGGCCTTTTCTCAGGCCAACCAACTTCGACTTCAGAATGCGCTGGCTTCGTTGCAAAACCGACGCGCTCAAGCTGAAGAACAAGGAGATTGGGAAGCTGCTGCAACATTCACACGAGCGATGTCCAATGAGTCTTCCCAAGAACTTCCTGCGTTCTCCACTGAGACGTTTCGTGTTGAGATCTCCAGGGTTGATTTTGGTACTGATTTTGAAAACTGAAAAATACACCAGTCCGCAGCAAATTTTGCAAATAAAACTGCTTGATCTGGATGTGTTTCAATCTCCCTGTTCCAGTTCTGCGGATCAATGCTAATGCCGAAGACGAATCCATGAAAAGCCTCTGTTGCACCACCTCATTGCTTGTCTCACTTTCATTACCAGCTAGGAACTTGCACAAACGGGATAAAAGGATGCATTCCACCATCAATCCATTTGCAGCGTAAAGTTCACAGCTTGAAAGTGCCACTGAAGCCTGAGTCCTGCATATGCTCGTAACCAGGGCTCCATTCAAGAAAATGAGGCCAGAGCTTGTGCTCCTTCTTGTTGTTCGGCAATCAGCCCATGAGCTGTCACTGAAAGCTTCCAGAGTAAAACGACCTTCTGCTGACCATACTGGGATTGTTGTTTCATTTTAGACCAGGTCGTCATTCCTCCAGAAATCACTCAAAGTCTTTCCTTCCTCTGTTGTTTTCAGAAGGATTCCACTGTCAGGCGTCCTGTGAAAAAAGCGCCGTGCACAGATCTGCGGTCAGATCTAACGCTTCATCAAAATTCCTACAGAACTACGCAGGCAGACGCGTACGTCAACCACGCACACCAAATACAAGCGCAGAGCGTAAATTCACAAACCTAATTAAACTAAAGCAATACCGTGTCAAGAAGACTGTTTCACCCTCGACTCCCACATGCTGACGTCAAGCCTCTTCTTTTCGCTCCAGACGCAACACGATCAGTCACAGGGAAACACAAACACAACAAACAAACAAAACAAGACAAAACAAGAAGCAAAGGAGGAAAAGTAATCCCTCTGTAGGTCTGTCTTATGTCAAGTTAAGTGACACAGCAGCTCTTGTTCATTAAATGAACTTCTGACACCAGTCCTTCGAGCCGATGTCTCAACTGGTAAACTCGATTCCAGGTTTCCAGTTAACAAACCTCAAGTTCTTCAAAGAAAGGTCTGTTGAAACTATTCCAGCTGCTACAAGTCTACAAAACTCAATTTCACTAGATGAATTCAAAAACATCGAAACACTTCCAAAAGTTCTCAAATCAAACTGGTTCTCATCCAAACGTGAATAACCAGCTCATTAGTCAGCTTGCTGGCTAACTTCTCAAGAACGAAGTGATTCACACAAGGTATCTGTACAACCTTCTTCTGAATACAAAACATAGTCAGAACACAACGTTCCTTCTCCAAATCAGCTTTCCACATAGAGATAGCATCTCACAGCTTCAAACCTTAATGTAGAATAGAATGTTCTGTTCGACATTGTCAATGTAGGTCAGCCAAATACAGTTGTATCGCTGAAGTCTTTCGACCACTGTAATAGCCAATCCACAATGTAGACCAAAGTCGTCTCAAAACAATGTCGCCCTCATAGAGATAACCAAAGTCTTCTCAGGAACGATAAAACGCACACCATAAGATCAAGTGTATGATCCTAGGTCACGATGACGATGATGTAGGTATTGTCCTCACAATACCGAAACATCTCATCACAAAACTCTCAGACAAATAAGATGAGCAAATGTGGCCATTGTCCTCACAATGCCAATGCATCTCAAGGTCCAAGACTCAAAGTATACTAGGTTCTCTCCATCAGATATTTCCAGCTAACTTAAACTCTTCTCCAAGAGTTTCTAGCTGTGTTCTCATCACTTGGAGAGAATAAACTTCTCAGTGTCGAAGACACAATAGGAAATCTCGATGTCGAACCAATGTAGGTGTCTTCAGCTCAAGCAATAAGCTGTACCAGACTCAAGTAGAATCCAGAATAAGATGTAGAACTGCTCAATACGCTACATTCAGGTCAACACTGATCAATGACATCTCAGGATGTCAGAGAATGATAAGTCCAAAGACTAATAGAATATTGTGACCAACCTCTAGGTCAAATACACAGATTCCTTCCGCAACAAGTAGAGTGTTCTCTACCATTCGCGTCATGTGTAAGCGATGAACTCTTGTAGTAGCCTTCCACGTATCTTCTGTGCATAAAACTATACAACCACGATGAATGGCATGTCGCTTCACCCTTACCCAAAGGGTGCTCCCATAGGGCGTCAAATTTCCATACACCCTTTCGACATGACATCTCATCCACTCACATCACTGTCATGTACGGATACCAATAGTATTCGATGATCCGCAGAAAAATGTTCATGTTCCAGATCACATTCATGATCAAAAGATAGCCAAAGAAGAACACGTCTTCCAAAACACAAAGTAGATGATAAAGCATCATCCAAAACTCATCTCGTTCGATTCATGCATAATATCGTAACTTCCAAATTCAAAATCTTCTCTGTCGCGAAAACCAGATGTAGGAATACCAGATTCAGTCCAAAGACTCCTGAGGTCTTTCCAGTACTAAGCTCGTCTTTCAAATCCAGTTCTTCGGATAAACCATGGCGTCAATAACGATGTATCTACAGTGCTGTTGTCTTCCTACAACAAACAAAACAACAACAACAACAACAACAACAACAACAACAACAACAACAACAACAACAACAACAACAACAACAACAACAACAACAACAACAACAACAACAACAACAACAACAACAACAACAACAACAACAACAACAACAGGACAAAACAAACACACACACTAGACAAGAATGGATCATTATATGATCCGTCAGGAACTGAATCCTGAAACATGCAAACCAGCCTAGATCGTTAGATTAATAAAGGAGTCACATGAAGTACAGCTTGATCAACAGTTGAAACCAAATTTTGCAGGTACACAGAGTTGATCAGACTCTGCTTCCAGCACAAGTGGATAGCTTCGTTGGGTGCAGTCTCCACTGTGCTCTGCACCCCCCTGCATTAAATTTAATTTAGAATTAGAAAGGGAGAGGACAAAGGAAGAAAAAGAGAGAGAAAAGAAGTTTTACATCTATTCAGATGTTACACACACACACCCGGCCGGAGCCGGGTCAACCCTGAAAGGCAAGAGGAAGAAAAAAGCGGACACACGAAGGGCAAACGGCCAAAAACAGCGCAGGGGGGGGAGGGGAACAGACGGACCTCCGGAACCAACCTACACGGCGAAACGGACCTGACAAAAACAGCGCACACACCTAAACCCCACGACACATTACGGAGAGGCACGCGGGGAGAATTAGGGACCAATGGGGGACTAGTTGATGCCGACAAAACCAAAACAAGTAATTATAAACAGGATTCAGTCCCTAAATGCCTAAAATGTCGTGCGATTATTCCCTGCACCGGGACCGTGGTCAAGTCGTGCCGCAATGGCATAAAACAGCTTCCAAGTTCCATCGAATTAGATGCACAAAATGTTTAACCTCACCAGACAACCATCAAGAGAAAGAATCACCACACCTGCAAGACGTGTGCCTGCCTGATTCAAATGTCGTGACATGATGCAATGACGCTGCAAAAGTGGCTACAGCAATAAAAATGGAGTTTCTGGCGGTTCAGAACGACTTCACTCTGTAAGGAATGCATTCCACAGGTTTCACAAGGGACCGCAGGAGCAGCGGGACTCTTGAAAGAGGTGCAAAACCGAAAGGCTGACTGTTGCACTTTACTTAAACGAATTACTAAATTAAAATGTGTGAATTCAGAATTCAGGACTGCCAACACTCACCCTGAAGAGGGTTGCCTCAAATGGCTCCATGGCACCATGTCGGAGCCACCATGGAAATCACACTAGACAAGAATGGATCATTATATGATCCGTCAGGAACTGAATCCTGAAACATGCAAACCAGCCTAGATCGTTAGATTAATAAAGGAGTCACATGAAGTACAGCTTGATCAACAGTTGAAACCAAATTTTGCAGGTACACAGAGTTGATCAGACTCTGCTTCCAGCACAAGTGGATAGCTTCGTTGGGTGCAGTCTCCACTGTGCTCTGCACCCCCCTGCATTAAATTTAATTTAGAATTAGAAAGGGAGAGGACAAAGGAAGAAAAAGAGAGAGAAAAGAAGTTTTACATCTATTCAGATGTTACACACACACACCCGGCCGGAGCCGGGTCAACCCTGAAAGGCAAGAGGAAGAAAAAAGCGGACACACGAAGGGCAAACGGCCAAAAACAGCGCAGGGGGGGGAGGGGAACAGACGGACCTCCGGAACCAACCTACACGGCGAAACGGACCTGACAAAAACAGCGCACACACCTAAACCCCACGACACATTACGGAGAGGCACGCGGGGAGAATTAGGGACCAAATGGGGGACTAGTTGATGACCGACAGGAAAACCAAAACAATTAATTATAAACAGGATTCAGTCCCTAAATGCCTAAAATGTCGTGCGATTACTCCCTGCACCGGGACCGTGGTCAAGTCGTGCCGCAATGGCATAAAACAGCTTCCAAGTTCCATCGAATTAGATGCACAAAATGTTTAACCTCACCAGACAACCATCAAGAGAAAGAATCACCACACCTGCAAGACGTGTGCCTGCCTGATTCAAATGTCGTGACATGATGCAATGACGCTGCAAAAGTGGCTACAGCAATAAAAATGGAGTTTCTGGCGGTTCAGAACGACTTCACTCTGTAAGGAATGCATTCCACAGGTTTCACAAGGGACCGCAGGAGCAGCGGGACTCTTGAAAGAGGTGCAAAACCGAAAGGCTGACTGTTGCACTTTACTTAAACGAATTACTAAATTAAAATGTGTGAATTCAGAATTCAGGACTGTCAACACTCACCCTGAAGAGGGTTGCCTCAAATGGCTCCATGACACCATGTCGGAGCCACCATGGAAATCACACTAGACAAGAATGGATCATTATATGATCCGTCAGGAACTGAATCCTGAAACATGCAAACCAGCCTAGATCGTTAGATTAATAAAGGAGTCACATGAAGTACAGCTTGATCAACAGTTGAAACCAAATTTTGCAGGTACACAGAGTTGATCAGACTCTGCTTCCAGCACAAGTGGATAGCTTCGTTGGGTGCAGTCTCCACTGTGCTCTGCACCCCCCTGCATTAAATTTAATTTAGAATTAGAAAGGGAGAGGACAAAGGAAGAAAAAGAGAGAGAAAAGAAGTTTTACATCTATTCAGATGTTACACACACACACACGAGACCCAAGACGAAACCTAACGTCACACGATCGGAGTCAACGCGAAAACAAAGGCCAACTGTTTCAGCTAATCCGCACCTTCGCGTACAAGGCAGGCGTATGAAAAGAAAACGAAAGTGAAATAATATCACTCATGCAACCCATCTCAAATTCAAAGCAAGTGAAGTAAAGTTCACAGTCACTGCACAACGAATTCAAAACGCTCTGAATGAAAATCGTTCACAGTCAGGGTTCAGACTAGCTAAGATCGGCACCATGCTCGCTATCCCCCTTTCAACGTCTGATCCATCCTAATGATCTCGAAGGTGTGATATATCTTGTTTAAGTCCATATCATGACATGAAAGTGTAATGTGTCTGCAATCATGGCATCAGATTCCCCCGGAAGATTTTCCAATTAGTTAGACTCAGATTCCGTCTGAGATTCTTCCCAGGTTCTCATCATGTGCCATGACAAACTTACTGAAACACATATACATGGGTAAACTCCAAAACAGAACACGAGAACGCAGACATCAAGACATGAACATACTAGTTCAAACCATGTCCAACAACATCAAGTCCAATCAAAACAACATCAACCTTTCTTCATGATGTCTCCCTCAGATCTGTTAGCAACTCCAAGTTCTGAATGCCTTCAAGAACGTTGCTCTCGCCATCGTCATTGAGAGACCCATGAAAACTTCAAATACCTTTAACCTACTGACAACATGTAAACATGTCTGGAAAGCATCCGCTTTCACTCTCGACACAACGCAAGCTTCACAATGCTCTCAGAATTTCTGTCCCAAGACAGTTCAATTCCAAGTTGTTCCAATCAGCATAGCCCTACCTTTTAAACTCGCGCTCGGCCTCTGAACTCAGGCTGCACTATGTGCACAAATGTCCACAGCATACCATCCTGTCACAAAACGAGTGAACCTCGAGCTGGCTAAAACCGCTCCAAGGAGAAAAGATAGCCAACTATTCTCTCGCTTTCACAAGAGGTGCATTTGGGTGCCTCCGAATTCCATGGTACACCACCATACCTAAGGATACAAACGTCGGTAATCGCTAGTATTTTTGATTACGACGTATCCTAGTGGCGCAAATGCGGCTGTTCCGGTTGCCGGATTGTGTCGTGTTGTCGGCGAACAACACCGCAAGGTGCTCGTAGCCTCGTCGATGACTTGGCACGCGGGCGTTTTGACCGCCGGCACCTCAAGGTTCGCCGGAAATGTCATCGGCTGCTCACTCATCTTGGCAGGACTGTACCCTGCGAACACCACCACAGGCAACGTCGGTGGTGTTGGCACCATTGGTGGCCTCATAGGAGGCACTGCCGGAGGAGGCAAGATCCCATGTGGAAGGGACGTATTGGTCGCCGACGTCATGGCCGATGTAGTTGGAGCCACAACAGGCCCTGTAGGAGCTACTGGAGGGCCGAATTCGGCCTCTTTCTCTCGACCTGCTGGGCCTTGTACGACTTCCAACCTGTCAGCCACTGCTCTCATGTTTTCTTGCAGGCGCTCCATCGATTCGAAGAGTTGATTCATCACCTCTTTCATCTCCTTTCCACTTTCGGATTTTCTCTTTGTACTTTCTTTGGTGATCTCACTCAAACTTCGGTCAAGAGCCCACTCTAAGTGTTTCTTCAACTTTTGATACTCGCCGCAAACGGCTCCGACTCTGCCAGTGTTATAACTGACCCCAGCCGTCAATGACTCCACCGCTCGACTCATATTCGTCACTGCGGTGCCCACGGTCTCCAGGCTGCGGCAAAGATCATGTTGGAGCGTTTGAGAGTTGTTGATAAGGATCTCCAACTTCTTGCTGGAATTCTTCAAAGCTCCAATCATCGAAGTAACACCGATGGCAAGGGTGGTGCAGGATGCCATGAGGTCTGCTGGATTGTTGGGATCCGGTTCTGGAACCCTCAGCCTAGGCGAACGGGATCGATCTTCATCCTCGCCTGGCCGTTCCAAAGGCGACTTGCTACCTTCCTCTTGGTGAGCCACTGCTTGATCGCCTTGTTCAGATCCTGCAGCAGATGCAGCTTCCCCAGTCTCTCCATGCCCATGAGCTGGCGGATTCTCCAAAAGAGGAAACTCAGGGCTACCTGCCATTGATGCACCCGCCATAAAACTCTCAAGACGTCGAGTGAGAGCTTGATGTACCCGTTGGGAGAGACCCGGGCCAAGATACAGCTTGGGCATACTCTGCGTCCCAACTTCACATTCCAATCTTGCATTCCAACTTGCATTGACAATGCAACCAGATATCAAGATCAACCATTCACCAAAACTACAAACTCACTTCTTCTCACCCTAAGGTGTGTGACGCACACCTTAACAGATGATCCACACTTCCGACAAAGATCACACTCACTACTACCCCAAGATGCGTGCCGCACATCTTGACAGGTAATATGTGATCAACCAAACTTCAATGTCTCAGACAAAACAAAAATAATGCAGACCGATGCAAACATGCAAAAAAACTCACATCCAACTGTCAATCCATGCTCAACCCTTCACATGACTGCAAAACAGATCACAGTGGTTTCTGCGCACAAAACCCATAGACATGTCATGCAGCAAAAATGAAAACAGTGCAAAACTCATGACAGCTAATATCGAAACTGCTCAAGCTCGGTCTCACAAGTCCAAATTCTGTTCAGTCCGAAATCGTCCAAAACCTTTAGATTCCTAAATTGACAATAGGCGTGTCATCAAAAACTTCCAAGACATCTCAAAATTGTTATTCCACTCCAATCTCAGCTTGACAGCTCTTTCGTCGCAGCTTTTGCATTTCTCCTCGCAGCTGTCGGCGGCTTCCAAGCCTAGCACTACCACCCGGCCTGGAACCACTACAAAAACCTATGCATTGGGAGGAGACCTGCCCACTCAGACGATCTTGTGAGCGTCCGCGGCAAACTTGTACAACAAGTTGCCATTCTCGTCGAATTCCAAAGCTTTCATAGTGCCTTGCCAACGATATTCGTTGGGCTTGTACTTCAGAAGGATCCCCGCCTCGGCCTTCTGGAGATAGCCAATGGCGGTCAATTCGACCTCAACCAGGACATAATCCTTGGCACAGAACTCACCTTTGGGACCTTCTGGCGTCCAATCATTGAAGTACTGCGCACGCTCAACGGCAGCCACAGGGTCTTTTCGTAGCCCAAACCGTTTGGAATATTCGTCAGGCTGGATCTCCTTGCCATTGTTCAAGTCCTCAAACTGCTTAGGAGTCAGAGCCAACCAAAGACGAATGGATTCCATTGCCGTTGATGCCAAAGGATCTCGAAGCGGTCGTTAGGGCAGGTGAAATGCAAAACACTGAGCCAAAGTTGTCTTATAGTAAAACAGCAAAAATGGAATGGAACCTATACAGGCATGAGAAGTCCAAACAAGAGGTCAAGTCAAGTCCAACAGAATACACAGCTCCATACTTCGTCTCCCACTTGGACAGTATGTCGAGCGCCGAACTGACGTCACATTTACATTCATTTCACGTCAGTTTCACGTTTATGGAACCTATGCAGATCGTCTCGTCGCCTCTGCCGTCCAGCTCCCTATCTCTTTCTTTCTGACTTAATCTGTTATCTGAGCCTATGCACGTCTGCAACCCAGCTCATGTGTGAACCTTGCAACGTCTTGCAATCTAGTCCACGTTTTGACTTCCTACAACCTTTCTTTCCTTTTGGAACCTATGCAGATCGTCTCGTCGCCTCTGCCGTCCAGTTCCCTATGGACCTATGCAGCGCCTCTGCCATCCAGCCCATTTCTTTCTTTTGTTGTAAGTCAAAACTCTTTCAATTCAATTGCAAATCTCAAATCCCAGATTCCCTCTTTTGCTTTTCACTCTGAGCAACACGCCAACGCAAAACTACACTACCGTTCTACTCATCTCTCAGGATACTCTGCAAAGTCTGGTAGTACAAGATGTCCAATCAACACGACCCAAGGTTCGCAAAGGAAACCCTCCAGGGTCAACAACACCAAATCCATCTTGTTCGCAAACTACCAAAGAAAGTGCCACGCCCAACGTAGGCAAATGACGCTGGCAATCATCATCGAAAAGATGATCAGGTCCATTTCACAGCCAAGATTGACTTGCAGATGTCCCCAAACTCAGCCATTCATTTCGAGAGATATGCTACGGTATAGCTGCTCTAAGCCAAAAGAGAAAAACTGCCATTCAGGTTATCTTCACACAAAGCTCAGTCAGTATGACAACAACTCCAGAGTACCTGCCTGTCTCAGGGTTCAATGTACTTTCTCTGCATCTGTCCCGGTCTTTACTACTACATCCGTTCCAGGTTTCACAAAAACAAACTGCAACAATCCACTCAACGTAAGTCATACCTGACCTGCCTGCGACCCTAAACAACTGTGCAGGTTCCATACAAAAAACATGAAAAACAAATTCTCAATAAAAGTTTCTTGTTTCGTTGCAAGTCTCATAAAACAGTTTCCACTTCCTACACAGTACAGGCCGTCTCCAATGACTCACTACATGTTCCAATCAAACGCAAGCACAACTGCAGTTCAAAACCATGAATACTACCTGATGCATCTGAGAATCAAAACCAACATTCCCAAACAGTCAAACAAAGTTCACCCTGGCCATTCTTACTCACAGTCCGTTGTCAACCAACAACCTCAACACCAAGTTCCACTGTGCCTTCAGTGCCATGACGGTTCCTATTTCTCTCTCTCTCAGCACTCCAGTACCTAAACTGCCAGGCAAAACCGAACTGCTTCAGGCTTCAGTCTCAAGGTCACCAGTCAGTGCAAACATCCGTCAAGCCCCACTGTTCCTGCACACTATCGAACCTCAGGTGCTCAACTACTCACATCTTTATCTCACAAATGTGGCAAATAAACCAAGGTCACTGACAAAGCAAACTCGACCCTCCAGGTTCTCATGCCAAAGTTTCTCTTTCTAACTACCATCTCCAGGCATGACGCCAGGCTCAGTAGCACCACGCACTGTGCACTCCGTGCGTCCAGGATCAACTACAACCTGACCAACCTGTCGAGATGTAACCTTTTTTTTTCATAATACTTTTCTAATTTCCTTTCAACGCTTCTAGTGATTCTCCAGGCTCTCTTTGCCAAAATCACCCAGCTTTCCTAGTGACTCTCCAGGCTCTCTTTGCCAAAGTCACCACAACACTTTCTCTAGTGACTCTCCAGGCTTTCTTTGCCAAAGTCACCAAACTTTTCACACAAAAATGCAAATCTCACATGCAACGCAACTCGGTCGTTTTCACCTATTTTTCTCACGCTTACCACTACTGTCAGGAACTCCATCGCCTATATCTACCACATCTCTCATACAACATTGGGGTCACAGGTATTTCAACCTTGCAGTGCCCTGTGGTATCTGCCTAAGATATGCTCACGCATCTCACAAGCCTGCCTCTGCATTTCGGCTTCCAAATCTCTGAGATGGTCACGGAACATCGCTATGATGTCTCGCTGGTTCGCACTCAAACGAACATCTTCCAGCAACGGCAAAAGCCATTCCAAGAGAACGATCAGAGTCTGCACCAGCCTCAAGACACTTGTCACCCTCTCTAAACCGATAATCCAGCCAATGAGTTGGTCTTCTACTGCCTCCCGTAACGGTTGGGTGTTGCGGCGATTGTCCATCCTTAGTACAGATCAAATGGCGATATTTTTCTTGAGCTTAAACGCTTCGGTTCCAATCACAATCCAGTGGTTTCTCAACTTTTACATTCAAAGACTTCTAGGCCAGTTGTCGGAGTCCTCATTGTCCAAACACCTCACTTGTGTCTCCAGGACCTA
Organism: Cladocopium goreaui; assembly: GCA_947184155.2. Taxonomy (NCBI): domain Eukaryota; class Dinophyceae; order Suessiales; family Symbiodiniaceae; genus Cladocopium; species Cladocopium goreaui. The sequence goes on along the minus strand of CAMXCT020001679.1, from coordinate 65,094 downwards.
CTCCCAGCTTCAACCTACCAATCTTACCTACTTCTCTCCGCTTATCTCCAGGCAAGTTGTCGGAGCTCTCACTTGTCCAAACACCTCACTTGTGTCTCCAGGACCTACTACTCCCAACCTCAGCCTGTCGAGATATTCTCAATGCTCATCTCCAGGCAAGTTGTCGGAGCTTCCACTTGTCCAAACACCTCACTTGTGTCTCCAGGACTCACTCCCAACCTCAGCCTGTCGAGATACTCACAATCATTTCGAAAACATGTCGTTTCAGGCAATCAATTGACAAGTCACCTTCAACAAATGACCTTACAGCCAACATGCCACAAAAATGAAGTGAAACAAAACACATCACCTAAATCAAGATTACTCAAGCCCTTCGATGCCCTTGACTTTACATCAGCAATGTACCAACCTAGTGATCACTTCAGAACCTTAGTACAAGCTCAACACAGATCTCGCGAAAACCTAGGAGCTCAGTACAAACGATCTCAGCTTCACCTTAGATGGCGTCCTTAGTACACTGCAACAAGGGTCAGCGGAGAATGGTGTGGGTAGCTCCGTAGAGCTCCGCTACCATGTGAAAAAAGCGCCGTGCACAGATCTGCGGTCAGATCTAACGCTTCATCAAAATTCCTACAGAACTACGCAGGCAGACGCGTACGTCAACCACGCACACCAAATACAAGCGCAGAGCGTAAATTCACAAACCTAATTAAACTAAAGCAATACCGTGTCAAGAAGACTGTTTCACCCTCGACTCCCACATGCTGACGTCAAGCCTCTTCTTTTCGCTCCAGACGCAACACGATCAGTCACAGGGAAACACAAACACAACAAACAAACAAAACAAGATAAAACAAGAAGCAAAGGAGGAAAAGTAATCCCTCTGTAGGTCTGTCTTATGTCAAGTTAAGTGACACAGCAGCTCTTGTTCATTAAATGAACTTCTGACACCAGTCCTTCGAGCCGATGTCTCAACTGGTAAACTCGATTCCAGGTTTCCAGTTAACAAACCTCAAGTTCTTCAAAGAAAGGTCTGTTGAAACTATTCCAGCTGCTACAAGTCTACAAAACTCAATTTCACTAGATGAATTCAAAAACATCGAAACACTTCCAAAAGTTCTCAAATCAAACTGGTTCTCATCCAAACGTGAATAACCAGCTCATTAGTCAGCTTGCTGGCTAACTTCTCAAGAACGAAGTGATTCACACAAGGTATCTGTACAACCTTCTTCTGAATACAAAACATAGTCAGAACACAACGTTCCTTCTCCAAATCAGCTTTCCACATAGAGATAGCATCTCACAGCTTCAAACCTTAATGTAGAATAGAATGTTCTGTTCGACATTGTCAATGTAGGTCAGCCAAATACAGTTGTATCGCTGAAGTCTTTCGACCACTGTAATAGCCAATCCACAATGTAGACCAAAGTCGTCTCAAAACAATGTCGCCCTCATAGAGATAACCAAAGTCGATCAAGTGTATGATCCTAGGTCACGATGACGATGATGTAGGTATTGTCCTCACAATACCGAAACATCTCATCACAAAACTCTCAGACAAATAAGATGAGCAAATGTGGCCATTGTCCTCACAATGCCAATGCATCTCAAGGTCCAAGACTCAAAGTATACTAGGTTCTCTCCATCAGATATTTCCAGCTAACTTAAACTCTTCTCCAAGAGTTTCTAGCTGTGTTCTCATCACTTGGAGAGAATAAACTTCTCAGTGTCGAAGACACAATAGGAAATCTCAATGTCGAACCAATGTAGGTGTCTTCAGCTCAAGCAATAAGCTGTACCAGACTCAAGTAGAATCCAGAATAAGATGTAGAACTGCTCAATACGCTACATTCAGGTCAACACTGATCAATGACATCTCAGGATGTCAGAGAATGATAAGTCCAAAGACTAATAGAATATTGTGACCAACCTCTAGGTCAAATACACAGATTCCTTCCGCAACAAGTAGAGTGTTCTCTGCCATTCGCGTCATGTGTAAGCGATGAACTCTTGTAGTAGCCTTCCACGTATCTTCTGTGCATAAAACTATACAACCACGATGAATGGCATGTCGCTTCACCCTTACCCAAAGGGTGCTCCCATAGGGCGTCAAATTTCCATACGTCCCATCAAGATGGGAAGTCAGGTGTTTCAGTGCTGCCAGCACTGTAAGCTCCAATGTTGCATGGTATGGGAGGCCCTTCTTGCGTCTTGCGCTCACCTTCATCATTGAAACCAGCTTTGGAACATACATTGCATTTGGCTGTATGAGGATTCCATCCTCTCATAGTGATCCTCTTTTTCAACTACATGAGTTGCTCTTCACTGGCCGGCAAATGGGGCCCATCGACTTTCATCTTCAATGTGGCTCCAATTGTGCTTTTGGACCATTCTACATCACCTGGCAAACAGCTAGGAGAATGTCGTCCACATGGACGTTCACAAAGACAAACTTGTTTGTGTCGCATCACTGTTGGTGATCCAGGGAATGGTACCAATCCTGCGCTTTCACAAATGGATGCAAAGTGTTGATGCCATTTTAATGCTCCATTTCGTTGGCCTGGAAGACAACGAAGCAAACGCCAATGAGTCTCAGATTTACCTTGAGAAATCTCAACATACATCTCATCTGTTTGAGGCACCATCAAAAATGCATCCGAAATGTCAAGTGAAGTCACCGAGAGGTTGTAAATCAACGCAAAGACCAGCAACATCCTCGCAGAAAGGCTGATGTAGGGGCAAAGTTGTTTTCATCAGTGGCTGAAGTTTTATTCTCGAGCCACTACTCGGCACCTTCTGATCCAAGCATTGCCTCTGAAACGCCAGTCAAATACCAACGTTGTATCCACTGTGTTTTCTTTTGCAGTCTCTTCTGGAGAAAGGGTAACAGGTCTGATGACCTCCATGCGTAACTTCTCAAGCTCATCAAGGATTGCGCGTTCATCAAGCTCTTGGCTCACGTCTGGTGGGCCTTCTCCTTCACCATGTTGTGCTATGTATTCATCCTCAAGGTCAGGATATTGAAAACAATTCTCCAAATCACCTGTGAACTCATCCATCTCATCGTTGTGACAAATCTCAATGTCTGCCACTTGATTCACTTTGCTCTCAAACTTGGCACTTTGCTCTTGGGATAATAGCTGGATCGTCACCCATCTTTTGCATCTTGGCACGCTCGTCATTCAAAGGAGTGCTGGAGGGATGTTTGCAAGAACCAGATGGAATCTCCACATCTTCATCACTGTCTGCAACAGGACCGAGTGACTGGGGCTTTCAACATGCTTGGTGACACAGCCCCACCTTGCTCAAACATCACTTGTTGTCCATCTGTATCCGAAACATCATCCAATCCAACGTTCTCCCAAGCATTCACCTGTGCCAAACTATGTTGTTGAGCAACATCACCAGCGTCAAGAGCTTCTGAAACAGAGTACCCATCTGAAAGAACTTGGTCACGAACTGCTTCAGCTTCCTCATCGATCTTCAAAGCGATGAATTTCTGTTTGGCTCTCACCGCTGGTTTGTGTCCGAAGAAGTCCAAAGGTCCATCAGTAAGACCAAGGATAAGTTCAGCATCCCATTGATTGTTGATCTTTCTGACAGCTTTTGTTCGAATGACACATACACCAAGCCACCTGCAAGCATCACGCAAGAGCTGCATGGTGGAACTGGGTGTCACCACCAAATCATCATTGATAACCAACATTTCCTGTTCTGCTTGAAGTTCAACTTCTGGAGCTTGGATTTCCTCACCAGGTTCAACTTCGGGTATTTCAATCTGCTGTCCTCCATCGTCTGGCGTAAGACCATTGGATTTGAAGAGCTCGAAAGTTTGGACTCAGGAATCTCATCGCAAACCTGTCACACCAAATTCTTCCTGTCCAAATACAACATCACCGCTCTCATCAACTACCAACAGTCCAAGATCCAACAAAGATTGAGGTTCAACACCAAGTAGAGTCAGGGTCTCGCATTCATCTTCAAATCAAATCGTGAGAAGAAATTGATCGATCATTCCAAAAGGGCACTTCTTTTTTTTTCCGTCCAACACCTTCATGGCTTTCGCCAGGTCGTTACACACGTTCAACCGCAGCAAAAAAGATGAATTGTAAATTGGCATGCAAGGCCGTCATTTCGTCGATAGCCTCAAAAGCGCTGGCAATGGACCAATACACAGTCCAGTGAGCAATCCCATCAAAATCAAACCAAACCAAAAAAGAAACAAACAAACAAAAAAACACACAACCACAACCAAACCAAACCAAACAGAACACAGAGGGGTGGGATCGCTACCAGCAATGGGAATAACATGCATGATGACATCTTGTGTGTCATTATGAGAATGGCCACCGAAAAAGAAGCAAAACAGAGAAAACACAGAAACACAAAAAGGGGCCAGGTAAGAGGGTGAAAAGCAACACAGCTCAAACGGAAGCCAGGGATCCCCCCAGCCAGGATCCCCGAGATCACAGAGAGCAGCCGTTCAGGCATGACATTCACCTTTTTTTGTGGTCGGCGCCCGTTGCCTTTCGGCGGGTCGCACTTGAGACTCCCGAGTGGACCAGCAGGGATTCGAACCACCACCGGCAGTCTGTCAGCGCTGGCAAGACCAACGCCATACCAACTGAGCCATCGGGTCGCCTGTTCAGGCATGACATTCACCCTGGCACTTCGAAACAAACACCGAAAACGCCGGGTCGCAACGAGAGTGGTGAAAAACGAATAAACGGTGAAACAGGAGGTGAGACATGATCTAGTGTGAGAAGAGACAGCAGTAGCTGCGGTTACATTGGCCCGGGCCTCTACACGGATGCGCAGACTGTTTAGGGAACAGCAAGCCGTGCGTATGGCTCTGCAATCTTGTCTTACGCCTGCAAGGACCTTCTGTTTGTTGCAACAAGGCATAGGTGTCTTCCAGTGTCCTTTGGGTGTGCGTCAGTTTGCAAACATATTCTTGCAAGCGTAGGAGATCTTGTGCCTTATTGCTTTTTTTCCCGTCCAACGCCTTCATGGCTTCCGCCAGGTCGTTACACACATTCAATCGCGGCAAACAGGTGAATTGTAGTTTACATGCAGGGCTGTCAATTTGTCGAAAGCCACAAAAGTGCCGGTTGTGGACCAGTACGCAGTCCAGAAACTGTCCCAGCAAGAGAACAGACAAGAAAGCAAACCAAAAACAACAAAGCAAAAACAGGAAAAACACACAACCAAAACAAAAGCCAAACAAAAACGACAGAGAGAAGTGGGATCGCAACCAGCAATGGGAATTACATGCATGATGACATCTTGTGTGTCATTCTGAGAATGGCCCAAAACAAGAAACAAAACAGAACAAACACAAAACACACCAAAGGGCCACGTTGGTGGGTGAGAGAAGCAACAAAGCTCCATGCGGAAACCAGGGATCCCCCCAGCCAGGATCCCCGAGATCACAAAGAGCAGCCGTTCAGGCATGACATTACACCCAGGCACTTCGAAGCAAACACCGACAACGCCGGGTCGCAACGAGAGTGGTGAGAAACGAAAAAAGGGTGAAACAGGAAGGTGAAACAAGATCTAAGGTGAAAATGACAGCAATAGCTACGGCACTCAGGGCACACTCAGAGTCCGCTCAGTTGTTCTTTTCCAAGCATCATCATCATTGGGAGCTGTAGTGCACTCTTGCGGTGCATACCGCTTTCAAAACTGAATCCAATGCGATCGAGTTAGCGATGATCGCTAGCTCGACAGCATTGATGCAGGCTTGCAAGCGTAGAGCTGCTCGAGCGGTCAACTTAGCAGGTGTTGCAACCAATTGCATTTGATGCGGTCGGTTGGCCATGGTAGCTGGCTTAGTCACATTGATACAGGAATGCGAGCGTTTTCCTCTGAACAGGGACCAGGTCTATCATCAAAGTGTTCAGCCGAGGTTCTGGACAGGCAACTTGTGTCAGCTGTGTTGAGGTCCTCTGTCGGGTAATGTTGTAAGCTCGCTTGCATGAGCTGTAGCTGTCGACTTATAACTTCACGTTCTGTAACATTGGCACGGGCCTCTACACGAATGCGCAGACTCCTTATGCAACAGCAGGCTGTGCGAATGTCTCTGCAATCTTGCTCGTTGATAACGCCTGCAAGGAGTTCTGTTTGTTGCAATAAGGCATGGGTGTCTTCCAGTGTTCTGAGGGTGTGCGTCAGTCTGCAAACATAGTCCTGCAAAAGGAGGAGATCCTGTGCCTCATTGTGACTCTGGGGTTCTTGAAGCAGGCATGCCAATTCACTCGGTTGCGCTGTACTCATATGGCCAGGCGGCATTCGAGCAGTGAAGGTACTGGATTGTGCTGAGCAAAACAGCGACGGGCGCCATGGCTTGATGTACTTTGACATCGTCCTACGCTACCAGTAACTAGATATATATGTAGTGGCCTATTAAAAGTGTTACAATTGCCCCCCTCCCCCTTCCTCCCTTACCATAGTTACAAAGGCAAGCTTGCCACCTCGTCAGCTTCACAAAGCAGGAGTCAACCATGGGTACCCCATGGTGACAGCACCTATCTACACCTGTCTGCACAGTGGTTCCCTGTTATGTGTGGCAACCGTGGGTACCCCACGTTGGCCGCATGAGACTACTGGAACTGCACGGGCTGACTGGCGCTGGGGTGTTCGTGGCTGCCGGTGCCACTGGCTGTGCTATTTGCGGGGGGTGGGTCACCATTTCCTGCTGGTTTAATCATTTGCGCGATAAGTGGATGGCTTTGCTTTGCAATCAGGATCCTAGTCATTTCGCGAGTGAAAGCTGCAGGGTCGTCCACTAGTGCCTTCGCTTCCGCCAGTGGCCTGTCAAGGACAATGGCAATGAGCATTTCTCCGCCATCTTTCTGGATGAGGGCCGGCCGGCCGGCTTGCATCTGTGCAAGAATTGCCACCGCCTTGTTTTCACACAGGGTGCGTTCCCATTCCTCCAGTGCTCTTTGCGCCAGGGTGCCAGTTTGTGGTGGGGCCTTTTGAGCTGCTGGTGTCCCCAATGCACGGATGAAGGGACTGTCAGGCAGCGTGGAAGACGGCAGGTTTGTGATAGCAGCTACTGCACGTAAAATGTCACCCTCTTTGATGTCATAAGAAGGGGAAGATTTCTGCCCAATGGCTGGCTCGGAATCAGCCCAGAGTTGCCGCAGCGTGTATCCTGTCTTCGGTTCCATATACCTTCTGTTCCATACTGCGTTGTGAGACCATTGGGGTGCGTCATGGTTTATTTCAACTGAATCTCTTTTCATGTCATATTCTTTCAGCATGTCATCAAGTTCTTGGTGGGTCGCAGATCGGTGAATACAACATTGCCTAACGGCACCATCGATGTGCAGTGGCCATCCCACTGGCATGTGGGAGTCTTCTAGAAGTCCATCACCATTTTGCTCGATGATTGTGCCTAGCATAGGGACATCAATTGTTGCCTTGAGGCTGACCTGCGCACGTTTGCACTTCCATGTATCTGGTGCGAGCAAACCACGCGCGGCCAGTAATGCAAGTGCTGGGAATTCCGGTTGGTCTTTCATCGGTAGCACCTCTTCCTTGATGACTAATTTAAGACCGTGTAGCGGTTGGGGCTGCTCTTGGTTTGGTTGAGGCGCGGTCTCTTTTGGTACTGCGATGTCTTCAAACCAGGTGGGGCGGACCGACTGGACACCTATTGCACTGGCGGAACTTGCGTTCTTGATGCTTTCCCTGCGCAGGCTGTGGTAGACAGGAGGGATCATCCATGCCGGCACAAAAACAGTGATAAACTGAACGTTCCAGATGACCTGCAGGTTCTGCGGCTTAATTTCAGGAGTGATGCATCTCACTTGACCATCTATGACTCGCGTGTATGATTCGGAGCGGTCAAACGATGCTGTGACTTTTAGGCCGAGGTATAGTTCTCTAAACCAGTATTCTTTGAGCAACATAAAGGAAAGATGAGGTGCCCTCACTTCCAATACGTGCGTTGCTGGTATCAGAAAGGTGACTAACCATTCGGCCAAAAATTCAATCATCCTTGCTTCGAGCTTTGGGAGGGTTTTCTGGACCGCCTGGAGCGCTGCCTCAATGTCTGGGACATGTGTAGGCGAGGGCAGTCCGACTGTTCGCCTGGCATATTCGTCAGCAAAGTAGAGTCGGCACAATTTGGAAACCCACTGGCTTGGTTTCTCCATATCGATCGTGATCTTAGCCAGGGGCCATGGGTCGGGTAGCGTGGATAAGCAATGCAGTAACTCTGAAGTTAGTTCTGGGGATATTACTGGAAGCGCCCCTCCTTGGGGTCGATAATCTGCAGTTGCCCCTGCTGTGCCCTTGCTCATTTGTGTGTGGATGCGGGCCGCCTTGTGCACTTCTTGTATGGTGGACTCATATTGGTTGACCATAGCCCTTAAGTACTTGCATGCGCGGACTGCTGCCCTCCTTGTGTTTGGCCCATCTTCGGCCTGATTCTTAGCAGCTGTAGCAAGGATGTCTCTCGCTTCTTCCTCCGGCGACCGAGTAGGTTCTGTACCAGGTGCAGGTGCAGTCAGAGCGATATCTTGGACTGGCGCTTCTTTAGTGCGTGGCAGGTGGCCGGGGATTGGTAGCGTTGGGTGTACCCGCCATCCATCAAAGAAGTAGATACCTGACAAAGGCAGGATTTCCTGATCTGGGCCGGTCTGCGCCACAACTTGCCCAGTACGCGCCTTGTACAATCCTGAAGGCAGGCATACATATGTGGGAAAGGGTGTGCGATCAGCCGCATAGGCATACAGGACAACTTCCGCGAACGGGAGATTCTGAACAGGAATCCATTTATGTTGAACTGCTAGGCCTGTCTTGACTTCTTGGAGGCGATCTCTGTTCAGCCAGCCAAGATCTGACCCTCGAACCAATATCAGACGGTATCTCGCTCGCTTCACCTCGTTGGTTTGCTGGTCCTGGTATTGGTTGGCGATTGCGAGGGGAGGGAATTCCCATGCGGGTGTTGAATTCAGCGACCATCTACTCATCTGTGCAAGATTCTCCTGTTCTGGGTTGGCATCGAAGTCAGGCCATTCCCATGTCGTCTCCCCTCTTCGAAGGCCCCGGATGCCATATGCTATGGTCGCGACCACCTGAGCCATGCCCATAAGCCCCATCATGTCTAACGGGGAGACCAACAGGGTCAAGGATTTTGAACGGGTGAGTCCGACAGTGATTCGGCCAAGGCAGTCTTCCGTATCCTCCGTAGGGGAACCATTGGAGTAGTATTTCGTGTTCAGGAATCCAATACTGGGCTGGGCTACGATTGCTACTTGTGCTGTTCCTCCTGCTGAGTTGGCTATTGTTTCAACACGGAGAGTGCGGGCATAATCCTTCTTAAGCACTGAACGGTTCAAGTTATTCTTGTGATCTGTTGCAGTGGTCATTACGAACAGCCCATCGGCAAATCCGGCATTCCTGGGGAAGGGGGAAAGCACCTCTGACACGAGCGTCTCTAAGTCTGTCGCTACTAGCCCATTAATTCTAGCATTGGTGTCCCAAAGCACGAACTGGAACCCCGGTGGCCGGTCTGGAAGTCCTCCGGAGGCAAAACTTCCCAGTTCCCACATGTCGTTGATGAGTCTGCAGAGATCAGGGTATCTAACTGCTACTACTGAATGGTATGTCACAGGACTAACTCTTGAGCTAGACGGGAGCATCAATCCCCAGGCATGGATGTCGCTCACTCCGGCGGTCTGAGAGTTTAAAACCGCTTGTATGTCACCGGCCATGGGTAGGAGGGTAGCGGCATGCTGCAACATCCAGGCAAGGCGCACCAGGGACCGTGGAAAGTTGACTGTTGTGCCTGCCAGTAGTTCTGCGTCCACGAATGTGGGGGGTTGTCTTTGCTCATGTGGCTGGGCTGCTTGAAATTGTGCTCTCAGGCCTGGAAGGACAGCATTGGCCGCCTTTAGGTCTTCGGTAGCTTGTGGCGAGAGTTGGCTTGTCCATAGCTGACTGAACGTGTGCTGGCCTCGACGGAGGATTTGGCTGAGGGTAGTTAGACCTTCATTGGATGAGCCGTCCAATAGCCGGATCATTGCATCTGCTAAATTGGCTGGCATATAATAATTTCGGTCACTTCGCAGCCCATGTTTTTTGGATAAGAGGAGTTGTCGGGATCGTTTAGCGTTACGGGCTGCACGATCAATGCCTCCTGGCGTCTGCTCTGAATCTCCCGTCCACAGGACTAGGGGTTGTTGCCTCATCAGGCTGATGACTGCAATTTCCCGGTCAGTGCCATATTGTTGACCTTCATCAATGACCATGAGGGAAAGCTCTTGCATGAAGCCTCCTAGCGTGGACCATTGCATGGTGAGATCCTGAGCTACCGTACCCCCTGTAGCCAACACTAGCTGGCACTTGTTCAGCATTTGCCTTCTTTCTCTCGGATGAATATCGAATCTGGTATGGGAATAACTGCTCTTGTTACGTTCTTGGTCCCCCACCAACCTACCTATGCGCCCAAACACCCCCGACGGGGGGTCGAGCCATAGGAGCAGGTCAGCAAAGGATCGAGTGCCTGAGTTTTCCTTACATATAAACAATATCTTAAGGCTGTCAGTGGTGTCGATTTCAATCAAGGCAAGGATGAGGACTGCCATCGATTTTGACTTGCCTGCACCAAAGAGTCCTTGAATACACAGGTCTAGCCGATTGGTGAGTAACGCCATTGTCACTGCACATAGCGTGCCCAAGACATGTCCGTCTAGTTCGGCAGCGAAGGAAAGTGCAGTTGTGTGGGTCCATTGATGGGGTTCGCCCTCCACATGACATGGGATAAGGACCAGGCGTAGCAACTGCCCGCACAAATGTAGCAAGTGTGATCGTTTGTTGCCATCCATTCCTTCAACTGCTGTTTGGACATTATAGATGCCTAGGCCAAGGTGGTACCTGCAGGGGGGAGTCTGCGCGACAGCAGTTACCTCTCTGGTGGGCTTGGTGCATCCAAACATCCACATAGTATGGAGGAAAAAGGTGCCTGGGAGTGGGCCTCCGTCCCCCTGAACGGTAGCATCGATGGGTTCCAGGCTTTGGCCAGAGGCAAGCTACCAGTCTTGAAGTACCAGGAGTTGTTCTTGGGCAAAGAAGTCGATGGCTGGCCCTGAGAGAAAAGCTACTTCAATGGATCTGGGGTTGCACTGCCTGTGTATTCGGGTGGCAGGCAGTTCATCCTTACTTTTGGATGAGCGTGGCGTGATGGCAAGGACTAGCCCAAAAAGGATTTGCAGGTTTCTGACGTCGCTCGCTGGAGCATCTGTGGTTCCTACCATTGCAACAAGTCTTCCCGTGCCTATGGGGCTAACTTTGTGGTGGTGTGCCTCACTTGCCAGGAGGCTGAAGACTTCTGTTTGGCCTAGGCTCGGGTGTCGGAACGCGAATGCATCCTGTCCTCCTTTAACTCTCCAGTGACCAAACTCACTGCCTTTGAAAAGAAATTCGAATGCAATTGGTTGCCATGGTTCACGAATTGGTCCAGCACTCTGCATTGTAAGCCCCGTCTCATTGTAGCCTTCATTGGGGCTGAGCATTGGCAGATAGTAGTCTAGCATGTAGACAGCCATAGGCAGTTGTAGGGTGCCAAGGAAGTGTTGAACCATGGTTGTATAAGTGAGCAATTTGGCCCTGGACGCAATGCTGACTGTCGCCAATGAGGCCAAATATTGAGTTGCATCTTGCTCCGTTCGTACCTGTGAGTTGTGTATGGCAATATGGCTGACTAGTGCCTGGGTTGTGGTCTCTGGCAACTCGCACATCATTGCTAACTCACGAAGGAGACGCTTAGCTGCCTGTGGGAGTTCAAAGCTGCACCATGATATCAACCGCAGGGGGGCTTGTGAGTAGACTTCAAAGGGAAGCACCCCTGGGGTACTCTCCAACTGTACTATGTCCTGTCGTCCCTCTGGAAGGGTAACTCGTGTCCAGTGCGGGTAGTTGTGTTGGGCAGTGCCTAGGTATACTCGCCACCCTGTGATGTGTGTGATTGTGAACCCCTGTTGTTGGAGCAGCCTCATGTCTTGATTGGACGGGTTCCAGACGCACAGTCGATCATCTGCATGGTGGATGAGGTGTACCTGTCGGTGATGGGACAGTCTGTGTGTCGTTAGGAGCGATGGCGGCAGAGCAATGGCTGCTAGAACTGTTTTGCCTTCAATGTCTGGGAATTCAGCAAGGATGGTTTCCCATACCATTCCTGCATACGAGCCTGCACTGTGCCCTCGAATGAAGAGGGAGCCTACCATGTAACCTGTTAATTTGAGATACTCCACAGAACGGATTTCGGGGGGCAGGCACACTCCGACCAATGGATGCGCAACCAGCAGTTTGGTAAAGAGTCGCAGGCCGTGCTTGTACCCTGGCCATGGTGGTTTCCTGTGCGCCGGGGTGATGGGACAGAAACGTAGGAGTTTCATGGCACGGCTGATGATCTGTGCTTGCAGTTGGTGGGCGTCGGGCACTCCGAGAACATGGCACCAGGTGTGGGCACCAATTGGGAACATGGCTATATGCAGTAACAAGTATTCTTGTGTGTGGGCGGTTCCTGCAATTGTGCCAGCTCTCGCATTCCAATCATCCTGCTTGCTGAGAGATGGTCCGTAAACATGTGCTTCCTTTCTGCAAGCTAGCAGTACATCCCACTCTTCGTCGAGTTCTCCTCCACCCAATCCAGTGCACTGAACATCCAGGGACCCTGGGTCAGTGGGATTGAGTTGCCAGGTAGTGTTATCCATGATAATGATCTTCCAATCAGTGTATTGAGGATCGGCATGGCTGGCAAGAACTTCGTTAATGGCCAGTTCTGCATTGCTAGGGTCAATTCCTAGTCGTTTTTGCAGTGCCTCAAGAAGAGGGAGGATCTGGGCAGTGGGCAGTTGGAGGCTAGCTTGCTGTCCGCAGAGGACGTGGGCGGTCTGGCAGGTCTGGGGCCAGGGTGTGTGGTCGTTGTTGTAATTAGGGACTTCCACTGGCGTCCAAAGGCTTTGGAGCAGCAATACTTGCGTCTTGGTAAGGCTGCGCTGTCGTCCGACGTGTGGTTTTGCTACCAATTTACTTCCTCTGACGAAATCGCAGCCTGTGGGGTGTGTCCATAGCGGGGTGCCTCGTCAACCCCTATGAGCGAAACGGCAAGTGGTTGCAGCCCTTTACTTTGCCACTGTTGGAGCTTTTGTCCGAGGCCGACTTTGCTCCCATGGAAGGCATGTACTACGGGTGGAAGGCTGTACCCATTATCTAACTCCTTGCTTTGGAATAGCTTGTCCCCCGGGAGGCAGAGTATGGGGAAGTTGGCCGGGAAGACAGACATGGGGGAGAGTGCTCCCTGTTCGAAGATGGGACGGGCCCATGTGAGGAAGGGCGGGGTTCGCTGGACAAATCCGGCCGTAAGTAGCGACCATCTCCGTGACGCGGCCATTCTCCTTGCTCAGGGGTAGGGAATGCAATGATTCCAGCCCATTCACCTAGCATTGCCCAGGCATGTGTCCAGTCTAGTGGGGTTCTGGCCTTACATCCAAGTAAAGGGGTAAGAACTAGTCCACCTCTTATCGCTTCCGCAGGGTCTTCTGGCACAGCTGTGGTGGCTAGGAAATTGGCTCGACTGTTGCAAAGTGCGATGACCCATTCGTCCGCCGATCTGCTGTTGGCTGGATGGACTATTCGTCTTGCTTTAAGGGCACGCGCATCACTCGCAGTGGAGCCGGCGGCATCGCTTGGTGGCATGCTAGCATCTGGGGTTTCCTGGTCCATATCGACATCTGTTGCGCAGGTCGGAGCATGTCCTGTAACTATAATCAATCCAGCATTGAGTTCTGCTTTTGCTTCGGTTGTGAGCAGGACTGCCGGCGGGCATTGGCTGGAACTGGCCATAGTATAGTGCTGCATTGCCTCGGCTCTGCTCGCCTTATCTGTCATGAGATTGACCAGTTCGGCTATCTCAAAGAGCGAGGTGGGCACACAATCAGAGTCCGTGAGTGCAAAGTTCACAGTGGGAAAGACTAAGCACAGAGCCTCTAGGACCGCAGCACCAACCCAGGTATAATGGACCTGATGCAAACCTGTATTAGCGTTGATGGGAATGTGGATAGCAGTTGTTTTTTCTCGGTAAGGTCCAGTGACTGCACATCTGCCTTTGGTCCATGGTGCAAAATACTGCCAGTAGTCAGGAGGATTAGTTCCTGACAGCGTGCGGTTGTCCACAAAGACATAGACAGTGTCATACCGCGATACCCATGAGAGGTTGTCTACAATCCACTGGAAGAGTGTCCTGTGATGGACCTGGCTGGCTACGGGGCGGCGGATTCCATTCCCGTCGTCCACCATCACTGTTGGGTATGTCAGGGGTGCTCGAGGCATTCGACGGGAGCCTACGTCTGCCCACTTCCAATTCTGCTTAATGTCATCCATACCAAGTGGGGTTTCAATCTCTTTCTCCGACAGGAAGAGTTCGTCCAGTTGGTGGCTTATTCGCAGGATGCCCTGGACATCGGAGAAGTCAATGGGCGCGGCAATTTCCCACTCCTCTCTTGGGGGAGGCTCAGTTCCTTGTAGGAAGTAGGGAGTGTCATCATCAGCCTCTAGAGCATCGAAGTAGATCGATTGGTCACTGTCAGCTGACGCATCCTCGCGGGTTTTTTCTGTGATGCATGGCACCGTTGGCTCTATGTCTGTATCCGAGTCGTCAGGGTCATCCGTCGCCAAGGAAATGAATCTATTTGCTGTCATGAGCTGCTGTATCATTCTGGCGTGGGCGTAACCCTGAACAACCGGTACCCGGTGTCAGGTTCCCAGTGTACAACTAAGACTGTGAAAGACTATCAAGGCGGTAGGGTTCAAATGTTACCAATGAATCAGCGGAGCTAGGGAAACCCCGAACACCCGGTACCCGGGGTCGGGGGTTCTCGTTGCAGGGCCAATTCAAGTGGAGTTTTAAAAACACAGATTGAAGCTTATCTATCGCCTTGAGATGCGAATTGCGTGGCTTATGGCTGATCTAGCTATAGAAACTAGTAGAGCCGCAAAAGCTGCAGTGAGAAACACATTATACAATTACAGATGTTGGAAGCATTCTTCACTAACAATGCATCAGCACCAACGAAAGGAGGATTCAAATGACCGGAGACGGAAGGACATGGGACACAAGCCTGACAAGACCAAACAAGTGACGTACACCAATAGAAATCCCCTTACACTACTTTGGGGGGGTCATATTGAGTTGGTAAGCCCCTAAAAGTCCAACAAGTTTTGGGGGGTAACACCCTGGCACTCAACTGCTTTTCTCTTGGCGCAACTGTGGAGTATGGCGACAACATAAGCCGGCACTGATCGGGTGATCTCAGAGCAGTCATATGCACTCCGTGCTAGGTGGCTGCAAGTTCACTCAATCAATGATTTCCATTTCTACATCTACGATCGGCGAAGCCTGAGGAGTATCTGGTTCCTGGCCATCTTGTATTGTCTTGAGGTGTTTCGTGATACGCCATAGGTTCTGACGGGCACTGGCTAGTCGCGTTTCGTGGTGCGCTTTCTCTTTTTTTCCCGTCCAACGCCGTATGGCTTTCGCCAGGTCGTTCAACATGTTTCAAAGCATGTTGCATTTGGGATTAATTGTTTAATTAAGTCACGCAAGGCCGATACTGTAGTGGCCGCAAAAGTAAACTGGTGGAGGACCTATACATAGTCCTATGAACTGTCACGATCATTGGGAGCAAAAAACACACAAACCACAAGCAAACAAAACAGCAAAACACTAAAACAAAAACCCACACAAACAAACAAAACAAACACCAACACAAACCACCAAGCAGTGACGTGACAGTTACCAGTTATGGGGTGAAAAAGATCAAATGAGGCAAGGGGTGATAGCTTAATATCATCTCAGCGCATGCAAATGACAACTTGTGTGCCATGTGGACGCAGGCCCATAAAAATAAACAACACCACGACCAACCACAAAAAAAACCATGGGCCACTTGGGAGGGTGCAGGAAGCAACAAAGCTCAATGCGGAAACCAGGGATCCCCCCAGCCAGGATCCCCGAGATCACAAAGAGCAGCCTTCACGGCATGACATTCACCCTGACACTTTGAAGCAAACACCGACAACGCCGGGTCGCAATGAAAGTGGTGAGAAAAACTACCGCAGTGAAACAGGAGAGTGAAACATGATCTAAGGTGAAAATGACAGCGAGGCTACGGTTCGTGGTGCGCTTTCTCACTGGCTGCTCTCTGCAGGTTCTGCAATGTAGGAATGTCCGCTGCAAAGAGGTCAACCTCCTGGCCGGTTTTGCAGGCAGGTTCAGAGCTACTAGCAACAACGGTGTCACTAGCTTGCGTGTCTGGCGATTCGGTTGGTGTGTCAACAGGCGTGGATCCCTCTGTCGGTATCTCCTTGTCCACTAAGTTGCTCCGGTTTCGGAGGCTGCTGCTGATTTGCGCTGTGGGATGAGGGGAGTGTGTGGATAACGCACCGGTACCCGGGGTATCCCTCTCTGGTTGACGTGTGGCTGGCGGTGACGGTGGTGCTGGTCTCTGGTTGAACAATGATTGTGCACTGACCTTGGGGGCCGATGGCTCTCTTGGTGAACTGAGCCGCTGCCGCCGTATCTGTACTGGATTTAGATGGTACGGTGGTGTCGGCTTCTCCTGTAATTTGCGGGCTTGCGGCCGGCAAGCTAGTGGGTGTTTGGGGCTGTGTGGGATGTTGGTCGGCTTTCTGCGATCGTTCGTTGTCTCATTTGGGCAAAAACTGCTTGCAATTCCATATATTGCCTTTCTTGATCAGCGACCGCTGCGGGGTTTTCTGAGTTCCCTTCGGGTCCTGTCGAGCAGGTTCTTGAGGTGCTTGCACGGTCTGTTTCTCTTGGGGTCGTTCCATCCATCTGTTTGGCTTCGGTGGAGCCGGAGGCTGTGACCGCTTAGTGGGCTGGGAAGGTTAAGCTGATCAAGGCGCGGCTGAATTACATCCCGCAGTTCAGGTGGGTACGACTCTCCTGTCAAACTAGATACAATTAGTGGTTACTATGTCCCCCCTCCCCTTTTCTCCCGCTACAGCTCATGCAAGCGAGCGTACAACACTACCCGACAGAGGACCGCAATACAGCTAACACAAGTTGCCCGTCCAGGACCTCGGCTGAACACTTCGATGACAGACCTGGTCTCTGTCCAGGGAAAAACGCTCGCATCTCTGTATCAATGTGACTGAGCCTTTTTTCCGTCCAACGCCTTCATGGCTTTCGCCAGGTCGTTACACACGTTCAACCGCAGCAGAAAAGCTGAATTGTAATTTGCTTGCAAGGCCGTCAAATTGGTCGGCAGTCTCAAAAGAGCTGGTAGTGGACCAATACAAAGTCCAGTGAGCAATCCCATCATAGACAAAACAAACCAAAAAAGAACAAACAAACCAAAACAAACAACCAACACCAAAAACCAGCCAAAAAAGACAGAGAAAGGATTGCAACCAGCAGTGGGAGTTCCATATGATGACATCTTATGTGTCATCCAAAGAATGGCGCAACCATGGTCAACCGATCGCACCGAAGACAATTGACTGCAGCGCATACATTTGTTGACCGCTGAAGGCTCCACGCTTGCAAGCCTGCATCAATGCTGTCGAGCTGGCGATCATCGCTAATTCGATCGCATTGGATCAGTCTTGAAAGCTGCATGCACTGCAAGGGTGCCCTACAGCTCCCAATGATGATGATGCTTGGAAAAGAACTACTGAGCGGACTCTGAGTGCGCCCTGAATGCCGTAGCTACTGCTGTCATTTCTCACAATAGATCATGCCTCACCTCCTGTTTCACCTTTTATGCAGAAGGTACCGCAACCTTCGAAACCCTTGGGTCAGCGTCCAGGACGTCGTCCTTAACTCACTAGAACCGTCCACGCAACCAAGTCAACCGCTCCCAGAGCTCAGCCACTTTTACACACAAGCAACAGAAACATATCTTGCTCATGTCGCTATGGTTCTTGTTGGTGTGTCACGCCTTGACACAAAAATGATGCGGAGTCGCCAGTCAGCATCTTTCTGCTAACTTTCACAAAAGCGATCAAAAACACATGTCGTCACAAAAAGTCTTTACATCAAGACATGGTTTGTTTGTTTAAATAAGTTTGAGTGTTTGAAAACTGTTGAAACATTTCAAGCACCAAAACATGATTCATGATGTCTCCCTCAGATTTGTTAGCAACTGCAGTTCTGAATGCCTTTCAGAACGTTGCTCTCGCTATCATCATTGAGAGACAAAACAAACTAAACTTCTCCGATCAATGTCAAACAAAGTTCCTTCTTCCGAAGTCACAAAATGAATTCTACGATCTTCTCACGATTCCTTCGTACACTTCGTGGTCTTCGTCGACGAAAACTAAAGTGAAAGATATGGAAAATGGTTTGATTTTCCATGTTACTATACAAATTCAAATCCTCACGATGTTCTCCGTGCAATCAAAGTACTCAAAGAAGACGAAAAGTATATCGTTGTTGGGTTTCGTCATCTCCAATAAAACGTGCAAAACACGAAACGTGCAAATACGATGTCAACCATCACGGTTGAGCTCATCATCAAGATGAAAACCAAATTCACTTCTTCCAATGCAGAAAAGACCAAATGGATTCATCTCACCACAGATGTCGGACATCTCCTCACAGATGTCATATTTTCACACCCCCTTTTGAGATGAACTCCATTCCATAGGTATACGCTGTAACCCATCCAGACTTCAGCACGTGTCGCTAAAGCTTAACAGGTCAATACATATGATACGAATTGTCCCGTTGTCCACCATCCAATGGACAACCAGCTCATAGTCTTTTCCTCGCCTTTGCACCAATGAAGATATTCTCAATCACCCAGCTGCCTCTGCACTGAAGTTCCAGTGAAGCAACCCTTTGGCTTTCCAACCTTTCCAGAGTCCTCCGCAACCTTGCATGCGCAGAGAAAAGAATACCAATCCTTTGCAATTGGACTCGTACTCTTGTTTCCCAGGTGACACATACTCCATTTGCAATATCCTGCCATCTCATCATCGACATATACCTCACGGTATGTTTTGCCTTCATTGGCAAACTTCCCAAATGCAAACTTCGTTCTGCTCCAATCTCGAAAACTCATTCCTTCAGGCACCAAATCAGCAGTAAGCTGATCAAGGACCTTGTCGGCAATCCCAGGAAAGATTGGGATAGGCATGACAGGCAACTGTGCACTCAAAGGTTCAGCTGCTGAAGAAATCAAATCGAATTCATCATCATCCAGAGCCTCACGAAGTCGCTTGCTTCCATCTGACATTGCTCCTTGACTCTCCAAAGGAGTCAAAATACTGGATCCGGCTGCATAGCCTGACCCTGAATTCTCACTGTGCCACTTCTTCTGAAGAAGAGCAAGCAAAGCCTTCTCATCCTCATCTGTCCATCCAGACTTGGCCATGGCTACAAACCAAACCGCGTCCGGTAGTGAAAAAGCACTAGACTGTGGCTAAACTCTTAGGAGCAATCAACCTAGAACGTGAAACGAAGTGTCGAACCGCCATCACAAGTGTGATAGGATCAGTGGCCTTTCAGATTGTTCTGCACTGCGCACACACACTGCATCTTACAGCATCGCGCAACAAAACTCTGCACAAGATGAAACATCGTGAAAACTCTTGTTTGTCTTTGGCAACGTTTGTTTAAAACAACGTGCAAACAGAAATGAAACGGAATGAAACATGGTACCAACTTCTGTCTCTCTCTCTCTGTCACAGGGCCCCCTTTCAAACGGCAAACTCAACTCTTCTTCGAAGCATGTTTGACTGCAATCAAAATGTATCTTGCCAACTTTCGGTTGTAAAACGCTGTTTCAGTATAGTTGATTTGATAAAGTTCTGCATGAGTCTGACATGTGCATGTTGAAAGTTTGGAGTGAAGATTTAATGCAAACCAAGCTGAATTGGAAACAAACTTCAATGTCTTTCCAATCGGAATACCATCCTTGTTCTGACATCCAGTCTTGCACAACCTCACCAAAGCCTCATGCCTCATGTCAAAACTCTGCAAAAGATTCACTGTCTCAGGTCGGGACCAAATGGTATTTCGTTCTGGAAGCTCAAACGAACATGAGTCTGCATGTTTGAAGTAACCACCAATCGCGTTGATGATCTCATCCCATTCTTGGTCCTTTTCAGTGACTGAGTCCGGATTGAAATTGCGAAGCGGACTTCCACTTCCACAAGGAGTCGATGCATGAATATGCACCCAAGGTGGACATGACGAGTTCTTCCACTGTCGAATGCAAACAGCTACACGACTCAACGTTCCAGAACTCTGCACCTTAGCAACTACACCAATGTATGGGACCTTTGAAACTTCACAGACTTTTCTCAAGTTCGAATGTTCCGAACAACACAGTTCCACAATCGCAATTGAAGAACCCTGAGTCAACACTTGCTGCAACACACTCAGCTCACGAAGTTCTGCCAACTCAGCTGTCAAACCATCTGGTACAACAATCCCAAGAGCATATCGATGTTTATAGAAAGCTTTGGCACTCAAACATTTAGTGAAAAGATCTGCTGGATTTTCAACACCACTCCTGTGTCTCAATTTCAACAAACCCTCTCTCATCTACTCTCGTAACCAATGCAATCTTATTTCAATATGTCGCGAACGTCGTGGCACATCCATGGATCTCACAAGTTGCAATGCGGAGCTTGAATCCTCTCCAGCCAAATCACAACTTCTTCTGGCTCATCGATCTCATGAAGTGCAAACAGAAGACGGTGAACCAGTCTTCCAAACGCAACACTTTCTTGACACACTGATTGCAAACCATAGAGCTCTGCCTCACATGAACTCAAGCTCAAAGCTTGTTGCTGTCGGCTCAGAGACCTTACCAAGGACCTCTCAAAGAAAACAGCTCCACCGCTAACACCTTTGCGGTTGTTAAAACGGTACGGCGCATGTGAAGCATCGCTGAAGGAGTGAAGATGGACTGATCTCAGTTGAGTATCATCAACCTGACTCATGATGGTCTCATCTCTGCTTGGTAAACACAAGCATGCATGCATGTCAACATACAAGAACCTCAAAACTGCTTTCAATGCTTGTTCAGTTCCGTGCATCGGTTTCGCTTGCTGTGTCCCAAGAACAGACATCCATGTCTTCAAATCATGACGCACCTGTGACAACCAAAGCAATTTTCCCAACGCCTTTCTGAAGCGTGAGTATGCTTCATCTGACAAAGGTTTCTGAAAGTTGCTATCCGTGAGTGTTTTCTCAAGATGTCCCGAAATGTCAGGAACATTCTCAGACCCACGAGTAACACCATAATCCAGAAACGTAGAGTCAAGATAATGTGGATCAACACCCAGAGTGATCTCAGAGGAATCTCTTTCCCTTTTGATAACACGACCAATAAAGGTCAGGGATCCTCCCTCTTCTCCGATCTCTCCAGTTGTCTTCACAGGCACTACAGACGACAAAGTTGCAACCACATGTTCTTCGGCTTCCTTAGTGGTCGACAACAACAAGATGTCATCAACATACACCACACACAAACAAAACCCAATTTCATGACCATCCTTCACGATCTGTCCACCATACACACATGGTTCCAGCGAATCAGACCAAAGGCCTACATGTTCAACCGTAAATGTCAAAAGCTGCAACCATGCCAGTGAAGCATCACGTAACCCGTTCAATGCCTTTTCAAGCAAATAGTAGGTCGCTTCACCTGATGGAAAGCTAATCGACAACGGCATTTTCAAGACAACATGTACACCGGTTCCCAATGGGCTATGCATGAAGGCATGACTCACGTCCAATGCACGCAAAAGCATCTTCCGTGTCGCTGCCATTGCAAGCACCAAATGAACACTTTCAATCGAAGGGGTAGGACTACTAAATCCCAAAGATCTAGCTGAGGAGCCACGATTGAAGTCTTTCGCAACAATCCTGGTTCGAACCCTCTCACTGCTTTTGTAAGCTGCAACCCACCTTGACTGGATCAAACGAAGGTTCGGAACAGCCTTCTTCATGTCGTCCAGTTCTGACTGGGTAATGATGCGGCCAGTTTTGCAGTGTTCCAAGTTCCTAACCTCCTCTTGCATACCTTTGAAACCTTGTTCCAAATCAAGCTCTTGCAAACTCTGGTCATCTATGATGCTGTCCGGTTTCCAAACCAAGACATCTTGACCTCCAAGACGCATCTTCACAAAATCATGCTCATTGCCTCGATTGAAACAAACAGAATCAAGAGAACCAGAAAACATTTCTGGAGATGTTGCCGGAGCAAAAGACGCTGGACCTTCAAGTGTACCCAAACTCGCAACCAACACAGGCTCACCACTACCAACCCAAAACCAATCAAAATCCATGTTTGTTTGAAGCAGTTCCTCAGAATCTTCACGGATCTCTCTTTCCAACTGTTCTCGGTCGGTTTCAGCTTTCCTTTTAAACCTTCTGGTGTATTCAACCTGTGTTTCCGGCTGTCGCCGAGCGGACTCAGGTGTTGTTACCAATTCTTCATCATCGACCTCTTCTACTGGCACCTGAACCTGGGGTACGACAACAGGGCTCTCCTGAGAGAGTGCAGGTTCAACACGTCTTTCCTTTCTCCGTTGTTCCTCAAACTCAGCAAAACGCTTTCTACATTCCTTGTTGTGCCTAATACCAGGTGCTTCCATGCCACTCTCACATGCTGGACATCGACGAGTCGGTTCAAAACGTGATACGTCAGGTGAAGTTCTTTCAGAACTCTCAGGACTACCAATAGCTACATCTGCAGTATCTGCTGGTGACGTAGGAGATGGAGTGACAGAAACTCGAGACGGCTCTGCTGGAACTTCCTGTGGAGTCACGACAACGTTGATCTTGCCAATGGCACTGCTGGCGCCAAACGCAACTCACCAGATTTCTTCTTCACACTGCTGGACTCTGGCAAGACAAGTTTGGGCTGTGAAGGTGCCGGCAAACTCTGGCCTTTCAACTTTCGCAACTCTTCAGGAGGTAGCTGACTCATATCAGCTGGTGCAGTTCCACTGTCATTCACAATTTGGGGTCTACTACCTACAGTCCCAGTGTCAAATTGAGTCAAAACTCCCTGTCCCGAATTCAAATCCCATCTCAAAGGTGAAATAGCCCTGATGTTCCTAGCTACAAAACGCATCAACTCAGCTTTGCCATCCACACGAATGAGACCCTGCACAACTGGACCTCGTTCCAATCCCATGTGAATGAAAGTACACTCAACATTCCTTGTTGAAAGTGGTGAATGCTGCCGAATTGAATCAGGAATTTCTGCCAAAACCTGAGCACCAAACAAAGTCGAAACTGGTTTGGATAACTTCCTTCCTGACACCATTTCCAATGGACTTCTGTCTGAACCTCGTGATGTTGAAAAATGGTTGTTGCACAAAGCCAAATACGTCAAAACATCAACCAAATTCTCATGTGAAAACGTGACATCCAACCCTTGTGCATTCAGATCAGCCCTTAGTACAGAAAAGGATTCCTTTAATTCCCTAACTGCTCGTTCAGCCGACCCAATTGATCGATGTTGTTGTGGCGCGGCTCTCCGAATAGCGAACGTATATCGGCCAGTGGAGGATCCAATGATCTCTCCCACTGCCCTCTCGCTATCGGTGTGGACGTCAATGGAGACTGCCTTCGAAGTCAACCCAAAATGTTGGAGCCATACAACAATCTGTCTCCTGGCTGCTTCGACATCTTCTCCAACCACCACATAGCCAATGCACCTCGACATCATCTCGGTTAACACAAGGATCTTCACCGAACCTGGGAGTTCGTCTGTGGCGATCTCGCCTGATGTCTTGAGAAATGCAAAATCGGCCTGAATAGAAACCTCTTTCCTGTCACCTTTGTCTCTTCTGTGCTGAAAGACGGAACGACCTTTGGCACATTCCAAGCAATTCGGATTGAATGGAATATGTCCCTGTCTCCGGTGACGTGCCAGTTCATTGTCGTCTCCTCCAGACACAGCTGCGACAGAAAGGTCATGAGTGTTACTCACAGTCAAGTCAGACCTGTATGCACTACTACTACCAACATCGGGATACAAACGAACCCAAGGACAATTGGCAAAATAAGCAACATCAAGACAATGCATTCCAAGCTTTTCATGGAACAAATCAAAACCTTTTGGACCTTGTGTGAATCTCCATCCCGAATCTGCCAATGAAGTGATTGACAAAATGTTGTGCCGGATGGAACCCACCAAAACATTCAAACGTGCTTTCTTCCAACACCAATCATCACCTGATGTGCCTGACATGTGCATCTGTACTCCAATCTCAGCAGTGCCTGACATGTTGACTGAGGATCCATTGGCAGCTTTGTAACTACCTAATCCCTCACTGTCCTGCAGCACTGACCTGAAAGCTGACAAGTTCGATTCAGCCAAAACACTTGTGGATGCACCAGAGTCAAGAAGCCACCAAGAAGCATCGGTGTTGTCAGCGACCTGTGAAAGCAAAGGTCGCAAAAACTCAAAATCAGGTTCGATCTGCTGTTCAACCGAAACCTCACTGTGGTCATCAAACCAATCATGTGCACGCACCAAAACGACTTTCATCGGTACAGTGGCACACAAGTCTCGGCTGGGGTCATTAACAAAACGTGTCTCCAAGCTGGAACTATCACCAAGTCCAACTTCATCTCCACACTTCAAACCACAAAACCATGGCTCATGAGTACAGCTGTCGCAACCTCTTGCCAGCACACAACCCATGTCA
This sequence comes from Cladocopium goreaui, assembly GCA_947184155.2. NCBI lineage: Eukaryota > Dinophyceae > Suessiales > Symbiodiniaceae > Cladocopium > Cladocopium goreaui. The sequence continues at coordinate 40,377 of CAMXCT020001679.1, read as the reverse complement.
GCCGGTTCACTTCCCACTACCTCTGACTCACGAGTACAGCTGTCGCAGCTCCCTGCCAGCACACAACCCGTGTCAGTCAGCTCATTTTTCTCTTCTGACTCATGAGTACAGCTGTCGCAACCTCTTGCCAGCACACAACCCATGTCAGCCAGTTCATCTTCTTCTTCTGACTCACGAGTACAGCTGTCGCAACCTCTTGCCAGCACACAACCCGTGTCAGCCAGTTCACTTTCAAAGTCTTTGCAATCAACCACAAGCCTATTTTCGGTTTCCATGTCAGCAAACTCATGCTCATGCACAAACCTAAGACCTCCAGTGGTTTCACATGTCATGTCAAACAACAAAGGATTTATGATCATGCTGCCGACACTGCCAGTCTTTTGGACATCAGACTTATTGTCGTGACTTGCACTCGGTTCCGCACTTTGGACTGGTCCCTGTTGCCAGGTATACCCATACCCGTCGCAATACCACCCAGAACCATCGTCCCACCATGTCTGCGAAACTACCCATTGACCATCACAGCTCTCCGGCCATTGGTCATGCCACCAATAGTCATCATCGTCCCAACTCTCTGCAGTCCAGTCGGTCCAATCCTCTGAAACTTCATTCAACTTGCCTTTCTTTCCTTTTCCTTTGCTACTGCCTTTGCTCCTAAAGGTAGCACCCTTTCCTTTGGAACGAGAAAGGTTCCAAGCATCAGTCCTTGCACTACCCTTACCTTCCTTGCTCTCAGGGCAGTTGAAGCTGATGTGTCCCATCTTACCGCATCTAAAACACCGAATCTTGCTCATGTCTGCGGTACAACCTGGGGCAGTGTGTTTCCGACTGCCACACTTCCCGCACCTGCCTTCCACTGCATCTACAAGTTCGGCATCAAGAGAATGATGCTCTACACTCCCCTCCAGGGAACTCAATCTCTTGCTGTGGCCTGCTGTCTCAAAATCGCTAAACAGGCGTTGTTGCTCTTCCCAACGCATCGCAGCGTTCCTGTAGGACTCGTAATTGTCTGCGCCGCTGTGGTGGAGAACATAGTTCTTCACTGTCTCAGGCAAGCTTTTCAACAGAACAACTAGCATGTCAGAATCTGTCAGCTTCAGTCCTGTGGCGTCCACCTGCATAGGGAGAGTTCCTAGCAACCTTAAGAACCTTGCAGCTTCATAGTCAATTCTCCTGATAGTATCACTAACCAAGGAACTCGGCGATGTCTGTGTCGCCGCCAGGACAAAGGATTTCCCTGCAATCTGCGTCCTTAGTGAGAGCGCTTCGGATCTTGACCTCAGAGAAAATTCAAGAGTAAGTTGCCTAAGCAGTTCAAACCCATTTGCTTGTTGGTTTACTGCTACTGTCACTCTGTCACTAGATCCTACTCCATGTAGTGCCACACCCTCACTGAAAGCGTTCACCAACGCCACACACCTGGGGTTGTCGTGAAACGCAGCTTTTAAGATGGACATAAGTCTTCGAGACCTTGCCTGTTGTGCTCCACTGAGAGCACTCCATCTGATGGGACCTGGCCAACGGCTACTATGCTGGATTTCTACAGAAAATTCTAAACTTCCACCAGCTACCCAGGATGACAACTCATCCAAATAGCCAGCCCAACCTAACACCTCTTCTTCTCTTGTCTTCCAAGTTCCTACTGGTTGGTGCCGGTGTCAACCATTTTTCGCTTTTGGCGAAGACATCCACTTGCTGTGAATTTCCATGATTTGATTGTTGAACACCAAAACCAGGCAAAACATCAAATGGCTGCGGAGTCACAAACGACGAATCAGCTGCCCTACCAAGACCATCACCAAACACTTCTGGAACCCCTCTTCTCTGTTGCATAGTTACAAAACGATCTTGCATATGCTGCTGCACTGTCTGTAACTGTCCCTCACTCGTGCTACCTAACATGGCCATGACCTCTTGGATCTGCGCCGCCTGAGGCGTCAAACCTCCCAAGCTCGCTCCAACCAGGCCACTCGGCATGCTTCCTTGGCAACTCATTGGGTTCACTCCTAAGTTTGGAAAATCTCCAGACCTTGGTCCACCAGGCATACTCGCACAACCATAACTTGGCACACGCGCTTGCGAATTCTGTTGCATAAACGTTTGTTGTTGGGGAATCCATTGCGCACCAAACCATGCTGGTCCCAGTCCCTGCATTCCGGGGATATTTCCTTGCTGACATCCCTGCACCGGACCTACCTGACCACCTGCATCCAGGTTTGTCGTGCTCGCAAATCCGTGTACGTTCTGTGACACATTTGCTTGTTGTTGCTGTAGCTGCTGCTGGGGCATGTTACTTACTTCAGGTGTTTGTCCATCCATCCCAGATCCACTACCTTGCTGACTAGGCGTTCTTCGCACTGGCGGCAATCCGTCACTACGGTTACAACCACCATTTCCGGTACCACTTCCTTCACCTCTTTCAGCCATACCAGGACTAGGACAACCTTGCACACCTTGACTTGCACTACCTGAATCCATTCCTACTTACGCGTAGCAAGCAGGCAGCTCCGCTACCATGCAGAAGGTACCGCAACCTTCGAAACCCTTGGGTCAGCGTCCAGGACGTCGTCCTTAACTCACTAGAACCGTCCACGCAACCAAGTCAACCGCTCCCAGAGCTCAGCCACTTTTACACACAAGCAACAGAAACATATCTTGCTCATGTCGCTATGGTTCTTGTTGGTGTGTCACGCCTTGACACAAAAATGATGCGGCGTCGCCAGTCAGCATCTTTCTGCTAACTTTCACAAAAGCGATCAAAAACACATGTCCTCACAAAAAGTCTTTACATCAAGACATGGTTTGTTTGTTTAAATACTGGGGAGGCCCCAGCTGGTGGGCCTGGTTTTGGCAGCTTGCCCGACTGCTAAAAACGGAGTTGCTGTTACTCGTGATTATCAGGCATCTGCATCTTAGACCATCTCGTAGCAGTGTCTCGTAGTGTTGGGCTAGAAGACTTGTAGTCAATCGTTTGCAAGCTTTTCTTTCCAAGCCAGACGCGTTGAAGATTTACAGGACCAGAAGAAGATCTTATAGCGTTGCTGATTGGAAACTTGCCACGGCAGACTCTGGGCTGCAGTGAAATACGCGCGGCGCTGTGAAACGCAGTGAAACGCACAGTGAAACGCGCACGGCGCTGTGTAACGCAGTGAAACGCACAGTGAAACACACAGTGAAACACAGCGCGAAACGTTGTAATTTACAATGTTTTGCGTTTTAAGTAGAAGCAAGGGCTGCTGCATTCAAAAAAGTCCTAGCTTTTTTCTTCCCGCAAGCACGAAACGTCGTAAATTACCGCGTTTCGTGCTGTGTTTCACTGTGCGTTTCACTGCGTTTCACAGCGCCGTGCGCGTTTCACTGCATTCTACAGCGCTGCGCGTATTTCACTTTCTGTTTGCTGTGAGTTGGGTTGGAGGGGCAGCGATAGTGTTAGGAAAGCGTAGAGGCGTAGAATGCCCCCTGCCCCCCCATGCGGCAATGTTGGACAAGTACCTTGCTTTTGTGACAATGAAGCGTTTTTAGCGTATTCTAAGCATGTCAGCCGCTTGTTTGTCTTGGGCTACGATTTGCATTGCGCCTTGTGATTGTTGTTTCGGTTGGATTCGGTTATTGGGCCGGGAGAGGAGAGGGTTCGGATGATTGCAATGTTTTGAATCATGTGCAAAGCTTTGCGGGGCTTCAGCAAGCCTGTCTACGCTTTGAGATCCGCTTCTTTGTTTGACGAGAAGTTGTACAGGCTGTGTTTTGTCATCGCTGTCACAGTAGCTGTCAGACTTTAAAGGACCGAGGCGCATGAACTTTGCTAGACTCAAATAGTCGTGGTCCGCATTCTGCGGCGTACCACAACATTGCACGATGAGGGGAAGGGAGCAATGTGAGCATCGGCCAGCAAAGCGGCTGGAATGTCATCCATGACAGATGTTCAAGTGCTTTTAATGTTTTTGTTTTTGGATTCGAAAATGGCCAAACAACAGCTCCAAAAATGGGAGTTGAAATTTGTCACAGAACTGGAGCCATTGGAAGGGGCCTCCCCAGTCTGTCTTTTTGGTGAGAAGATTGGACTCTTGTGGAAGAATGTTTGGTTGCATGTTCTGAAACTTTGAAAGGATGAATGGCTCGGTTTTATTTTGAGTGTGGGTCCAGAAGTTTTCGTTTCAACGTCTATATTGAAATACGAAAAAACGATTCAAAATTAGCTCCCATTTTGGGAGCCGGAAAGCGACTCCCAAAATGGGAGTCGGCGCCGTTGTTATTGCAAAAGTAAATGAGGCGTGGCGATTGCCCCCATTTTGGGGTCAAGAAACGACTCCCAAAACGGAGGCCGCATTGTGTGGTTTTTTGAAGGTATTGCTTGGCATTCGAAAGCGGAATTTGATAATTTGCAAGCGCAAGTTTTTAAATTCTGGGTTGAACCCTCTGTTGGCAAAGTGTGTCTCGCTTAGTGCAATTTAGGACACATAAATAGCATTCTGCTGCGGCGTTCCTGCACTGGGGAGGCCCCAGCTGGTGGGCCTGGTTTTGGCAGCTTGCCCGACTGCTAAAAACGGAGTTGCTGTTACTCGTGATTATCAGGCATCTGCATCTTAGACCATCTCGTAGCAGTGTCTCGTAGTTGGGCTAGAAGACTTGTAGTCAATCGTTTGCAAGCTTTTCTTTCCAAGTTCGGGTTGTTCTCGCCAGACGCGTTGAAGATTTACAGGACGTTGCTTGAATTGAACTTGCACGGCAAGACTCTGGGCTGCAGTGAAGACGCGCGGCGCTGGGGTGAAACGCAGTGAAACGCAACATTGAAAAACGCGCACGGCGCTGTGTAACGGCGTGAAACGCACGTGAAACACACAGTGGAAAACCACAGCGCAACGTTGTAGTTACAATGTTTTGCTTTTAAGTAAAGAAGCAAGGGCTGTGCCATTCAAAAAAGTCCTAGCTTTTTTCTTCCCGCAAGCACGAAAACGTCGTAAATTACCAATTAACCACGCGTTTCGTGCTGTGTTTCACTGTGGCGTTTCACTGCGTTTCACAGCGCCGTGCGCGTTTCACTGCATTCTACAGCGCTGCGCGTATTTCACTTTCTGTTTGCTGTGAGTTGGGTTGGAGGGGCAGCAATAGTGTTAGGAAAGCGTAGAGGCGTAGAATGCCCCCTGCCCCCCCATGCGGCAATGTTGGACAAGTACCTTGCTTTTGTGACAATGAAGCGTTTTTAGCGTATTCTAAGCCCATGTCAGCCGCTTGTTTGTCTTGGGCTACGATTTGCATTGCGCCTTGTGATTGTTGTTTCGGTTGGATTCGCTTTGGTTATTGGGCCGGGAGAAGGAGAGGGTTCGGATGATTGCAGTGTTTTGAATCATGTGCAAAGCTTTGCGGGGCTTCAGCAAGCCTGTCTACGCTTTGAGATCCGCTTCTTTGTTTGACGAGAAGTTGTACAGGCTGTGTTTTGTCATCGCTATAGCTGTCAGACTTTAAAGGACCGAGGCGCATGAACTTTGCTAGACTCAAATAGTGCACGATGAGGGGAAGGGAGCAACGTGAGCATCGGCCAGCAAAGCGGCTGGAATGTCATCCATGACAGATGTTCAAGTGCTTTTAATGTTTTTGTTTTTGGATTCGAAAATGGCCAAACAACAGCTCCAAAAATGGGAGTTGAAATTTGTCACAGAACTGGAGCCATTGGAAGGGGCTCCCCATTAAGTTTAGTGTTTGAAAACTGTTTGAAACATTTCAATCACCAAACAATGATTCATGATGTCTCCTCAGATTTGTTAGCACCTGCAGTTCTGATGCCCTTTCAGAACGTTGCCTCGCGTCATCATTGAGAAGCAAAACAACTAAACTTCTCCGATCAATTTCCAAACAAGTTTTCTTTCGCTTCTTCCGAAGTCCCAAAATGAATTCTACGATCTTCTCACGATTCCTTCGAACACTTCGTGGTCTTCGTCGACGAAAACTAAAGTGAAAGATATGGAAAATGGTTTGATTTCCATGTTACTATACAAATTCAAATCCTCACGATGTTCTCCGTGCAATCAAAGTACACTCAAAGAAGACAAGTATATCGTTGTTGGGTTTCGTTATCTCCAATAAAACGTGCAAAACACGAAACGTGCAAATACGATGTCAACCATCACGGTTGAGCTCATCATCAGATGAAAACCAAATTCAGTTCTTCCAATGGAGAAAAGACCAAATGGATTCATCTCACCACAGATGTCGGACATCTCCTCACAGATGTCATATTTTCACATTTTATTTGTTTTTCACCACTCTCGTTGCGACCCGGCGCTGGAGAGAGCCTGAACCAGGATCACCCATTCATTTTCACATTCACCATCAACAACTTCTGTCCATGTGCTTTCTGAATTATGAAATAAAACCGCGCACCGGTGATAAACATGGAGACATTGCCAAATGCCCAGCTGCAAGCCCATTCACCTCCAAAAAACCCACGGCCTTTCTGCTTTTTCCTTTCCGCATCTACAAGGCAGAGAAGACGAGAACCCGAAAAACGACAACAACTGCAGAAAAAAATTCAACTGGAACTTTGATAACAAGCACAACCTCATTTTGGATTTGCTCTTATCTGCTGGAACGAGCTGGGCCCTACCACGAAGTAACACCCTGCCCGGAATCCTGTTTTTCGATGTCTGGAGTCCACCACCACGAACATTCCATCCAACCTTCCAAGTGCAGGATGCACTGGAAGACACCCTACCCTCAAGATTCCACGCCCATCCCCACGCAGAGAAGAAATCAGCACAGACTTGGTGTCATTGATGGATTTAAGGCACAGTGGGAGCACAATTCACAACCTTTTCTCAATGCACAGTTCTTGCACTCCCAGACTTTTTTCCCGTCCAACGTGTTGAACGACCTGGCGAAAGCAAGGCGTTGGACGGAAAAAAGTCTGTTTTCCGTCCAACGCCTTGCTTTAGCCAGGTCGAAAGAATAATGCCTGTAAGCCAATTTGAACTGGTAGGACCAGTTGTCGTTGTCGTTGTCCTTGTCCTTGTCCTTGTCGTTGTTGTTGTCGTTGTCGTTGTCGTTGTCGTCGTTGTCGTTGTCGTTGTGGTTGTTGTGGTTGTTGTTGTTGTTGTTGGTGGTGTTGGTGTGTTGTTGTTGTTGTTGTGTTGTGGTTGTTGTGCGTCGTCGTCGTCCTTGTCGTCGCCATGGTTGTCATCCAGCCCGGAGGAAAGTCATTGTATGCGTTCCATGGCACGTGCAAGCTGCACATATTGTCCATGCTGCCCATGCTGCGGGTGGTGGTGGTGGTAATGGTGGTGATGGTGGAGGTTGTAGTGGTGGAGGTAGCGGTGGTGGTGGTTGTTCTTGTTGTGTTGTTGTTCTTGTAGTTGTTGTCGTTCTTCTGCTTTTTCTTCTTCTTTTTGCCGTTCTCGCTTGTATCCACTACCGTTGAAACATGTCGCTGCGTCCACCGCTACTCGGTTCAACTTTTCAAGCGCGGACGGTTGTTTCAATGTTTGGTCGCCTTTGTCACCTGTTTGTCCATGCGCTATGCAGCTTACAAGTTGCCAACGCTAAATGTATGACTCTACGTTCTCTAGCCTCTTGTCTCCGCGCAGCGTGCGAAAAACACAGGTTCGCAGCAGGAAAAAAACATTGGAACGGAAAAAACTACGTTTGGCAGCAGGAAAAAAACGCCCTGCAGCGGAAAAAAGCTGCTTCTGCAGCGGAGAAAAACGTCAGCAAAAAATGCTTCGCAGCGGGAAAAATTCAAAGCAGCAAGAAAAAACACCTTGCAGCAGCAAAAAAGCACCTTTGCAGCAGAAATGCATTCTGGAGGCAGCGGGTAAAAACCGCCCGAGGCGGGAAAAAACCCGTCCGAGGGAAAAAACCCGCGCAAGGCAGGAAAACAAATCCGC
>CAMXCT020001679.1:0-27500 GCA_947184155.2 Cladocopium goreaui | reverse complement strand
CAACTGCTGATGTGCCAGTGTTGATCCGGCGGGCCCGCGAGGAACGGGCACTCACGGACGGGTGAGGTTTGCCACCACTCACAGCATTGAGCTTTTGAGAAATGCTGCGGCCTGTGTGGCCGAATTTTTATGTAGTGGGACACCAGAAGCGAGCGGGGAAGGCAGCAATGACGTTTCCGGAGCTGACCCTGAGAGCCGCTGGTGGAGGTTGTGCCCGTGGACCACGGCTACTGCTGTGAGTCGGTTAACCAACGAACGAACGAACCAACCAACCAACAAACCAACAAACAACTGTTTGCCCTTTCCAAAACCGCAATTTTCACAACAACGTGAGTGTTGGGTGAGATTGGTGTGCTGCTTATTTGCCGAGCCCCGAAACCGGAACGGACTTCGAACGCTGGAATCGTGGAACCCGGGAACCTACTCTTGTGTTGCAAAAAAGGGTTATTGTTACTTGTGAGCAGTGTAATTGTGGTACATGTGCGCGATAGCTAAATGTTTCCAATACCCAAAATGATCTGAATGGTTCCATGTGTTTCACATCAATTTCAACGCATGCAGTGACAAAATGTGCCAAGGCCCGAACAAAGTGATCTTTCGCATCAGTCAAAAGGGTTCGTTGTACCCATGAACAAATCAATTCAACCATGTGGCGGGCAAATGTATAGACAGGAACAGTTGGATTGGGCCTTTTCGTTTTTTTCGACACCATAAATGCACATGGTCGTCACGTGAAAATAGTGCGTTTTAGTTTTCAAATCTGGATGGCTAGCCATGCAGGCAGGAAACGGTTCGGATTGTACACCAATGCTGTTGTAGTGTTCTTGCAAGGTTCGGAATGCAACACGCAGCAAAGAATCAGGTATTCTTGTGCCGTTGAGCCTCATGGTTTTCATAGTTAAACATGAATAGACAGGTTCAACAGGTTCTCAAACATTTTTTCCAGTGTCATTTGTTTTGTATGGCATTGCGCAGGAATTGATTGCAGCGAAACCCGCGGATCTACTCAGTGCGGAACTTGGCCTTTTCCAATTTTTTGTTCATGGTCCGGTTGCAAAATATCAGGAGTGGGGCCCAAACAAATATCATGATGCAAGTGGGGTTTGACATGTTTGCAACCAACATTTTTTTTGGCAATCCGTGTTGGATGTTTTCATCTCGCGGTAAACGAGAGACTCACCCTGTCATTACATTACTTTCAGACATGGTGACACGGTGTGACACATTGCAGGCAAATGGTTCCAAATGGTATCAATGCTTTCAGATCTTTCAGGCACTTACTTCCGAAAAGCACTGCCTTTTCATCCTGATGTGGCAGAGGACAGGGAGAAGGCAACGTGCCGGTACCATTTAGGTTGAAAAAACATCACACGGAAAAACATGTTATTTGCAAGACGATTTATGTTGGTGTGTGTGTAGCATCACACGTATATTGATATTTGCATCAATGTGTTGTACGTGTGTTTGTGCCCGTATTTAGATATGTCTGTGTGTATTATATAAATGTACGTATGTATAGGTATGCAAAAAATTAAAGTCGAGGTTGGTGTATACAGCATACAAAATATAAGCAATGGAACATACTGTCATTCATGAATTTTGCATGAAATAAACACCAATTATGGTATTGGAGAACAAACCAACCACTGTATTATGAAAATTTCTGCTACTTACCACTTACTACGGTATCTATGTTTAGTCAGTTGATCAAACAATGTGGATCGTATTACAACCGATTTACATACATCTCTAAATACGTATGCCGTCACACTGGACACAACACCTCCTTTACATAGTTGCAATGTTTTGTCACATTGATATCCAATTGATATCCAATTGATATCCAATTGATATCCAATTGATATCCAATTGATATCGAATATCCAAGTGATATCCATTTGATATCCAAGAGATATCCAATTGATATCCAATTGATATCCAATTGATATCCAATTGATATCCAATTGAGACCCAATTGATATCCAATTGATATCCAACTGATATCCAATTGATACACAATTGATATCAAAGATCACTGTAATTGTGATTAAATTGACTGTAATTATTGAGCTCGTTGAACGTGAAATGAACCCAGGCGTCCCAACGTTTCTGGCAGCTCTCAGAGGTACCACAGCTCTGCACTTACTTTGCTTTCCAAGAGGTTAACAACAGGGCAAAATGAGATCAAACAACTCAATGATGAAGAGAATTAAACATTAACATTCAAATCATCATGGAGAGATGAAATTAAAAATAAAAATGGTTGAACGAAGTCAATTATGTTGAAGCACTTTATGAACCCTATTTTGGCCTGGGATGGCATACGATCAAGTAATTTCTTTGGCAGTTGAAGGATTTTAATCTGGGTTCTGGCACTATTCGCTCCAAGCTGCCTCTAGCACAGAGAGTGTGTAGCAATGGTTTTTCCTATAGTATCTTTGCCATTGCTGGAGGAAATCTGGTATCGTTATTGACTTTGTCGAAGCTTCGGAAGCTTCCAAAAATACCGCAGGCTTATTGGCGTTTGGCTGCTGGTTCTTCTGTGGTGCCGCAGGAGACCCATTGTAGACGTACGTAAGACTTTGCGGGGACGGGTAACGAGTACGAACAACTCCAAAAGACTGGAAGGCCTCGAAGGCTTCCAAACATGTCTTCCTGTCTTCCCAAAAAGAAGGATTGCATGCTGTGAATCCTGTCACTACCATTGGTCTACTGTAGGTTTGCAAAATTTGTCGGATGTTTCACTTCTTCAGGACTTTTCAGAGCAAGCCATCCTTGAACTTTGGCTTCGCGAGTTTGCCTTTGAGGACAGTTTCTTTGAACTTTTTTCGCTAGGAGAAAACTGGTCAGCAATGATATTTGAGGCCATCACTCTTGGCAGCAGCATGGCAAATGGCAAATGTCTTGTCAATTTGAAGGAGTCAGGGCTAGAACTCCCAGCCTTGATTGCCAAAGAACTCCAGATGTCCACTGCATTGGAAAGCTGCTCGGTCCGGTAATATATCAAGGCCGTTCTTTGTTGGGCGTTTCCATTTCAGCCAAACCTTTCCGTCTATAGGATCTAAGAACCCCTGGATTTTTGTGTGGTTTGTTGTTGGACCTAGATTCGCAAACACGAAATCATGCATTCTGCGTTTTCTTGTCGTTTATGGAATTTTCCTTTTCTCCATGAAACATTGGTTATTGATTTTGGGACAGCTTGCGCAGTGGTCTGTTTCAGGCTTGCTCTTTAGAGAGTTCTATGTCTAGCACCATGGATCACGTTGGCGACATAAAACATGCGGCTGAGAAGTTGTGAGCTAACAAGATCCTCAATCTTCCAGTGCCCAAGCCACTTGCAGAGGGAACAGACAGTGTTACAATGAGTGCCCTATCAGAGTGCTGACACTAACACATCCGTAAAGATTGGGAGGGGAGCGTAACCATATAGCGACATATAGAAGTGTCGACAGGGAACAAAATGAAACCCCTTTCTTTGATCAAGAGAGAAATTGGTTCATATTTGGGGACACAAGTTCAAGCGCTCCAGGGGAACAGCGGCACTACGAGGTACGTGCTGCACCTTGTTTTGGTAGCTTGAAAGAGACCTTCGTGGCATTGATTCGAATCAGTTGTCTGTTTGCCATAGTCAAGCTATGTCAAGCTGACAAAGCATACAAAGCTTTCCCTCCTTCTCCGTCCTTTTGAATATCAAACAGTCAAACACATTTCTACTGGTTCCATTTGACGCCAAGTTTAGAACAGGAACGAGCCAACTTATTTGCGACAAATGCGACAAGCAGGTGTTTATCCTTGGACAACGATCTCCCTGTATGCTGCACCAATCATGAAGCACAATCAGCGAGATGCTGCGATGCTTCAAGTCACCCGAATGGCACTGCTTGCACCAGGCCTGTACCCTCGCTCGAGGGCTGATCCCTGGTGAACGTCTTCAGTGCGCAATCTGCGGCTTCCAGGTCCCCAGAACAATTTTTTAACATCATTTTTAACATCAAATCTTTCAATTGTTTGTGGGAAAATGTGGAAACCCAAAAGTATGCAGACAGAGACGGCCAAATTGACGAGGTGTGTCGCTGCGTTCCTAGCTCTTCACACAAGCCGTGGTCGTGAAGTTGCTGTGATTGGGAGCCAACAAAAGATCCATGATCGATGCGGCACTTTGCAAGCCAAGCCAAACTCAAGACCAAGAGAGCTCATGTCATTTGCATTCTGATATGGGACATGGCAATCGTGGAAGCATTGAAGAAAACAGTAGAGGTGTGTTGGTACTTCTCAACTTTTCTGGAGGTCCGTTACCACGAGCAGATGCGGGAACATATGGGAGAGCACGAGGCACATGGGACTGACAACTTACTGTAACTTCAAACAAGACCAAACTGGATTAAATACGACAGGATGGTAGATGTAAGAGCATGTCCTTTGCATTCCAAGTCTTGAAGAGATGATCGTGGCAGCTGGTATTGGAGTGCGAAAGAATATGTGTTGCAAGGTTGCAATCCATCACTATGATCAGACTACCAGATGATTTTTTTCTGCCAAATTCTCTTCTGTGCTTCCTAAGTCGTTGTGGACGAAACTGAGGGACTCCGTGGCTTTTGGGCAGATCGAGCAGTGCGGCTCTCGCGATGGGTCAGTGAAAGCAAGCATCTTCAGACTCCTTGGGTGGGCACAAAAATCGAGCGTGTCTAAGACCAACAAATCCTTTTTGACAACAGGAAACAAAGTCTTTTTCCTTGCAGAGAGCCATTCATAAGGTACTCAAGAAGTCTTGCTGTGGAATGTGATCATCCTCAGCATTGTTGCTCTGACTGTTTCTGACGGCCTGACAGATCAAACTCTCTACCCAGTCACTTGGCCGAGCAGGCAAACCGTCCGTCGTGCACAAACTGCGGGAAAGGGGGTATGAATCGGTATGAAACTATAGTGAGAGAAAGGGTCTCGTGTCCTTGGCAGCGGTGTGCTAAGCATATCTTTGGTGACATCAAAGCATTGGCAACCTTGGAAGACCAAAGAGTGTGAAGAAAAAATCCTGGGTCGCAATCGACAGGTCGTGAGCTGCATTGACCATATAGGGTCAACAAACAACTGTGTAAAGTCATATGCCATATGCCATACGGTTCTCAAAAGCTTCGCTGTCTAGGACATGCAGTCATTTGCCCAGTTTTTCCCCAGATAGCTGGCAAGCTATAGGGGTTCTTACTTCTCAAAGGTGGGGTCTTCGGTGGCGAACTTTTGAGCCTGCGTGCTGTCCAGACTGCGGTGGCGAAGTCTGGAAAAGGTGCTGTGCAGGGTGCTGTGCAGGGTGCTGTGCAGGGTGCTGTGCAGGGTGCTGTGCAGGGTGCTGTGCAGGGTGTTGTCCAGACTGCGGTGGCGAAGTCTGGCAAAGGTGCTGTGCAGGGTGCTGTGCAGGGTGCTGTGCAGGGTACTGTGCAGGGTACTGTGCAGGGTGCTGTGCAGGGTGCTGTGCACGCTGTCCAGACTGCGGTGGCGAAGTCTGGCAAAGGTGCTGTGCAGGGTGCTGTGCAGGGTGCTGTCAGACTGCTGGCGAAGTGGCGCGCTGTGAAAGGTGCTGTGCAGGGTGCTGTGCAGGGTGCTGTGCAGCGTGCTGTGCTTTGGTTCCCACGTTGGGAACCATCAGTTCCAACCTTTAGGAACTGGAAGTTCTTTGCAATGGTAACCTATGGTTCCCAGGTTGGGAAGCATGAGTTCCAACCTCTGGTAACCGGCAGTTGCTTGCAATGGTAACCCATGCTTCCCAGGTTGGGAACCAGGAGTTCCAACCGACTCTGGTAACCGGCAGTTCCTTGCAATGGTAACCTGTGGTTCCCACGTTGGCAACAGTGAGTTCCAACCTTTGGGAACCGGCAGTTCCTTGCCATGAACCAAACGCAAACATTCCGGTACCGGTCCATTAAGCAAAACAAAGCGTTCTTTACCGGTCCATTAAGCAAAACCATAAAATTGTAAAGAAACTGTTTTCATATTATTTTGACATGCGCCTTTTTCGTGCAAAAAAAATTATATGCCGGCCCAACAGCCAAACGCAAACATTCCGCTACCGGTCCATTAAGCAAAACAAAAGGTTCTGTTACCGGCTCAGTAAACAAAACAAAACAACATTAAGAACGATGAGTTCTAACTTTTTGCAATCAACAGATCCTTCCACTGGTAACGGATGCTTTTTCAGGTTTGGAACCATGAGTTTCAAGCTTTGGGAATCCGCAGTTCCTTACAATGATAGTTGCTTAGCTTCGAAAACATAAATTCTAACTTCTGGGAACCGGCAATTCCTTGCAATGGTAACCTCTGGTTCCCAGGTTGGGAACCGTAAGTTTCAAGGTCTGGGAACCGGCAGTTCCTTGCCATGGTAACCTTTGGTTCCCACGTTGGGAACCATCAGTTCCAACCTTGAGGAAACGGAAGTTCTTTTGCAATGGTAACCTATGGTTCCCAGGTTGGGAAGCATGAGTTCCAACCTCAGGGAACCGGCAGTTGCTTGCAATGGTAACCCAGGGTTCCCAGGTTGGGAACCAGGAGTTCCAACCTCTGGGAACCGGCAGTTCCTTGCCATGAACCAAACGCAAACATTCCGGTACCGGTCCATTAAGCAAAACAAAGCGTTCTTTACCGGTCCATTAAGCAAAACCATAAAATTGTAAAGAAACTGTTTTCATATCATTTTGACATGCACCTTTTTCGTGCAAAACCATTTTTTTGCCGGCCCAGCAGCCGAACGCAAACATTCCGCTACCGGTCCATTAAGCAAAACCAAAAGGTTCTGTTACCAGCTCAGTAAACAAAACAAAACAATATTAAGAACCATGATTTTTATCTTTTTGGAATCAACAGATCCTTCCACTGGTAACGTATGCTTTTTCAGGTTTGGAGCCATAAGTTTCAAGCTTTCGCAACCGGCAGTTCCTTACAATGATAGTTGCTTAGCTTCGAAAACATAAATTCTAACTTCTGGGAACCGGCAATTCCTTGCAATAGTAACCTCTGGTTCCCAGGTTGGGAACCGTAAGTTTCAAGGTCTGGGAACCGGCAGTTCCTTGCCATGGTAACCTTTGGTTCCCACGTTGGGAACCATCAGTTCCAACCTTTAGGAAACGGAAGTTCTTTGCAATGGTAACCTATGGTTCCCAGGCTGGGAAGTATGAGTTCCAACCTCTGGTAACCGGCAGTTGCTTGCAATGGTAACCCATGGTTCCAGGGTTGGGAACCAGGAGTTCCAACCTCTGGGAACCGGCGGTTCCTTGCAATGGTAACCTGTGGTTCCCACGTTGGCAACAGTGAGTTCCAACCTTTGGGAACCGGCAGTTCCTTGCCATGAACCAAACGCAAACATCCTTGCCATGGTAACCTTTGGTTCCCACGTTGGGAACCATCAGTTCCAACCTTTAGGAAACGGAAGTTCTTTGCAATGGTAACCTATGGTTCCCAGGCTGGGAAGTATGAGTTCCAACCTCTGGTAACCGGCAGTTGCTTGCAATGGTAACCCATGGTTCCAGGGTTGGGAACCAGGAGTTCCAACCTCTGGGAACCGGCGGTTCCTTGCAATGGTAACCTGTGGTTCCCACGTTGGCAACCGTGAGTTCCAACCTTTGGGAACCGGCAGTTCCTTGCCATGAACCAAACGCAAACATTCCGGTACCGGTCCATTAAGCAAAACAAAGCGTTCTGTACCGGTCCATTAAGCAAAACCATAAAATTGTAAAGAAACTGTTTTCATATTATTTTGACATGCACCTTTTTCGTGCAAAAAAAAATATATGCCAGCCCAACAGCCAAACCGGTCCATTAAGCAAAACAAAAGGTTCTGTTACCGGCTCAGTAAACAAAACAAAACAACATTAAGAACCATGAGTTCTAACTTTTTGCAATCAACAGGTCCTTCCACTGGTAACGTATGCTTTTTCAGGTTTGGAACCGTGAGTTTCAAGCTTTCGCAACCGGCAATTCCTTACAATGATAGTTGCTTAGCTTCGAAAACATAAGTTCTAACCTCTGGGAACCGGCAATTCCTTGCAATGGTAACCTCTGGTTCCCAGGTTGGGAACCGTAAGTATCAAGGTCTGGGAACCGGCAGTTCCTTGCCATGGTAACCTTTGGTTCCCACGTTGGGAACCATCAGTTCCAACCTTTAGGAAACGGAAGTTCTTTGCAATGGTAACCTATGGTTCCCAGGTTGGGAAGCATGAGTTCCAACCTCTGGTAACCGGCAGTTGCTTGCAATGGTAACCCATGGTTCCCAGGTTGGGAACCAGGAGTTCCAACCTCTGGGAACCGGCAGTTCCTTGCAATGGTAACCTGTGGTTCCCACGTTGGCAACCGTGAGTTCCAACCTTTGGGAACCGGCAGTTCCTTGCCATGAGCCAAACGCAAACATTCCGGTACCGGTCCATTAAGCAAAACAAAGCGTTCTGTACCGGTCCATTTAAGCAAAACCATAAAATTGTAAAGAAACTGTTTTCATATCATTTTGACATGCACCTTTTTCGTGCAAAAACATTTTTATGCCGGCCCAGCAGCCGAACGCAAACATTCCGCTACCGGTCCATTAAGCAAGACAAAAGGTTCTGTTACCGGCTCAGTAAACAAAACAAAACAACATTAAGAACCATGAGTTCTAACTTTTTGCAATCAACAGATCCTTCCACTGGTAACGTATGCTTTTTCAGGTTTGGAACCATGAGTTTCAAACTTTGGGAATCCGCAGTTCCTTACAATGATAGTTGCTTAGCTTCGAAAACATAAGTTCTAACTTCTGGGAACCGGCAATTCCTTGCAATGGTAACCTCTGGTTCCCAGGTTGGGAACCCTAAGTTTCAAGGTCTGGGAACCGGCAGTTCCTTGCCATGGTAACCTTTGGTTCCCACGTTGGGAACCATCAGTTCCAACCTTTTCTATCTGGGGTCTATGCCGGTGTAATTCCATTCTTATGACAAAATGAAGCGTCCATGCCAGGTGCATCAGATGATTCCACATTTCAGCTTTCGGATGGCTCTTGGGTGCAGTTCAAGGACATTGACTGAAGACTTTATTACCCGCTTGACATGAATGGCCTCTGAGCTACGAATGCTTGGCATGTTTTGGTTTTGAGGGCTTCCAAACAAGCTTGTTTTGGTTCAGTCCAGCCCGCTGGCTCCTCAGCTGAAGTCTATCTTGTCCTGCGTGACAAGAGAAGCAGAACTTACATCCAAACCGGGGGAGCAATGGCTCGAGTCTATCTATGTGTAGGCTAGGCATATTACGTACTGAGACACAACTGTCATTGATTCCTACTTCAAGTGAAAACCATAGAGATCATAGAGCACATGTTGAATTGTAAATTGCAACTTACTAGTTTGGCAAAGAATGCGTCCTTTTTTGGCCACACCGAGTACGGAGGATTTGCCAGATGTTCAACTTCCGGAGCTGCTTGTTCTGAATTTGGCTCCTCGTTCTTGCAGGGTAAGTATAGAACATATATAGTTATAGAACAAACTTTAAAAAAAATGCGGACGCCACAGATTTAACAAGCTGGAGCCTCACACTCGTTGATGGGCGAAAGCAAACACTGATTGAGAGCCCATCTGTACTGGTAGGATTCAGCGTCATTCGGGAATGCGGGTATGACAGGATTGGTGTGTCCACTGCAATGTTTGAGGCTTGATACCATTCAACCAGATGAGGTTGCTCCTCGGCATAAGCGGAAGCTCACGACAAGTGTGAAAGACTCTTGGAATTCCAGTGTACTCATGTGATTCCCTGACAGCTTGAAGAAGGTCAGACTTTCTAGTGACCTAGGGTTGACTGCCCAGCACTTGTCTTCCGTATATATCCTAAAGTGCCCATATGCAGTGCGCCAAAATGTGGTTATAGTGTCCGGAGTGAGCGGGGAGATAAGACATGCAATTAGTCCTTTCCCGTCCTTTTGATTTGCGATTTGAGACGCTTTCAACCAGCAAATTAAGCAAAAGGTTTTGCGTCGGCTTCGAGAAGTACGACCAGGCAAGGAGGGTGTGCTCTTGCAGGGTCTCTAAATAGAACAAGTCGAGAAAGGACGTAAAGGTTGTTTTGCATGACTGAGACTGCAAACTTGGCTTCGGACCTCTTGTTGGTTCTGTTTGTGACAGATTCGGGTGGGCTGTGAGACTCCGTGAGACTCAAATCAGTTGCAAGATTGCTTCGCCAAGATACATTGCAGCATTTAGCTTGCCCTGATCAGGCATCGCAGCGTACCTGGAGTCCGAAGGTGTGAATCTTGCTCTAGAGACCCAGCAAAAGCAAATGGGAAGTGTCGGAAGTGACAATGACACCCAAATTCATTAGTTGAACCTGTCAAAAGCAGGTTGGATCTGGCGTAGCTCCATTTCTCTTTCGCAGCATGATTTCGGGCACCAAAATCTCCCGCATTCACAAAACAGGTATAAAACTTATAAAACCGATATTGGTGACTATGTTTAAAGTTGGAGAACACCTTCACTTGAACTACAGGTGACCCAGACCTTTCTGCAGCACTACGCTATGTGGAGGTGCTGAAAAAAGGAAACATTCTTAAGAGACCTGTACCACTACCGAGATACGATGATATGCCTATTGTATCTAGGGACAGCCTCGACCATGTCCAGGTGCCTACATCTCCAGATAGGCGACCGGCTTGGACGATAATTGATTGAAGGATGGGAGGGAGGCCTTGAAAGTCGTAAAATGTTGTGACAATCAGTTCACACACACATATATATAGTCTAGATGCGGTGTGCTCGCTTTCAGTCATCCTGTTGCCCACGCGCCAGACTTATAACAAGATTTTATGATAAATATATTTAATACTTGAAGAATATGGTGTAAATAATACCCATACTATTCACTGTAAAGACCCCTTCTGAACATGGTTGTTTACTTGTTTGGCTCAAGATGAAAACAGACCGCAGCCGCTGCCCAGGGCGCACGTGCGGTTTGTAAGGGTTGGTTTTAGTCACCCCCTTTTTGTGAACTTGGTTGTTTTCAGGCGTTTTATCTGATTATCAGCCGTATTGGCTTTGTGATTGGTAATCTTTTGGGGGAAACATTTTATTAGGGTTTGGGGTCCCTGCCAAAACCCCACTCGGATGAGCGACCGTTCGCGGACACCACCTCCTCGCCGTGGGATTCGTAGTGGTGCTTCTGCGCGTCGCAAGCGACTGGCGTGGGTGAACTGGAACCTTTCGCAAGACAGGAATGGCTTCAAGTTGATCCACAACTGAGAAAGATCCTGCGAGATCTACATGTGAACTTTGGGCACCCCACAAGCTCAACTATGCAGAGAATCTTGTGGCGAGAGAACGCCAGACCAGAAGCAATCCGAGCTGCTGGACTGATGAGCTGTGATGCTTGCGGCGAGAGCATTTGTCGTCGGCGTCCAAAGCCTGTTCGGCTGCCCAACCGCTATGAGTTCAACCGGCACATTTTGGCCGACACCATGTTCGCCAAGGACGCTGCTGGAGTCACCTATGGCTTCCTGAATGTGATCGACGACGCGACTGGGTTTCAAATGGTCAGTTGTCTGGGAGAGCTCAAAGGCGTTGCTGCTGCCCAAGTCATCTTGCGACATTTCGCTGCAAGTTGGAGCTCCTGGGCTGGACTTCCAACACTGATGCAAGTTGATCGAGGCAAAGGATACCTTGCCGAGTTTGCCAACTACCTTTGCCAATTTGGCGTGGAACAAGAGGTGATGCCATTGGAAGCACCCTGGAAAGGTGGAAAGTGTGAGAAAGCAGGTGGGCTTTGGAAGGACCTCTTCTACAGGATTCCCAGATTCAAGGTCTCAACGACGTGATCCTGGCCACCAGCATTGTCACCCAAACTCGAAAGGAGGTTCAATGGCTACAGTCCCATGCAATGGGTACTTGGAGTTGGTGATCTCAAACTTCCTGGTTCTCTGCTTGATGGAGGCAGTGACCCCAACTTGGAAGTCATGGAAGCCTCAATGAAGCACAGAGTGAGATGGCTCGAACACTTGCTGTGCGCGAGTCTGCCAGAGTTGCCCAGATCCGACTTGACACGGATTCACGGGTGAGGAGAGCTTTGCTGAAACCATCAATTCCCACCCGTGGGCCATATACCCAGTTGGAGCCTATGTCTACTTCCTCAAAGCTCAAAGGCCACAAGATGACCAACGAAACTACAGATGGTTTGGGCCTGCACGGGTCATTTGGAGTCGAACTCCGAAACCCAGACGATGACCCTGCAACTGATGGTGGGCAACCTCACTCCTACTGGCTAAGGTATGGACCTTCAGTGATTCTGGCGACTGGCGAGCAACTTCGTCTTGCAAGTGAGGATGAACTCAGGATGAACTGCTGGCAGCTCATGCCGCACTATGCTGTTCAACCAGATCAAGTTCGAGGAGCCCGACAATACTTGGATGTGAGGTCTCATACACGACCATTTGGAGAGATGCCTCATAATGGACTTGCTGATGCGCCTCTTCCTGACATCCAAGAAGGTGATGAAACAGATGTCATCATGGACTTGCCTGCTGGTCCTGGTCAGCATTAACCAATTGCGGGATCAGCTGGTGCTGCGGCTCAACAGCTACCTCAACTTGAACGAGCTCATGCCCAACCTGCTCAAGTACAACAATCACCAAGTGCGTCGTATCGGCGCCAAGTGACTGAACCAGAGCATGCACTTGAACCAACACCACCAACACCAAAAGCAACAATCATTCACGATCAACAAGCAACCTCAACAACACCTGAGAGCATGCGAGGCCAACAGGCACTCCCCTCTGCTCTACCTTCTCATCTACAACAACAACCTGATTCAGTGCCACTGGACTTTCAGCAACCTCCACCAACATCAACAACAACACTGAACACAGCTATGAACAATCCTGATCGGCTTGATGGGCTGGGTCCAACAAGAACTACAAGACACATTTGTCGCAGTTCTGTTCCGGGTCCCTACCTGGCCGAAGAGGACATCATCCCTGAGAAGACCTATGGCATGATTGAAGATGGCGACTGGCAAGTCATCTGCCCTGGAATGGAAGAATCCATCCGACGCCTTCGACTACAAAGAGCTTCTCTCTGAGTCTGAGGTGGATGAGTTCGACAACTACATCCAGACTGATGCCAATCTTGCTGAAGCCTTTCTGACTGGCAGGGCTGCGAGATCAGAGATCAACCTGAAAGATCTCAACCCTAGTGAAAGGAAACTGTTTGACCAAGGCATGGCCAAAGAATGGAACTCATGGCTGTGGAAGTGCTCACCGAGCAGCAGATAGCTACACTACCTCAAGATGCTGAATTGATTGGAACTCGGTGGGTCCACGCCGGCAAGAATCGCAAGACAAGAACAAAGAAGACAATCGATCAAGAGCACCCACTGGCTGCGAAGTCTCGCATCGTGGTCCAAGGAAACCAAGAACGAAACAGTGAGATTCGATCTGATTCGCCTACGGCATCACTCCTGGCCTTCAACCTCGTCTGCGCTGTTGCTGTGATGAATGAATAGCTGGTGAAAGCATATGATGCTTCAACAGCATACCTCCAAGCCAAGGGCATCGCAAGACTGTTGATCCTGCGGCCCAAGGCCACCACCTCCTGGGATCAGTGTGCGTGATCTCTTCCGAGCCAAAGGCAGTATCCACGGCACCAAAGATGCTAGCCGTTCATGGTGGATCAAGCAGATCAATGATGCCAAGGCTGAGGGTTGGATCCTTCGAAAATCGAAGCTGCGGTTTTCTTTCTCTGTGAGGACGGAGTCTTGGTGGGCATCATGGCAACCCACGTGGACGACCTTTTCGTCTCTGGCAGCGGCTCCAAGTTTGAGAACGCTATAAAAGTTCTGACTGAGAAGCTGCACCTGAAGGAGAACCTTAAGTCTTGTGGAAAGAATGGGAAGCAAGCTGAAGATGAAACCATCACCCTGGAGCAGAAGGAAATGATCGAAGTGCCGGAGTACCAGGTGATTTCCAAAGATCGGCGCACCAAGCCGAACCTGCCACTCACTGAGGCTGAGAAAACTCAGTTTCGAGGCCTTGTTGGGTCAATGGGCTGGATTACTCGCCAAACCCGGCCTGATGTTTTGGTGAATGTGAGCATGGCTGCTCAATTGATGGGAAAGCGAACGGTGAGAGGCGTGCTGGATTTGAACAAGGGCGTCAAGATGCTCAAAGAATCCAGTGATGCAGTTTGGTCCTTTCGACTCTCCGAGATCAATCTGACCGACTTCGTGGTCTTCACCTGTGCTGACACATCAATGGTTTAAAATCCGATGTGGGTACATCGTAGGTCTAAGCCTCGACTCGCTACCTCGAGGAGGCCCCGCACCAGTGCTGATTTTAGAAACAAATTCGAGCTCGTTCAAAAGAGTCTGCCGCTCAACACTGGCTGCAGAATCAAACGCAGTGCTGATGGGAACTGAAGCTGCTGACTATGTTCGGTCAACCCTGGCGTGAAAGTGAGGAATTTGGAAAGTGAGTTCGGGAAGCGACCTCTCCTAGCCTTCGCAGATGCCAAGAGCCTTGAGGCCACCGTCACCAAGGACGCTGGTCAGCTCTCAGACAAGAGGGTGAAGATCCTCGTCTCCCAGATCAAGGAGATCCTGAACGAGGGCATAGCCCCGAAGAAGGTTCGACCTCAATTCACTGGCGCGACACGTCGCAAATGGCTGCCGATGTGTTGACAAAGCTGGGATGCGAAAGGGAACTTCTGCTGGACATACTGTCCACTGGGCGCTGGCAACTGGAGCCGACCGAAGTCGCAAAGGCAAGGAAAAAGAAGATTCGAAACGATAGACAGCTGCGAAAGTACAGTGCCAAAGCCAAGGCTGCGGGTAAGGACGGGTGAAAAATGTCACCATTTGTGCATGCATCCACCCTGCACCTTTGGCCTGTCCGCCATAACCCTTTACTGCCCGAGGGCGCCCTTTGAGAGGAAAACAGGTACCTCGCTCCAGCTTCGCCTGCTGCTGGATTTTGATATATTATATTATATTGTATAAATGCTTGTTGTATGAATCTACAAGGAAATGTGGCAGCATGGGTTTCTTGTATTCTCTGCTGTGTCGTGGTGGCATCTGAGCGCTTTCAGCTTCAGCATGTCCTCATTGCCAAGTACTTCATGCATCCAAAGCTCCAGAATTTCGGATGCTCATTCGAAAGGGTGAGGCGTTCGCTTGTGCCGCTTTTTTTTGCATCGCTTGTGCCGCTTTTTTTTTGTGTCGCTTGTGCCGCTTTTTTGGTTGGTATCGGCATTTTTCCTGTAAATTACCGTATAAAATGGTGTTTTCACGTGTTGCTTTTTTGACGTCGCTTGTGCCGCTTTTTTCTTGGCGTCGGGTTTTGACCTGTAAATTTGCGTACTTAGTGGCGCTTTTGTGCGTGTTGTTTTTGATGTCGTTTGTGCGGCTTTGTAGTGGCATCGGTATTTTACCTGTAAATTTCCGTATAAAAGTGGCGCTTGTGTCGCGGCTCTTCTTCCATCAAGTGCAACAACATATAAATCCTAATGGGGTCGTGGCTCTTCTTATATCAAGTGCAACAACATATAAACCCTAAAAGGGTCGTGGCTCTTCTTACATCAAGTGCAACAAGATATAAACCCTAAAGGGGTCGTGGCTCTTCTTCCATCAAGTGCAACAAGATATAAACCCTAAAGGGGTCGTGGCTCTTCCTACATCAAGTGCAACAACATATAAACCCTAAAGGTGTCGTGTCTCTTCCTACATCAAGTGCAACAACATATAAACCCTAAAGGGGTCGTGGCTCTTCTTACATCTAGTGCAACAACATATAAACCCTAAAGGTGTCGTGGCTCTTCTTACATCAAGTGCAACAACATATAAACCCTAAAGGGGTCGTGGCTCTTCTTGCACCAAGTGCAACAACTTAAAAACCCTAAAGGGGTCGTGGCTCGTCTTACATCAAGTGCAACAACATATAAACCCTAAAGGGGTCGTGGCTCTTCTTACATCAAGTGCAACAAGATATAAACCCTAAAGGGGTCGTGGCTCTTCTTCCATCAAGTGCAACAACATATAAATCCTAATGGGGTCGTGGCTCTTCTTATATCAAGTGCAACAACATATAAACCGTAAAAGGGTCGTGGCCTTCTTACATCAAGCGCAACAACATATAAACCCTAAAGGGGTCGTGGCTCTTCTTCATCAAGTGCAACAACAAATAAAACCCTAAAGGTGTCGTGTCTCTTCCTACATCAAGTGCAACAACATATAAACCCTAAAGGGGTCGTGGCTCTTCTTACATCAAGTGCAACAACATATAAACCCTAAAGGGGTCGTGGCTCTTCTTACATCAAGTTCAACAACATATAAACCCTAAAGGGGTCGTGGCTCTTCTTACATCAAGTGCAACAACATATAAACCCTAAAGGGGTCGTGGCTCGTCTTACATCAAGTTCAACGACATATAAACCCTAAATCAGTCGTGGCTCGTCTTACCTCAAGTGCAACAACATATAAACCCTAAAGGGGTCGTGTCTCTTCCTACATCAAGTGCAACAACATATAAACCCTAAAGGTGTCGTGTCTCTTCCTACATCAAGTGCAACAACATATAAACCCTAAAGGGGTCGTGGCTCTTCTTACATCTAGTGCAACAACATATAAACCCTAAAGGTGTCGTGGCTCTTCTTACATCAAGTGCAACAACATATAAACCCTAAAGGGGTCGTGGCTCTTCTTGCACCAAGTGCAACAACTTAAAAACCCTAAAGGGGTCGTGGCTCGTCTTACATCAAGTTCAACAACATATAAACCCTAAAGGAGTCGTGGCTCGTTCAACAACATATAAACCCTAAAGGTGTCTTGGCTCTTTGTTTGCAACGCGTGACAGGGTAATTTCCTGGTAATTTGCGATGAAATGCACGCCTGACATTCCAGGATCGTTTTGTTGCATTTCGTGGTAGCGTAATTTCGTGGAAATTTACAGGTAATCAGAGGTTTTTCGTCGCAAGTGATGTCGAAAATGTGTGGGGGTCATTTTCGGCGTAAGTGACCTTAAAAATTTCGTCCTAAGTGAACGTGGGACCATTCGAAAGCATAGAAAGGCTGCCAAACATCTGAAGATTTCAAAAGAAACCTAGTCAAACCTAGGGAATGATCTCAAAGACTTCAAACTCAAAGCAGATCCTCTCACCAGATGAGTCAGATGGGTCGAGCATGTCCGAAACCTGGCTTCCAAGGTCCAGCAGAAATCAGACAGGCGCGCCGGAATCTCATGTCTTGGGATTAGTCCACACCGCTGGACGTACCTACCTCGACCTACATGCTTTGCTTTCAACCTGACCTTGTCCACTCAAATTGGGTATGAAAACATTGTATTATATATTTTGATTTCATTTGTATTCATGGACACATGCCAGGAGCCACCAGCAGACGTCGACGAATTCCGAACCGGTGCAGATGTGGATTTAGCTGCGGTACCAAGGTGCGTAATTCTCAGGGTTCAGGGCAAGCTTAAGCAAGTTTTACACTTTGAACTGCGGATGTGGACCACAAACATTCTTTCTGAATGTATGCTGGTGCACGAACCCAGTCATCTAGGCTGCTCTAGAGCGCCATTTTCTTCACTACGCCCACGAGCCCGGCTTTCACAAGCCGCTGTGATTGTTGACATCACAAGAAGGACAGAACATTGTCTTGATGCCCCAATCAGACATTTGATTTCCTGACATGTATATGTAAACCAGTAGTCCCGCACAAGGCGGTGGCGGAAGTTCCAAAAATAGGACACTATAGGAGAGGTGAGTTGTTGTGATGCGTGGATGATGAACCGAAAGGTGGCCGGAGCCTGTGTTTTTTGGAGTGGTTGCAATGGTTGCGTTGGTCACCTCACCCAGAACTGCTGGATGTAGTGTGGCGTAGTGCAGCTGTAGTTGTAGTTGTAGTGTAGTGGAGCTGTAGTTGTAGTGTAGTGTGATTAGTGGAGTGTTGTTGCAGTTGTATGTGGTGTGGTGTAATGAGTGTAGCGTAATACAATGTAGTGTAGTGTAGTGTAGCGTAGCGTAGTGTAGTGTAGTGCAATGCAATTAGTAAAGTGTAGTGTAATGTAGTGTAGCTATAGTTGTAATTGTAGCTGTAGCTGTAGTTGTAGTAGACATGGTACTTGTAGTTGTAGTTATAGTTGTCGTGTAATTAGCGTAGTGTACTGTAATTCGTGTAGTGTAGTGTAATTAGCCTAGTGTAGTGTAATTAGCGTACTGTAGCGTAGTAAATTTGTACTTGTAGTTGTAGTTGTAGTTACAGTTGCAGTTGTCTATCTACCTATCTGTCTATCTATCTACCTATCTATCTAATCAATCTATCAATCTATCTATGTATCTACCTACCTACCTATCTATCTATCTATCTACCTATCTACCGATCTACCTATCTATCTATCTACCTATCTATCTATCTATCTACCTAATCTAATCTAATCTAACCTAATCTAATCTAATCTAATCTATCTATGTATCTATGTATCTATCTATCTATCTATCTATCCATCTACGCATCTATCTGTCGATCTATCTATCTATCCATCTATCCATCCATCCGTCTATCCACCTATCCATCTATCTATCTATCTACCTATCTATCTATCTATCTATCTATCTATCTACCGAATCTATCAATCTATCTATGTATCTATGTATCTATCTATCTATCTATTCTATTCTGTTCTGTTCTGTTCTATTCTATTCTGTTCTGTTCTGTTCTGTTCTATTCTATTCTGTTCTATTCTGTTCTGTTCTGTTCTGTTCTGTTCTATTCTATTCTATTCTATCTATTCTATCTATTCTATCTATTCTATCTACCTATCTATCTATCTATCTCTCTCTCTCTCTATCTATCTATCCATCTATCCATCTATCCATCTATCCATCTATCCATCTATCCATCTATCCATCTATCCATCTATCCATCTATCCATTCATCCATCTATCCATCTACCTATCTATTTATCTATCCATCCATCCATCTATCTACCTATCTACCTATCCACCTATCTACCTATCTACCTATCTACCTATCTACCTATCTACCTATCAATCTATCAATCTATCAATCTATCCAGCAATCTATCTATCAATCAATCAATCAATCTATCTATCTACCTGTCTATCTGCAAGCACGAAAACAAGGCAGTTCTGCGAGACTTCCTCAAGTTTTGAACTTGACAACGTCAAAAACGGAGCCACTCCGCGAGACGTCTTCAAGTTTTGAAGTTGGCAACCTCAAGATCGAAGCAAGTCTGCGAGTGCAGAGCTGAAGCCTCGTGCCTTCGCGTTTTGCGATTTTTCCAGCTCATGTCTCTAACGTATTGCACCTGTGTGGCACCTTTCACGCAAAATCATCTTAGCAAACCTGAAGATCTGATGCTCCAAATTGCAAACCCTCTCGGGAAGTCAGCGCCCTGACCTGCTAACATCTCTGATGAACATGTCTCTTGTATTGCGCCTGCCACGCGGATGCATTTTTCCAGAGCCTCTTCAAATGTCCGACGCCTGCCAACGTTTTTGAAACTGCTGCAAAACCATCACGTTTTTTGCTCACTTTTGGCAAAGTGCAGAATCCCTTGTGCCTGCCACGCAAAACCGCATCCGAACCTTGAAAGGTGGTTCAAGCATGCGGTGTTTTTTTAACATTTTGACTTGGAAATGTGCTTCGCGCGACAACGGCGTGCACTTTTTCGACATCGCAACTTCCAAAGGTGCTCCGGGCATGGTGTGTTTTGTACATTTTGACTTTGAAATGTTCTTCGCACCATAGGGGCGTGCCGTTTTTCATCTCTTATCTGGCCAGATGGCTCCGCACCCGCCGCTTTAGCGAGCCTACTTTTCGACCCTCCGGAGCCACAAATCCGTGGAAAAACATGGTGAATCGAGACTTTTCTACCTTTTCGCGCACCTGCATATTCTTTCCTCTGATTCTCTTCTCTTCTCTGACTCTTCCCACCTCTGCTTTTCCATCTGTCCATATTGTCGGAAGTTTGACTTCTAAACTTCCTGCGCTAACACACACATATATAAATATATATTTACATACATACATACATACATACATACATACATACATACATACATACATACATACATACATACATACATACACACATACATACATACATACATACATACATACATACATACATACACACATACACACATACATACATACATACATACATACATACATACACACATTATAATGGGCTTCAAGCATTGTCACCCTGGCGAACTCTTTGCATGTCTTGAAGATCGTCACTCATTATCTATCGCAAGTATTTACCAACCTGCCCAGTGGAGTCTGTTTTGCTGGTATCGCTTCGCGACGACAACCGCCCGCACCGGAGGGTTAGCTCTGTAGTTCCAAGAAAATTCTTTGTTGGGCCTTTGTAGGGTCAAGTTGGTGGCTCTATGTTGGGCTGTGTTAAGCCCGTGTTAAGCCATGTTGGGCCTATGTTGCGCACATGTTGGGCCTGTATTGGGCCTATGTTGAGGCATGTTGGGCCATGCTGGGCCTATGTTGGGCCCATGTTGGGCGTAGGTTGGGCCATGTTGCGCCCAAGTTTGCCAACTGAGCCGATTTTAGGTCCCTTTAACAAACGTGGAAAAACAGAGGATTCTAGAACAATAAAGGCCGCTGCTGCAGCCCCCCATCCTTGCACACAAAAAACGCGTCGGCACTTTCGGCGCGGGCGGATTTTCTTTCAATTTGTATGTCACAAATTTGTTTGGATGTGTTACGGCGGACGGTTGAAGTCCAAATTGGGAGGGAGATAGCCGCTGACAGCCAACCCCGGGGAGTTCCATGCTTTAGGATTTAGACATCGTTGGGTACTGCTAGCGTGGTGCCTTTTTCTATTGAGTTCGGGTTCTGCTTTCGAATTCTTTGCATGCTTGCAGGACACTTTGGTAGTTGTCGCCTCCAAAGACGAGGGTTACAAAACCAGCCCTTTGCGTGAATTTGCACGATGATAACATTCAAAAAACTGATGTGGATCTTTGACATGCTGTGACCCGTTTTTCTTTAAAAGTATGTCTTGCACGCTGCACACTTTTGGCTCTCAGAGACCCCAAAAGACGTTCATTTCTCCCAGTCCCTTGGTTGAAAGCCTCACTGGGACAAACCATGAAGACGGTGAAGATGGTGACGGTACGCTTGTAATCAGGATTGTCCTTGAATGTCCTGGAATATTTTCATTCGATATACAGTATGTCTATAGTCAATGCGCTTGACAGTTTGCTCTCGACAGCTTTGCATTCAGCTGAGGTCCTGAAATGGCAACGAATGGCTAGAAACCTAGAGGACAGCTGCGATCATCATGAGACACAATGCATGGCTTCAGAAAACGAGAAACTAGGTCCAGAATCAATCAGAAGGAGCCCAATCTCGGATGCACAAACGTCAAAACATACATTGCATTTCTTACACCAGTTCACGCAATTTTCTCTTTGTAGGTTCTGCTGCATGATGCACACTGGGAGACATGCATGCATTAGTATATTTTATTGACTCCGTAGCCTATCATCTCTACAGTTTCTTGGCCTCTAACTCCTGCGCAGAGTGTGGGCTGAGGCATGAACGGCTACGATCTGCCGTTTGGTACCACCAACAGGGGAAGGGTCACCCACCCACACACACACAATTCTGTGTTTTTTTCTCATAAGTAAGCCTGGAAGTCTACCATCAGGTTTGCTACTGACAAGGGGATCTAGATCCCCCCCCAAAAAAATCAAAAAACATATTATTACTAGGATGAACAATTCTTGGAATCAAGAGAAAGAAAGAAAGAAGGAAGGGAGGAAGGAAGGAAAGAAAGAAAGAAAAAACGAAAAAAAAGCGAAAGAAAAAAACACAAATCTGCTTTTCTGCTTCCTTTCTTTACTGCCTCTTTGTTTTTCTGTTTCTTTTGCTGTATTCTCTCCTGTTGGTATACTTCTTTTCCCCTAAAGAAACCCTAAAGAAACCTTAAATCAAACCCTCTAAATGAAACCCTAAATGAAATCCTACATGAAATCCTAAATGATACCTGTAATGAAAATCGAATGAAACCCTACATGAAACCCAAATGAAATTCTAAATGACACCGCAAATGAAACCCTAAATGAAACCCTACATGAAATCCTCAAAGAAACCCTAAAAATCCTGCCCTAAATGAGACTCGGTGAACATACGAAAATCTAGAAAATACCATGCACGATTACTACTACTAATACTACTACTACTACTACTGCTTCTTCTTCTTTTTCTTCTTCTCTTATGATTGGATAATATATATATTTACATACATTATACATATGTATATATATATATGTATATATACATATATACATATATATATATATTAAAAATGTTGATCTACAGATAATAGTATTTTTGATCCTAATAATATTTTTTTTGATCCGTTACCCGTTGACAAGTCCCACCAGCAGTTGCATTACCGTGAACTGAAGTTTGAAGTTCGTTCATTGTAATGCCAACATAGTCAGCTTTGTCACGCCAAATTGGTTCAAATTTTGCACCAGAGTTGCCTTCGCCAGACTCTCCTTCTCTCAGCCCCAAGCCCAAGGTCCGAACCACATGTAATGGTTAAGGCATGTTGAGACAGTTTTTCAAAGGCCAAATTTCCAAACATCAAGTTGATATATGTCGATATCTTGTCCTAGCTTGTACTTATACCATCTTGTGTCACCAGACTTTTCTTGACGCACCTCGTTCAAAGCCATGGTTGCTCAGTGGTGGGAGTTGGTTGTGGAGGTCGCAGTTCCGATCGGCTGTATCTTTTCAAGTGTAAGCTAGAAGCAGACCGCATCGTCAACATTCATAGCTGCCAAAGATTTCCGAAAAGACTGCCTCGTTGTGGCGCTTCTCATCTTTGTTGGAAAGTG
Source organism: Cladocopium goreaui (assembly GCA_947184155.2). Lineage (NCBI taxonomy): Eukaryota > Dinophyceae > Suessiales > Symbiodiniaceae > Cladocopium > Cladocopium goreaui. Next base: position 4,632 of record CAMXCT020001679.1, on the reverse strand, counting down.
TTGCAAAAAGTCTTGATAATATATGTCCCTGCAAGGGATTAGGTTTTGCAAGTAATTCAGTACTTCCCTTGCCCTTTGACTGCAAGAAATCTCCAGGTATGTGTTGGGCAGCAACTTGTGACACGTCGAACTGTCAAAGTTAGGGCTTTCAGATCCTCATTGTGAGGCTGCTTGTGGCAAAGAAGTGCTACCAAATATGATTCAGGCAAGTTTGCATCAGCACATTGAGATAGCCGCTATAGCCATTCTGAGTGTTCCCTTTGGCTTTCCAAGTTTTGAGATGCCAGCACTCATGTGGTAGTTTGTGGAACGTATTGCATATTTTGCCCTCGAGTGACAAGGCTGAGATTGAGCAAGCAGAGAAAGCCAAAATTGCTGCTGCAGAGAGGAAAAGGTGCACGTGGCTAACAAGCATGGCAAACATGAAATCAAACATAGGAAACCAAAAGAATCGACGATTCAAAGAAGGAGCTCGCACAAATCTGAAGAGCTTGCCGTCTTGGGAGGCTGGCAGATGATTTTGATCAGCAGCACCGTGAAGCCAAGAAAGAGTGGACGGCTGCAAGAGAGGCGTCTCGGTGACCCAATCGGGGTGACCCAATCTGGTACTCAGTGTGATGAAGCTGAAATCCGAGTAATTTCACCACCTCATACTTTACATTGCTGCCATCAGTAATTTGACAAGTATTCAAAGACCTGCCAGACTGCCCAGACTTGCTAGTGGCAGGTCTATGGGTGGGATCATTCAAAAACGCAGCTTGCCGCTTTGCGCTTGGCTGAGCTGGAGGAGAGAAACATGACAATGTGACTGAGACTGAGACTCGTGAAGCAGAAGTTCTCTAAACATTATGGTTTGACGATGTTTGATGGCATCCACAGTAAGTTGCTGGTGGCCTGAGCAAAGCCGCTGAATTCAGTGTCTTTTGGCCTTGCTAACAATCCAGTTGATGTACCTTCCAACACGATATTTTAATCCCCTCTCCCGCAGAAGCCCGGCATGGCCCAATGGCTACTGGAAAGAGCTCTGCCGGGACTGGAGGCAGTTTTTGCAGAGTCGACTCAAAAGACTCCATCGACTTGAGCAAGACAAGTTATAAAAGACAAGCAAACTAAGCAAACTATAAGCAATTCTGCGAAACGTCCATTCCGAAGATATTCCTATTTCAGACAAAAAGGGGACGCCAATTTCCTCACTTACTCTGACTTCGACCTCATGTATGATCGTAACGATCGTAAGATACCTTATTTATTTGTCCAAGCCGGACTGCTCTATGCAAGCATGCATTGCATCGCTCTTGAAAATTAGCAACGCATCCAATCTATGCAGAATCAAGGCTAGATGTCCGAATTGCCTGCATGATGCATTACAGTCATGTCCATGGATGTTGTCACAGGGAGGAGTCTCAGTGGATATGCAATAGACGGTGTTTTATTTAGCCACTAAAGCCTAATTGCTGCGTATTTATACTGTCAAGCATCCAGTGTGATGCGCAGCAAATCTGGGGAGAAACATCAAAAAAAATAAAAATGCATCAAACAAAAAATGCATCAAAAAAATATAAATGCATCAAAAAAAAATAAATGACCATGAAGAAAGGAGGGAAGGAGGAAAGGAGGGAAGGAGGAAAGGAGGGAAGGAAGGAAGGAGGGAAGGAGGGAAGGAAGGAAGGAAGGAGGGAAGGAGGGAAGGAAGGAAGGAAGGAAGGAAGGAGGGAAGGAGGGAAGTCGGAAAGGAGGGAAGGAGGGAAGGAGGGAAGGAGGAAAGGAGAAAAGGACGGAAGGAAGGAAGGAAGGAAGGCAGGCAGGCAGGCAGACAGGCATGCATGCAGGCAGGCAGGCAGGAAGGAAGGAAGGAAGGAAGGAAGAAAGGAAATAAGGAGGGAAGGAGGAAAGGAGGGAAGGACGAAAGGAAGGAAGGAAGAAAGGAGGGAAGGAGGAAAGGAGGGAAGGAGGAAACGAGGGAAGGAAGGAAGGAGGGAAGGAGGGAAGGAAGGAAGGAAGGAGGGAAGGAGGAAAGGAGGGAAGGAGGAAAGGAGGGAAGGAGGAAAGGAGGGAAGGAGGGAAGGATGCAAGGGGGGAACGAAGGGAAGGAAGGAAGGAAGGAAAGAAGGAAGGAAGGAAAGAAGGAAAGGAGGACCATGTGTGCAGTCAACACTTTGGGCTGCAGCCCACACGGGCAGCGTGCAAAGTGCTGCTGAGCTGCTAGAGCTGAGGGGTTTCCAAAACTTTTTTCCCGCTTTTATTTTTTAACCGGCTCCCCTTGCTACCTACTCTGGTTCCTTTTTTTTCATAAGCACCATCGTTTATTTGGCTTCATTTTATCTTTATTGATGTCCATATAGACTTGTGCCTATGTACTTCTTTCATGTTCTTTTTTGGTACGCATTGCCGGGGACCACCCCACCCGCTTTTGTTTTTTCATCGGCTTCCCTTGCTACCTACTCTCTTGCTTTTTGTTCATAAGCATCGTTTCTTAGGGTTCATTTTCTCTTTCTTCTTCTTTCAAAATATCCATCGAGACTTGTGCCTATGTGCTTCTTTCTTGATCTTCTCGTTCTTACTTGCAATATATCCATTGAGACTTGTGCCTATGTGCTTCTCTCTTGGTACGCATTGCGGGGGGAGGCGCTGCGCCCTCCCCCCTGCACCCCCCCACCCGCTTTTATTTTTAAACCGGTTCCCCTTGCTACCTACTATTCCTTTCTTTTTGCATAAGCATCATCGTTTATTTGGGTTAATTTCATCTTTGTTGATATCCATCGAGACTTGTGCCTATGTGCTTCTTTCTTGATCTTCTCGTTCTTACTTGCAATATATCCATTGAGACTTGTGCCTATGTGCTTCTCGCTTGGTACGCATTGCGGGGGGAGGCGCTGCGCCCTCCCCGCTGCACCCCCCCACCCGCTTTTTTTTTTTAACCGGTTCCCCTTGCTACCTACTATTCCTTTCTTTTTGCATAAGCATCATCGTTTATTTGGGTGAATTTCATCTTTGTTGATATCCATCGAGACTTGTGCCTATGTGCTTCTTTCTTGATCTTCTCGTTCTTACTTGCAATATATCCATTGAGACTTGTGCCTATGTGCTTCTCTCTTGGTACGCATTGCGGGGGGAGGCGCTGCGTCCTCCCCCCTGCACCCTCCCACCCGCTTTTATTTTTAAACCGGTTCCCCTTGCTACCTACTATCCCTTTCTTTTTGCACAAGCATCATCGTTTATTTGGGTTAATTTCATCTTTGTTGATATCCATCGAGACCTCTGCCTACGTGCTTCTTTCTAGGTACGCATTGCGAGGGCTAGGCTGCACCCCCCCCCACCCGCTTTTATTTTTAAACAGGCTCCCCTTGCTACCTACTCTGCTTCCTTTTTCATAAGCATCATCCGTTCCTTGAGCGCATTTCATCTTTATTGATATCCATCGAGACTATGTGCTTCTTTCTTGGTACACATTGCGGGGGGAGGCGCTGCGCCCTCCCCCCTGCACCCCCCCACCCGCTTTTATTGTTTTAACCGGCTCCCCTTGCTAGCTACTCTGCTTCCTTTTTCATAAGCATCATCGGTTATTTGCGTTCATTTCATCTTCATTGATCTCCATCGCGACTTGTGCCTATGTAGCTCTTTCATGTTCTTTCTTGGTACGCATTGCAGGGGACCCCCCCACCCGCTTTTGTTTTTTATCGGCTTCCCTTGCTACCTACTCTCTTGCCTTTTGCTCATAAGCATCGTTTCTTAGGGTTCATTTTCTCGTTCTTCTTCTTTCAAAATATCCATCGAGACTTGTGCCTATGTGCTTCTTTCTTGATCTTCTCGTTCTTACTTGCAATACATCCATTGAGACTTGTGCCTAGGTGCTTCTCTCTTGGTACGCATTGCGGGGGGAGGCGCTGCCCTCCCCCCCTCCCCCCCCCCCCCCCCCCCGCCAACCCGCTTTTATTTTTCAACCGGTTCCCCTTGCTACCTACTATTTCTTTTTTTTTGCATAAGCATCATCGTTTATTTGGGTTGAAATTTCATCTTTGTTGATATCCATCGAGACCTCTGCCTGTGTGCTTCTTTCTTGGTACACATGGCGACCCCCCCACCCGCTTTTATTTTTCAAACCGGCTCCCCTTGCTACCTACTCTGCTTCCTTTTTCATAAGCATCATCGCTTATTTGGGGTAATTTTGTCTTTATTGATGTCCATATAGACTTGTGCCAATGTACTTCTTTCATGTTCTTTCTTGGTACGCATTGCCGGGGACCACCCCACCCGCTTTTGTTTTTTCATCGCCTCCCATTGCTACCTACGCTGTTTCCTATTTTTCATAAGCACCATCGCTTATTTGGGTTTATTTTATCTGTATTGATTTCCATCGACGCTTGTGCCTATATACTTCTTTCATCTTCTTTCTTGGTACGCATTGCAGGGTACCCCCCCACCCGCTTTTGTTTTTCATCGGTTTCCCTTGCTACCTACTCTCTTCTTAGGTTTCATCTTCTCGTTTGTAATGTTTCAAAATATCCATGCATTGCGGGGAGAGCGCTGCGCCCTCCCCCCTGCACCCCCCCACCCGCTTATATTTTTGAACTGGCTCCCCTTGCTACCTACTATACTTTTCTTTTTGCATAAGCATCATCTTTTATTTGGGCT
>CAMXCT020001678.1:9770-138454 GCA_947184155.2 Cladocopium goreaui | reverse complement strand
TTGCGGTTTCTTGCGGAGTCGTCTGGAGTCACAAAGTTGGAACTCTTTCAACCCTTTTCCCCATTGTAAATGGGGTTTCAGCAGGTGTACCGACTCCACCCGACTCCGGCAAGACTCCGCAGCTAAAGACATCAAAACTGGCAAAACTGTGGTAAAATCGAAGTTTTGCATCTCCAGCCTTCTTACGGAATCTGCTGGAGTCATGAAATCGAAACTCTTCCCCCAATGTAAACAAAGGAATCATCCGGTTTTAAATATATACTATTATTCTTTAACCGGATGCCATGGAACTCCGGGCGACATACACAACCCGACCCGCAAAGTTGCCGCGTTAGGAGTCTAGGGGGGCGAAGGGGGGGGAGCCCAAAAACAAACACCGCATCAAGAGACCAAAACAAAACTGAGCAGTGCAAACGCAAACACAGAAAAAGCATCCCGCCAGCAATGTCGCAGCGGAATCAGCACCTCACCCACGCCATGTTGCGAAAGCCTGCGACAACAACACCCAACCAATTCCAAACAACATGGTGCTTTGGCAAAGACTGGCGACATGCAGGCGGGGCTAGAGACCTTCAATCAGCAACCGTGTTCCCCGGAATCCTGCCATTCCGTTACACTTGCAAAAGTATTGCTTTTTGGTAAAGCTGCGCCATTTTTCGCAAAAAAAAGTCACTGCAGCAATCTCATTTTCGGGGCCGTAAACACATTGGCTTTTTGGACTCCAAAAAGTGGTCCTCCCCAGTTGCGTTGAAGCTTGCTGCTTGAACAAAACCCAACTTTGATTTACTTGCGTAATGTCAGAGCTTCGTGTTTCGAGCAGGTCGCAAGGTTCCACACTGCCAAAAATGGGATTGCCACGCGCTACCGCTTTTCGCTTTGGACAGGGCCATTTCGAGGCATGTTTTCAATTTCTATTTTAATAGCAGGCGAGAGACAAAAAGGTGCGAGGACAAATCCACGAGTTGGAGCGTGTGGCAATCTGTTTTGGGGGTTGCGAAAGCCGCCTCGGAACGCACCCAGCTGCTTTCAAAAGTTCGCCTAGAAAAAAAGAACCACAGAAGGCAGGAAGGATGACACAAACATCCACGTACTGAACTGGGGAGGACCACCTTTGGGAGTCCAAATTCTATATACCTTTCCAACCCCAAAAATAGGCATCAAACAAATCGAACAGTTCAGTGACATCATCTTGCGCATGTTGCGGTTTCTTGCGGAGTCGTCTGGAGTCACAAAGTTGGAACTCTTTCAACCTTTTCCCCATTGCAAATGGGGTTTCAGCAGGTGTACCGACTCCGCCCGACTCCGGCAAGACTCCGCAGCTAAAGACATCAAAACTGGCACAAAACTGTGGTAAAATCGAAGTTTTGCATCTCCAGCCTTCTTACGGAATCTGCTGGAGTCATGAAATCGAAACTCTTCCCCCAATGAAAACAAAGGAATCATCCGGTTTTAAATATATACTATTATTCTTTAACCGGATGACATGGAACTCCGGGCGACATACACAACCCGACCCGCAAAGTTGCCGCGTTAGGAGTCTAGGGGGGCGAAGGGGGGGGAGCCAAAAAACAAACAACGCATCAAGAGACCAAAACAAAACTGAGCAGCGCAAACGCAAACACAGAAAAAGCATCCCGCCAGCACTGTCGCAGCGGAATCAGACTCACACACGCCATGTGCGAAAGCATGCGACAACAACACCCAAAACAATTCCAAAAAACATGATGCTTTGGCAAAGACTGGAGACCTGCAGGCGGGGTAGAGAACTTCAACAGCAACCGTGTTCCCGGGAATCTGCATTCCGTACACTTGAAAAAGTATGCTGTTTGGTAAAGCTGCGCCATTTTCGCAAAAAAAGTCAATGCAGCAATATCATTTTCGGTGGCCGTACACACATGGTTGTTTGGACTCCAAAAAAAAAGTGGTCCTCCCCAGTTGCGTTGAAGCTTGCCTGCTGAACAAAAACCCAACTTGATTTACTGCGTAATCGTTAAAGAGCTTCGTGTTTCGAGCAGGTCGCAAAGTTCCAAAAATGGGGATTGCCACGCGCTACCGCTTTCGCTTTGGACAGGGCCATTTCGAGGCTATTTTCAATTTCTATTTTAATAGCAGGCGAGACGCGTTGGAGCGTGTGGCAATCCTGTTTTTGAGGTTGCGACATGACGCTCGGAACGCACCCAGCTGCTTCAAAAGTTCGCCGGAAAACATGAAACCACAGAAGGCAGGAAGGATGACACAAACATCCACGTGCTGAACAGTTGCGTTGAAGCTTGCTGCTTGAGCAAAACCCAACTTTGATTTACTTGCGTAATGTAAGAGCTTCGTGTTTCGAGCAGGTCGCAAGGTTCCACACTGCCAAAAATGGGATTGCCACGCGCTACCGCTTTTCGCTTTGGACAGGGCCATTTCGAGGCTGTTTTCAATTTCTATTTAATAGCAGGCGAGACCAAAAACGGGCGCGCCAAATCCACGCGTTGGAGCGTGTGGCAATCCTGTTTTTGGGGTTGCGACATGACGCACGGAACGCACCCAGCTGCTTCAAAAGTTCGCCAGAAAACATGAAACCACAAAAGGCAGGAAGGATGACACAAACTCCACGTGATGAAATGGGGAGGACCGCCTTGGGAGGGTCCAAATTCTATATACCTTTCCAACCCCAAAAAAGGGCATAAAACAAATCGAACAGTTCAGTGACATATCTTGGAGCATGTTGCGGTTTCTTGCGGAGTCGTCTGGAGTCACAAAGTTGGAACTCTTTCAACTCTTTCCCCATTGTAAATGGGGTTCCAGCAGGTGTACCGACTCCGCCCGACTCCGGCAAGACTCCGCAGCTAAAGACATCAAAACTGGCACAAAACTGTGGTAAAACGGAAGTTTTGCATCTCCAGCTTTCTTACGGAATCTGCTGGAGTCATGAAATCGAAACTCTTCCCCAATGTAAACAAAGGATTCATCCGGTTTTAAACATATACTATTATTCTTTAACCGGATGATACTGAACTCCGGGCGACATACACAACCCGACCCGCAAAGTTGCCGCGTTAGGAGTCTAGGGGGGCGAAGGGGGGGGGCCCAAAAACAAACAACGCATCAAGAGACCAAAACAAAACTGAGCAGTGCGACGCCCAATCGTGACAAAACGATTCACTGCCAACGCAGACACAGAAAAAAGCATCCCGCCAGCAATGTCGCAGCGGAATCAGCACCTCACCCAAGCCATGTTGCGAAAGCCTGCGACAACAACACCCAAACAATTCCAAACAACATGGCGCTTTGGCAAAGATTGGCAACATGCAGGCGGGGCTAGAGCCCTTCAATCAGCAACCGTGTTCCCCGGAATCCTGCCATTCCGTTACACTTGCAAAAGTATTGCTTTTTGTTAAAGCTGCGCCATTTTCAGCAAAAAAGGTCACTGCGCAATCTCATTTGCAGGGGCAGTAAACCACATTGCTTTTGGACTCCAAAAAGTGGTCCTCCCCAGTGCGGTGAAGCTTGCTGCTGAAACAAAACCCAACTTTGATTTATTTGCGTAATGTAAAGAGCTTCGTGTTTCGAGCAGGTCGCAAGGTTCCACACTGCCAAAAATGGGATTGCCACGCGCTACCGCTTTTCGCTTTGGACAGGGCCATTTCGAGGCTGGTTTCAATTTCTATTTTAATAGCAGGCGAGACCAAAAACGGGCGCGCCAAATCCACCCGTTGGAGCGTGTGGCAATCCTGTTTTTAGGGGTGCGACATGACGCTCGGAACGCACCCAGCTGCTTCAAAAGTTCGCCAGAAACCATGAAACCACAAAAGGCGGGAAGGATGACACAAACATCCACGTGCTGAACTGGGGAGGACCACTTCTTGGAGTCCAAAAAGCCAATGTGTTTACGGCCCCGAAAATGAGATTGCTGCAGTGACCTTTTTTGCGAAAAATTGCGCAGCTTTAACAAAAAGCAATACTCTTGCAAGTGTAACGGAATGGCAGGATTCCGGGGAACACGGTTGCTGATTGAAGGTCTCTATACCCCCGCCTGCATGTTGCCAATCTTTGCCAAAGCACCATGTTGTTTGGAATTGTTTGGGTGTTGTTGTCGCAGGCTTTCGCAACATGGCGTGGGTGAGGTGATGATTCCGCTGCGACATTGCTGGCGGGATGCTTTTTTCTGTGTTTGCGTTGGCAGTGGATCTTTTTGTCACGATTGGGCGTCGCACTGCTCAGCTTTGTTTTGGTCTCTTGATGCGTTGTTTGTTTTTGGGCTCCCCCCCCTTCGCCCCCCTAGACTCCTAACGCGGCAACTTTGCGGGTCGGGTTGTGTATGTCGCCCGGAGTTCAGTGATCATCCGGTTAAAGAATAATAGTATATATTTAAAACCGGATGACTCCTTTGTTTACATTGGGGGAAGAGTTTCGATTTCATGACTCCAGCAGATTCCGTAAGAAGGCTAGAGATGCAAAACTTCGGTTTTACCAAGTTTTGTGCCAGTTTTGAGGTCTGTAGTGGCGGAGGCTTGCCGGAGTCGGGCGGAGTCGGGACCACCGCTGAAAACCCTATTTCCAATGGGGAAAGCGTTGAAAGAGTTCCAACTTTGCGACTCCAGACGACTCCCCCGCAAGAAAACGCAAGATGCGCCGAGATGTCACTGAACTGTTCGATTTGTTTGATGCCCATTTTTGGGGTTGGAAAGGTATATAGAATTTGGACTCCCAAAGGCGGTCCTCCCCAGTTGCGTTGAAAGCTTGCTGCTTAAACAAAACCCAACTTTGATTTATTTGCGTAATGTAAAGAGCTTCGTGTTTCGAGCAGGTCGCAAGGTTCCACACTGCCAAAAATGGGATTGCCACGCGCAACCGCTTTTCGCTTTGGACAGGGCCATTTCGAGGCTGTTTTCAATTTCTATTTTAATAGCAGGCGAGACCAAAAACGGGCGCGCCAAATCCACGAGTTGGAGCGTGTGGCAATCCTGTTTTTGGGGTTGCGACATGACGCTCGGAACGCACCCAGCTGCTTCAAAAGTTCGCCAGAAACCATGAAACCACAAAAGGCAGGAAGGATGACACAAACATCCACGTGCTGAACTGGGGAGGACCACTTCTTGGAGTCCAAAAAGCCAATGTGTTTACGGCCCCGAAAATGAGATTGCTGCAGTGACCTTTTTTGCGAAAAATTGCGCAGCTTTAACAAAAAGCAATACTCTTGCAAGTGTAACGGAATGGCAGGATTCCGGGGAACACGGTTGCTGATTGAAGGTCTCTACCCCCGCCTGCATGTTGCCAATCTTTGCCAAAGCACCATGTTGTTTGGATTGTTTGGGTGTTGTTGTCGCAGGCTTTCGCAACATGGCGTGGGTGAGGTGCTGATTCGCTGCGACATTGCTGGCGGGATTGCTTTTTTCTGTGTTGCGTTGGCAGTGGATGTTTTGTCACGATTGGGCGTCGCACTGCTCAGTTTTGTTTTGGTCTCTTGATGCGTTGTTTGTTTTTGGGCTCCCCCCCTCGCCCCCCTAGACTCCTAACGCGGCAACTTTGCGGGTCGGGTTATGTATGTCGCCCGGAGTTCAGTATCATCCGGTTAAAGAATAATAGTATATATTTAAAACCGGATGAATCCTTTGTTTACATTGGGGGAAGAGTTTCGATTTCATGACTCCAGCAGATTCCGTAAGAAGGCTAGAGATGCAAAACTTCGGTTTTACCACAGTTTTGTGCCAGTTTTGATGTCTTTAGCTGCGGAGTCTTGCCGGAGTCGGGCGGAGTCGGTACACCTGCTGAAACCCTATTTACAATGGGGAAAGCGTTGAAAGAGTTCCAACTTTGTGACTCCAGACGACTCCGCAAGAAACCGCAAGATGCGCAAGATGATGTCACTGAACTGTTCGATTTGTTTGATGCCCATTTTTGGGGTTGGAAAGGTATATAGAATTTGGACTCCCAAAGGCGGTCCTCCCCAGTTGCGTTGAAAGCTTGCTGCTTAAACAAAACCCAACTTTGATTTATTTGCGTAATGTAAAGAGCTTCGTGTTTCGAGCAGGTCGCAAGGTTCCACACTGCCAAAAATGGGATTGCCACGCGCAACCGCTTTTCGCTTTGGACAGGGCCATTTCGAGGCTGTTTTCAATTTCTATTTTAATAGCAGGCGAGACCAAAAACGGGCGCGCCAAATCCACGAGTTGGAGCGTGTGGCAATCCTGTTTTTGGGGTTGCGACATGACGCTCGGAACGCACCCAGCTGCTTCAAAAGTTCGCCAGAAACCATGAAACCACAAAAAGGCAGGAAGGATGACACAAACATCCACGTGCTGAACTGGGGAGGACCACTTCTTGGAGTCCAAAAAGCCAATATGTTTACGGCCCCGAAAATGAGATTGCTGCAGTGACCTTTTTTGCGAAAAAATGCGCAGCTTTAACAAAAAGCAATACTCTTGCAAGTGTAACGGAATGGCAGGATTCCGGGGAACACGGTTGCTGATTGAAGGTCTCTATACCCCCGCCTGCATGTTGCCAATCTTTGCCAAAGCACCATGTTGTTTGGAATTGTTTGGGTGTTGTTGTCGCAGGCTTTCGCAACATGGCGTGGGTGAGGTGCTGATTCCGCTGCGACATTGTTGGCGGGATGCTTTTTCTGTGTTTGCGTTGGCAGTGGATCGTTTTGTCACGATTGGGCGTCGCACTGCTCAGTTTTGTTTTGGTCCCTTGATGCGTTGTTTGTTTTTGGGCTCCCCCCCTTCGCCTCCCTAGACTCCAAACACGGCAACTTTGCGGGTCGGGTTGTGTATGTCGCCCGGAGTTCAGTATCATCCGGTTAAAGAATAATAGTATATATTTAAAACCGGATGAATCCTTTGTTTACATTGGGGGAAGAGTTTCGATTTCATGACTCCAGCAGATTCCGTAAGAAGGCTAGAGATGCAAAACTTCGGTTTTACCACAGTTTTGTGCCAGTTTTGATGTCTTTAGCTGCGGAGTCTTGCCGGAGTCGGGCGGAGTCGGTACACCTGCTGAAACCCTATTTACAATGGGGAAAAGCGTTGAAAGAGTTCCAACTTTGTGACTCCAGACGACTCCGCAAGAAACCGCAAGATGCGCAAGATGATGTCACTGAACTGTTCGATTTGTTTGATGCCCATTTTTGGGGTTGGAAAGGTATATAGAATTTGGACTCCCAAAGGCGGTCCTCCCCAGTACCATACTACAATTAAGGTAAATAACACGAACAAACAAACAAAAAACTTCAAAAAGGTTATTATAACCAGTCTCCACCGCCTAAGGTCCCATACTGGCTCCGGCAACAAGGTAGCCACTCTGGGTAGTGGTCAACCATGGGTCCCCATGGTGACAAAGCATCTCAACCCAGGTCGAGTGTCATGCATGGTAACCATAGGCACCCCACGTTAGCCCTAGTAGCTTACTGAAACTGCACGGACTGACTGGTGCAGGGTTTATCACGGCTACCGGTGCTGGATGCGGCATTTGCAGGGAGTGGGTCACTGCTTTCGGCTGGTTTCATCATTTGGGCAATAAGTGGATGGCTTTGTTTTTCGCGCAGGATCCTGGTCATTTCGCGGGTGAAGGCTGCAGGGTCATCAACTAGTGCTTTCGCTTCCGCAAGTGGCCTGTCAAGGACAATGGCAATGAGCATTTCGCCACCATCTTTATGGATTATGGTTGGTCGGCCGGCTCGCACCTCTGCAAGGATTGCCACTGCCTTGTTTTCACACAAAGTGCGTTCCCATTCCTCCAGGGCTCTTTGCGCTAGGGTGTCAGTTTGTGGTGGGACCTTGAGAGCAGCTGTTGTCCCTAACGCTCTTAGAAAGGGGCTATCAGGTGGCGTGGGGGATGAGAGATATTGAATGGCCGCTACTGCACGCAAGACGTCATTTGTTTGGATTTCATATGACGTGGACGTTTTCTTGCTTATGGTAGGCTCGGAATCAGCCCATAGTTGCTCCAGTGTGTATCCTGGTTTCGGCTCCATGTACCGTCGATTCCATACTGCATGGTGGGACCATTGAGGTGCGTCATGGTTGATTTCAACTGAGTCTCTTTTCATGTCATATTCTTTGAGCATGTCGTCTAATTCTTGCAGGCTAGCGGCTCGATGAATACAACATTGTCTGACAGCACCATCAATGTGCAATGGCCATCCCACGGGCATGTGGGAGTCTTCAAGGAGTCCATCACCATTTGCTCTATGATTGTGCCCAGCATGGGGACATCATGGTTGCTTTGAGGCTAACCTGTGCACGTTTGCACTTCCACGTGTCAGGTGCTGAAAGGCCTCTGGCAGCCAACAGTTTGAGCGATGGGAACTCTGGTTGGTCATTCGTCGGCAGCACCTCTTCTTTGATAACTAACTTGAGCCCGTGCAGTGGCTGGGGCTGCTGTTTCTGAGAGTCTTGATTGGGGTGGGGTGCGGTATCCTTGGGTGTTGTGTCTTCAAACCAGGTGGAGCAGACCGACTGGACGCCTATGGGACTGGCGGAACTTGCGGTTTTGATGCTTTCTCTGCGCAGGCTATGGTATACGGGTGGATCATCCATGCCGACACGAAAACTGTGATAAACTGCACGTTCCAGATGACCTGCAAATTCTGCGGCTTGACTTCCGGCGTGATGCATCTTACCTGACCATCGATTACTCTGGTGTATGATTCGGAGCGGTCGAAAGATGCTGTGACTTTCAAGCCTAGGTACAGCTCTCTAAACCAGTATTCCTTGAGCATCATAAAGGAAAGGTGAGGTGCCCTCACTTCCAGTACGTGCGATGCTGGCATTAAAAGAGTGACCATCCATTCAGCTAAAAATTCAGGTTGTTTACTTCTGAAATGCTGCGCTTGCCACGGGTTTAAGCTGTGATGTGGCCATGTTTGCTTCTGAAATATTGTGCCTGCGACGGGGTTGTTAGCTGCCAAAGTACTGCGCCTGCCACGGGCTTAAGCTTTTGAAATATTGGGCCTGCCACTTTAAGAGATCTGTTGAATACGCCCCGCTCCCCAGCGGCAATGCTGCGTCAGTGTGAGATGGACTGAAGCTGTCATATGCTTCTTTACAGCGTTCCACAGCAGCATTGCCTCCGGGGGTGTGGGGTTTCTGCGCTGCCCGCGCAAAAACTATCGGAAGAAAAAATGCAGGATCACATGGAGGTGAGGCCATGGCGGCCACTTTGTATGTTCTTTATTTCGCAAGAGAGACGGAACATATCGAGGGACGAAAATCTGCATGTGCTTTGAGGTTAAGGTCCCACATGGGGCATGTGTCCTCATTTTGGACTGCAGGCTTTCGTGAAAGCAATGGATATCTTGGCTGGTGATCATCGCTAGCTTTTTTTGGTTCAGATCATTCAGTCTTGACGTGTATGAAATGATTCGAGTCCCCGTGAGCCTCGCTTTGTCCTCGTGCCATTACGTTTTGCGTCCGAGGCCTGCCCGAGGCCAGGCCTCGGTGAGCCTCGGAGCGCCTCGAATGCCAAGAAACTTGCTTCATCATGGCCCCTAACCTAAAACAGGGCCGAAAAAAGTGCTCAAAACATGGCTGCGATAGAGGGACCTCGACAGTAGCAAGCGGCCTTGGGACGCACAAAGAGAAAAAGGTATGTGTTGACATTCATGTTCAAGCTGCTGGGTCGCAAATCTGCTTGCAAAACATTTGCGGGCAGCAGCGAAATTCTCCGATGGCTGACCCCATTTTTGGCTCCAAATATGGACCCCAAAATGGGGTCCAGAATTGGATCACATTTTCATTCCTTCTTTTAAGTCTTTGCTTGGGCCCCGTTTTGGGGTCCAGATTTGGACCCAAAAGTGGGGCGAGCCATCGGAAAATTTTGCTGCTGCCCGCAGATGTTTTGCAAGCAGATTTGCGACGCACTAGCATGAGCATAAGTGTTAACACATGCTTTTTCTCTCTGTGCGTCCCAATTTGTTTTCTTGTGCAGTCGAGGCCCCTTTATGGCCGCCATGTTTCTACTAGTTTTTTGGATCCTGTTTTCGGGGCCATGATGAAGCAGGCTTGTCGCCAAACACTAAAGTCTTTGGCTGCTGAATGTCTTGTTGGCGTTCGTTTGGGGCTGCTGAATTTCTTGACTCCTGTATGCGCGGACTGATTGTTTTGGTTGCTTGCATTTGGTGCAGGGGTTGGTGGGTTGGTGCCTAGAAAGTGTATTTTTTGCTGATACGAACACAGCTACAATTTTTATCCCGCACCCACTGTCAATTTGGGAATAGACCGAGAGGGGACAGCGAAAAGCCAAGACGGTCAACAAAAAGGAACATTGGCCCATGTAAAGCGTAAAGTTGCAACGGCCCTTTCAATGAAGGTGAAACCTGTTTAAAAATATAGACATTCATGTGCATTTGCTCCAATTTCAGCCGTCGAGGCTTGCCTCGAAAATTCTCCCTCATCCTTACATTTTTTGTTTTGTTGCAATTTCTATAGCCTCGAGGCTGCCTCGAAGCCTGCTTTGAAGCCTGCCGCCAGGCTCATCCTGAAAGATTGTTTGTTTTGCTCCAAGTTCGCATGGTCGAGAACCGGAGTTGCAACAGAGGATGCAAATGCCTTTTTCCCGTCTTGCAGAAAGCGCGCTGTTTTGCGCTAACTTTGCTGTCGCCCCTGCGGGTTTGATTTGCTTGGCATGTGCAATACTTCTGGCAGTCACGGTGTGAAAACTGACAGCGTTTAGTGCAGATTTTGGTGGCAGGTGCGGTATTTACGGCGTGTGTGACACTGAACCTACAGAGGGTGAGCGTTTAGTACGACAGTTGTGGCACTACACGCCTTTTACCCTGGAAAAAAACCAGCAAAACAGGTCCAGCGTGTCGCGTGTAGTGGCTCTTTTTTCTAAACTATATTGATCTTTAAAAAATAATTACAACCGAACGCCAGGAAACGGCGAAAATGTGTCTCCGGCCACAGCGCGGAGCGTTTAGTGGGGTACTACACGCCCAAACGGTCGCATCTAAAAATCGCTGTTTTGCCACAGTGCGAAGCGTTTAGTGCCGATTTTGCTGGCAGGCGCAGTATTTGCGCTCTGCGTCGCGCCAAAATCACAGAGGGTGAGCGTGTAGTGCCGCCAGTTGTGGCACTACACGGCAGGTTTCTGTGCACAAACCTTGGCAGGCGCAGTATTTCAAAAGGAAACATGGCCACC
The DNA here is from genome assembly GCA_947184155.2 of Cladocopium goreaui. Lineage (NCBI taxonomy): Eukaryota > Dinophyceae > Suessiales > Symbiodiniaceae > Cladocopium > Cladocopium goreaui. Next base: position 127,327 of record CAMXCT020001678.1, on the reverse strand, counting down.
CCATAGCTTAAACCCTGCCGCGGCTGAAGCTGTGAGGTGGCCACGTTTGTTTGTCAAATACTTGCCACGGGCTAAGCTGTGAGGTGGCCATGTTTGCTTGTCAAAAACTGCCCCTGCCAGGGTTTACGCTGTGTAGTGGCCATGTTAGCTTCTGAATTACTGCGCCTGCCAGCGTTTAAGCTGTCCAGGTTAAGCTGTGAGGTGGCCATGTTTGTTTGCAATATTTGCCACAGGTTGAGATATGTGGTTGTTTACTTCTGAAATGCTGCGCTTGCCGCGGGTTTAAGCTGTGATGTGGCCATGTTTGCTTCTGAAATATTGTGCCTGCGACGGGGTTGTTAGCTGCCAAAGTACTGCGCCTGCCACGGGCTTAAGCTTTTGAAATATTGGGCCTGCCACTTTAAGAGATCTGTTGAATACGCCCCGCTCCCCAGCGGCAATGCTGCGTCAGTGTGAGATGGACTGAAGCTGTCATATGCTTCTTTACAGCGTTCCACAGCAGCATTGCCGCCGGGGGTGTGGGGGTTCTGCGCTGCCCGCGCAAAAACTATCGGAAGAAAAATGCAGGATCACATGGAGGTGAGGCCATGGCGGCCACTTTGTATGTTCTTTATTTCGCAAGAGAGACGGAACATATCGAGGGACGAAAATCTGCATGTGCTTTGAGGTTAAGGTCCCACATGGGGCATGTGTCCTCATTTTGGATTGCAGGCTTTCATGAAAGCAATGGATATCTTGGCTGGTGATCATCGCTAGCTTTTTTTGGTTCAGATCATTCAGTCTTGACGTGTATGAAATGATTCGAGTCCCCGTGAGCCTCGCTTTGTCCTCGTGCCATTACGTTTTGCGTCCGAGGCCTGCCCGAGGCCAGGCCTCGGTGAGCCTCGGAGCGCCTCGAATGCCAACAAACTTGCTTCATCATGGCCCCTAAAACAGGGCCGAAAAAAGTGCTCAAAACATGGCTGCGATAGAGGGACCTCGACAGTATGTGATCTGGAGGATTCTGGCTGGAGGAATCCCTGGTTTCCGCATAGTGCTGTGTTGCTTCACTCACACGACGGTATGGCAATGTGATTTTTGTGTCTCTGTGTTCTCTCTTTTCTTGGTTTGTCCACACCAATACCTGACACCTGAAGTTGATGACAATGCTATCACCTCACCCTCATTGATAGTCACTGAACTGGACCGCCGATCACTTTCTCTTTGCCTTTTTGGTGCGTATTTTTTTTTAGTTGTGTTTTTGTGTGTTCGTTGCTTTTGGTGTTGTTTGGTTGTTTGCTGTGTTTCTGCAATGGAATCCTGACGGCGGCTGGACTATGTACAGGTCCCATACCAGTTCACTTTGGTGGTTCCCAACCAATGGCGTCATTTGTATGCATTAATTAATCAATTTATCGATTCTATGCAACATGCAGCTGGACGTGTTGAACGAACTGGCGAAAGCCAAGACGCGTTGGACGGAAAAAAAGGTGCTTGCGGGGGGGCCATGCTTGCCTGGATTTCGCTTTTTTGGCGTGGTTTGAGGCCATCCGGCCCATCTGGGTCTCTTGATGTGATCATTCCATCTCAAGGAGGAATCACTAGGGGGCAGACGGTCGGCCTAAGAACTCAGCCTCCTGCGACTCTGGTATCTCCACAAGTCTGCCAGATTCCCGACACATGTTTACGGAATGGTCCTTGTATCTCAAAGAGCTGGCCGAAAGGGCTGTGTTCCAACAACCAGCAACATACTTTACTGAAGCTGCGCTGCAAGAACACTGGAGAGTCCTCGACTTTCCCAGCAGAAAGCTCAGACAACGTCCCGCTGCAGCTGATCTTGCAGCATTTCGCGCTTCCGGTGGCGGTTCGATTCCCCGCTTGTCCGCGAGTAAGACTCAAGACCGTAGACCCGCCGAAAGGCAACGGGCTCGGACAAATAAAAACCATCAGCCGTGGGTATCCCACGTTGACGGCAGTGCATATATAGAGGCACTTATTGAATTTGTGTTTGAGGCTGTGTGCGATTCGTCGTTACAGTGTGACTGCTTTGGCCTTCTGATGAGGCAGTGGCACATTCTGAAGGGGGCAAGTCGTCACGTACATCAGGGTGGAGCATTTGTGCGATAACAGGGTGCGCATGTTTATTTTGAATGATTTTCGTAATTTCCAGCATAAAGGCATCAGGGTCATCTACTAACGCCTGGGCTTCTGAGAGCGGCTTATCTAGTACGATGGCAATGAGCATTTCTCCTCCATCTTTCTTGATGAGAGCCGTTTTGCCTTCTTGCATTTTGTTCAAGATTGCCACAGCTTTGTTTTCGCACACGTTCCGTTCCCATTCTTCAACTGCCCTTTGGGCTAGCTCTCCTGTTTGTGCCGGGGCAGTCCGAATCGTTGGGGTGCCGAGTGCCTTGAGGAAGGGGCTGTCAGCCATCTGTGGCGCCGGCAAGGAAGTAACAGCTGAGGCTACACGGCGTAGGTCGCTGTCCCGGATTTCATTTGACCGTGACGTCTTTTGTGTAATGTCTGCTTCCGCATTGATCCACATTTGGCTTAAGGTGAGGCCTGCTTTCGGTTCCATGTACCATTTGTTCCAGACTGCTTTGTGTGCCCACTGGGGTGCTTTGCGGTTGATTTCGGCCAAATCCCGTTTCATATCGTATTCGCTAAGAAGATCATCTAGCTCCTGCAGTGTAGTGTCGCGGTGGATGCATCGTTGTCTGACAGCTCCATCTATGTGTAGGGGCTATCCAACTGGCATATGTGACTCTTCGAGGAGCCCATCACCATTTTGTTCAATTATAGTACCCAGCATCGGTAAGTCAATCGAGGTCTTAAGGCTGACGCGCGGTCGGTTGCATTGCCATGTTTCTGGGGAAAGTAATCCTCGTTTGGCCAGTTCTGTCACCGCTGGGAAAAAAGGCTGGTCACTGATGATCAATGCTTCCTCTTTGATCATGAGCCGAAGGCCATGCATGGGTTCGGGTGTCCCTTGTCCTGAACTTGGTGGAGGTCCCCTGCTGTTGTGTCTTGGAACCAGGTGGGACGAATAGATTTGACCCCTGTCACGCTTCCGGAGTCCGTGCTTTTGACACTTTCACGGCGTAGGCTGTGGTACATAGGGGGGATCATCCATGCAGGGACGAATACGACAACGTATTGGACATTCCATGCAACATGGTCTTTGGGCTCGGACGTATGACTCTGTGCGGCCGGGGATTCCCCTTTGCATTATCCGAGCCAGTTGGTTCTGACCAGCGATGCCCGCAATGCTACAACTTTTTCACCTACAAGCCCGCGATTGCATTCACCAGGTGGCAACGGTAATGGGTGGAACAGGTGTAGAGTTATTACATCTGACCCCCCCGGAGAATATCAGAGGGCGTATGCTGGGGTGCACCCCCCCGAGGCCACAGTCTGCCTTGGTGGAGTTTGTCACCTCTACACAGTAATCAGCAGTCCTTCATTGGCTACACACAAGGGCCAAGAGCGCAGAGCTTGGGCCGGGATAGACCCTGGTGGGAGCAAGAGGTCTGAAGTGATCAGACTATGCCAGAAGCATAGTGCAGTGGCAGCGGGCACGATATCCTTGCTACTACGGAACACCAGTGGGTGTGACCCTCTGCCGGCGGAGCAATCACAGATCATACCTTGCGGCGGCAGTGCATGCCAAGGCGAAGATCCTCCCCATTCATGGACGTCGTGAGTGCCAGATATGGGCAAGAGGTGACAACGCCGTAGGCCACTGTGGATGGTGCAAAGTCTCACTTACGACTTGGGGCACACACCTGGGTGCGTTGCCAAGGATGCCTCGTAATGTAAGGGGACCATCGGTGGTGTCGATTCTACGATGCGGCTTTCTGCAGACCAGCGGGAGAGAGCACGTCAACAACGAGGATGCCGCAGTTGACCAGCCTTACAGTCGGGGGTTACGACCAGGGTTGCTGTGGGCACTCTACAACTGGCCCAGCACGCTGCGGCTACACCTATTTGGATGCTTCCGGGAGACTGCAATGGCCATCAAGACGGGCAAGGGAAATAACCGGGTGCACACCAGTGCTATCCTGGTACTCCAACGCAGGGCGACAGAGGCCTCGCAGCCTGGTCTGCTGGCGTCGCAAGCTCATGAGCTCCATGTGCCAGACTACACGACGAGCCTCTTCAAGCAGGGCAACCACTGAGACTTGGAGTAAATGGCCGCCTTTCCCCCTAAGGATCCACTGCATGCATGACGTGAGTAGAGACACGTTTGTTTTCGGCGATTTTTGCTTGGAGCTTGCAGAGTGCAGGCTGATGCTCAATTTTCTTTCAATGTTTGCTTTCCTTTTGGCGGCACATCCGATGTGGTGTTGGGAGAGCCCATAGAAGGCACCGGATGGTCACCCGCATGGAATGATGAACCTGGGGGGGGGCCAGGGAAACGGGGACAAACAAGTGAACTTATTTTTGTTGCGGGTCTCCAGATTCCAGTAATTTTATTTTTTGCCGACGGCTAGGTGCAGTTCCAGTGTGTCCAAGGCACCGTAGATCTATTTCATCTGGATGGACAGGTGCGGGGCAGCCAGGGAGGTGAGGGACAGGGCGGGCCATCCAGTTTATTTTCCTCAGTGACTTCCATGCAGCTTTGGAGTACCCCCATGAGAAGTTTTCAGAGTGTCCAAACACACAGAGCTGGGGGTAACCAGGCAGACCCAAGACAAGATAACCAGTCTGGGACAAGCTCAAATTTCAGAGATGACAAGTGCAGTTCTGGAGCATCCGGAACACCACAAGTCTCTGCCAGCCGGATGGGCAGGCCTAGGATAGCCAAGGGGGCCAGAGTAGTAGGCTAACCCATCTCTTTTTGTTTTTGTCGGAGTGCCTTCCATGCAGCCTGGGAGTGCCCCAAGCAAGCCATGCGAGGGTGTCAGAGCATCTGAAGCGATGAACCTGGGGTTAACCAGGGAACCAGGGGCGAGATAACGGCAGAGCGCAATTCTGGACGGACCAGGGAAACCCAGGCATAGACCGGATGGTCTTTGTCCAATATCTCCTTCTTGAATTTTGTGACACACTAACAAGACGATTTTTATTTTTTCCACCTCCGTGCCTCGTAGGTGCGTAGAGGTCGCCGTGGTGTCTCCAAGGCAAGGCACTGAGAGGTTCTGTATCGTCTGCACGGACGAACCGGGGATAACCAGGGAGGCCTGGAGCAGACATCATTTTTCTTGGGGGCCTCCCATGCCACTTTGAAAGGGCCCGAAGCAGGCTATGAGAGGGTATCAGATCGTCTGCAGGGTGGAACCGGGGGGTTGACCTGGGATCACCGGGACGAGATAACCCCGTGAGGAAAATTGTTATTTTTACACCACCTTTTTCACGTTCCACAGACGAGGGGGGTTACTCAATACCCACAACGGAGGCCGGGCAATCCATATCGTCTGGATGAACAACCCTGGGATAACCAGGGAGTTTAGGGCAGGCTAGACCATTCATTTTTCCTTTTCCTTGGAAACCTTCCATGCAGCTTTGGAGTGCTCAAAGTAGGCCATGAGAAGATATGAGATCGTCTTACGGGACGAGCCTGGGGTTAACCAGGGGGACCCAAGCCGAGATAACGGCAGGGCAATAGAGGGGCACTCCTGGACAGGCCAGGGAGACCCAACCACGGGCTGATCATTTTTCCTTTTCCTTGGAAACCTTCCATGCAGCTTTGCAGTGCCGAAAGTAAACCATGAGAAGATATGAGATTGTCTTACGGGACGAGCCTGGGGTTAACCAGGGGGGACGCAAGCCGAGATAACGGCAGGGCAATAGAGGGGCACTCCTGGACGGGCCAGGGAAACCCAATCACGGGCTGATCATTTTTCCTTTTCCTTGGAAACCTTCCATGCAGCTTTTGGAGTTCCCAAAGTAAGCCATGAGAAGATATGAGATCGTCTTACGGGACGAGCCTGGGGTTAACCAGGGGGGACCCAAGCCGAGATAACGGCAGGGTAATAGTGGGGCACTCCTGGACGGGCCAAGGAAACCAATTCACAGGCTGATCATTTTTCCTTTTTCCTTGGAAACTTACGAGATCGTCTTACGGGACGAGCCTGGGGTTAACCAGGCGAGACCCAAGCCGAGCTGACCAGGGTAATAGTGGGGCACTCCTGGATGGGCCAGGGAAACCCAATCACAGGCTGATCATTTTTCCTTTTTCCTTCGAAAGTTTCCATGCAGCTTTGGAGTGCCCAAAGTAAGCCATGAGATGATATGAGATTGTCTTACGGGACGAGCCTGGGGTTAACCAGGAGGGACCCAAGCCGAGATAACGGCAGGGAAACCCAATCACAGGCTGATCATTTCCACTTTTTCCTTGGAAACCTTCCATGCAGCTTTGGCGTGCCGGGCAAGCCGAGATAACGGCAGGGTAATAGTGGGGACGGGCCAGGGAAACCCACAATTTTCCTTTTTCCTTGGAAACCTTCCATGCAGCTTTGGAGTGCCCAAAGTAAGCCATGAGAAGATATGAGATCGTCTTACGGGACGAGCTTGGGGTTAACCAGGGGAGACCCAAGCCGAGCTGACGGCAGGGTAATAGTGGGACACTCCTGGATGGGCCAGGGAAACCCAATCACAGGCTGATCATTTTTCCTTTTTCCTTGGAAACTTTCCATGCAGCTTTGGAGTGCCCAAAGTAAGCCATGAGAAGATATGAGATCGTCTTACGGGACGAGCCTGGGGTTAACCAGGGGCGACGCAAGCCGAGATAACGGCAGGGCAATAGAGGGGTGGACGGGCCAGGGAAACCCAATCACGGGCTGATCATTTTTCGTTTTTCCTTGGAAGCCTTCCATGCAGCTTCAAAGTAAGCCATGAGAAGATATGTTGCGGCTCACTTTAGTGACGAGCCTTTATTTGACGCGGTCCATTGGTGGGGAGCCACCTCCTTCTTCCTTATTGTCCTTGCGTTCCTTTCTCTGCTGCGTGCCCTCCGCGTCTCCAAAAAAAAGAAACAAACAGTTGAACAAACAACTCTGAAACAAATCCGACATGTTTGTGGGTGCACTGCCTTGAGTGGCTTCACATGTGATTTGTTTTTCAGTTGATGTTGTTTTCCTGGTTCAATAAATGTTTGTTGCTGAATTTTACATCTCTAGGGCGGGTGGGTGGGAAAATCCTCACTACCCGGCGGTTTTGAAAAGGGGTAGTGGGTACAGTATGCATAAAGTTGCATTTGGTGCCTGTTTTTTCTGTGCTATTTACGCCATGGATCTTTTTGTGCATGCTGAAGCCTTCAGACTGGGAGTGAAACGGTCGTCAATCAAATTGCCGTGGGAGAAGGAGCCTTTATGTGGTTTCTTGAACAAGAAAGCACGATTGATTGCTCCACCTGTTTTTGTGCCTTCAGTGCGACAAGCAGAGGAACCGGTTTCTCTCCAGAGAGCAGCTGTAGAAGGAAAGATCAGATGGTCCAGAAAGACAACGGGCATCCCATGGCCGGTGGCACAAGAACGTTCTCTGGCCAGGGTCTTGGAATGCTGGAGGATCATAATCATGGACAATTTACAAGGCTCTATGGTGGGGCGACAGATTCACAGGTCAATTCAAGGAGACCCGGAAGCTCCCTCAGTTGAGCAAACAATAGCAGATGCGCTGGCAGGTAAATCTCTGGCAACTTTGAGGGCCAGGGCTTCGTCGTTGTTGGACTTTGGCCGCTGGAAAAAAGGAATCACCACTGACGCGAGCATTTTTCCCATTACAGAAGAGGAGGCATACTTGTATGTGAGAGAACTCAGGGAGCACAACGCCCCCAGGACAAAGCCGTCCAGGTTTGTGGAGGCCCTGACTTTTTCATTTCACATGCTGGGTGCTGATGTTGGGGATGCCATGCAATCACCACGTGTGAAAGGTGCGGCGGCGGTTCCTTTCGTGGCCCCAAAGAAAAAGGTGCCACTGACCTCGAAACAGGTTGCGATGTTCGAACAGATTGCGATGTCTGACAGTGGCCAGCAAGGCATTTTTGCTGGGTACGTTTGCATGGTTCTTCATATGAGATTGCGTTGGTCGGACGGGCAGTTTTGTGCTGAAGAACCTCACACTGATTTACATCAGGGACGGGGCTTTTTGGAGTGCCGGCTGTACCATCACAAAACTGCGGGGCGTCAAAAGCTCTCGAGACCTCTCTTACCAGCAGCCTGTGTTTTACCTGGGCTCACTGGGGAAGACTGGGCGACGCCGTGGTTGGAGAATCGCAAAGAGCATGGTTTATTAGCAGCTGAAGGGGTCCCTACAATGCCTGCTCCGACGAGTGACGGCAGGTGGTCAATGCTGCCCTTGGAGGCCAGCCAAGCAACGTCCTGGCTGAGGGAACTTCTTCGTGACTTTGAACCTGCACCACCTTTGCTGGACTTGGGGACCCATTCACTGAAAGCGACCATTCTGAGTATGATGGCAAAAGCGGGATGCTCAGGCGACCTACGCCGATTAGCTGGATACCATGTGGACCCTCAGAGCCGCATGGCCTTGGAGTACAGCCGGAACGCACAAGCTCCGGTGCTACATGCAGTGGAGGGTATTTTGCTTGCCATTCAACACGGGCTATTTGACCCGGACACTACCAGGCCAGGGCACGCAGGTGGCCTCGACGTGGTTGCAACTCCTTGGAATTGGCTATGGCGCAGTTGTCCAAGCTCTCCACTGAGGACGGCTGGTATCAGGCTCAGAACACACAGCTGCACAGTGAGCATGGTGAACCTGAGCTGTCGGATGGCTGGAATAGAGTTGAATGGGCTTCAGAGGGTTACTCGCCATCAGTGGGTGAAGGATCGGAATCAGACGATCAAGTTTCCGTTTCATCTTTGAGTGAGCCTGAAGACCGACCGCCTTTTCTTGCTCCTGAGCATCCAGACGAAGGAGACGACGTTGAAGTCGATGTTGCAGCCCAGATCGTTGGTCAGAGCCTGGCAGAGGACCTGGAACCTAGAATCACAGATGATGTTTTTAGGCACCTTGTGAGTGGATGCTGTCACATTGCAAAGCTTGACAGCGTTGATCCTTGTGATGGTGAGTCCGTCGTCCTGAGGTGTGGGAAGTTAGCCACTAAGAACTTTGAGAGAGTTGCTAGGGCTGGTAACTTCTTCCCTTACAAATGTTCCAGGTGTTTCACTGATGACCGACTCGCTTCAATTGCTGATGTTGTCCTGTTTTTTTTGTTGTTTGACATGTTGCCTGGTGCGAGTGGTCATTGAATGCGATGGTCCGGACCTCAACTGTGTCTTACACCTCTGCATTGAAACCATTTTTTTTTGAAGTCGTGTGCAGAGTGTAGAACGTCAGCCACAGTGGCAGTGGAGACCTCAGTCATGTCAATCCGACTTTTGAGAAGTGAGTGCACATGCAGTCACAAACGTGTGAGAGTCAAATCTGACTGACGTCACAGGGCACAGGCAGGGACCTAATTTTTTTTTTGTGTTACATGCCACTCATGGGTCGACAAACGCAAACAACAAACACTCAGACCATGTCTAGTAGGGTCCTGCAGAGTGCGTCAGCTGTGACCTTGCGGCGTGGATCCCAGCTACTTGACTGGAAGAGTGTGCGACTGTTTCAACTTTCTTTCTCCATGTGTGTTGAAATCGTTTGTTGACAGCGGACGGAGTTCAGAGTGCACATGCAGTCAGAGCGTTTGTGATCTTGACGTGTTTACGTCGCAAGGCGAAGGCAGGGATCTCTAAGACACGTTTTTTTTCATGTCACTCTTTTACCCAAACCAGACGACAGACTTCAGAACTCGAAATGCAAATCAAGTAGATTCCTGCAGCAGTGCGTCAGTTGTGACTTTGCGGCACAGTGCCATCTACTTGACGGGCAATTTTTTTGTTTCAATTGAAGTTTTTGATGTTGGTTGGGTGTTGCTTGAGTGCATAGTCAGTCATGTGATGGTGGCAAAGTAGCTCTGGCAGAAAGAACAGCTCTCTGGTGGCAAGGATCTCAGCCGTCGTCAATTTTTTTTTGGTGTCGTTGCTTGGAAAGCCAAGATCAGAGAACAGCATGAATTTGTTTTTGCACGACAGATCAGTCACAGAATCACGGATGTGAAAAAGATTCACTTGCGCTGTGGTCCATCAGATTGCTGTGAAAGTGTGAAATCGTTTGTGCATCTTGCCATCAGATTGTTGTGACAGTGTGAACCTTGGTGCAGTGAAAGAAAGGGGACCACGAAGTCAAAGGACTTGATAACACTTGAGTGTGTTGGAAACGTGGCTCTAAGGGGACAGAAAGCTGTCCAAAAAAAAAGAACTTTCTTCTGTGAAAGTCCATGCACAACAGCGCATGCCTTGAACCGATATCGGAGTGATTTGTGGTCAATTCCACGTTAATTTTTTTTGTTGCACCAAGTCACCGAGAGTAGGGCCGGAGTGAAGCCATGTCATTGGTAGATAGCGTTGCAGTCTTCGAAGGAAGAGCTCGTGTGATAGGGTTGCCGGATGCCACCATAACTGCAATGGGATTGAGAGGTTGGACAACCCATGCAACCTTTGCTTTCTCGGTTGCTACCCAACCAGGGGTTGACGAACAAGCCTTTGTGGATGGCGTGGTGGTCCCACTTCTTGGAGCACCAGAACACGTTGATGCGCCAAAGCTCAGGCGTCTCTTTTTTGAGGCGCACACCCTTACATCAGCTGACTTGAGACGGAAGGTCGATGCGACCGAACTGGAAGCTCCACGAAAACTCCCTGCACCAGAGATTGCGCAAAGGCTGGAACTGCTGCAAGAGCGAGTCTGGCCGCTCATCATTGCAAACGTTTTGGAGCCTTCCCACCAGCTGATTAATGCCTTGGTACAGTGTGTTGAGGATGGAAGAGTCAGATATGTTGAATGGGCCAGGTGCACATCCCGTACACAAGAAGTGAACAATGTGAAAGAAGATGGCGACCTATGGGTTTGGAAGACTGACAGCTCTGGTGCAATCAAAGCTGTCAACAAGGAGCCTTCATTGTCGGCAAACCTGACGACAGAACTGGATGTCCACAACGCGCTGAGGCGTCGGGGGGCGGCGTATGAAATCGCCCAGGCAATGAGCTTCGAAGTCCATGAGAAGGTTATCAACTTTTTCTTCTTTGAGTTGAAGAAGGAGCCGATGGAAGGCTTCTCAGCTGTAACTTTACAGCAACTTGCAGCAGCTGACAGAGAGATGCATGTGAGGCTTGCGGAAGCCACCAGAGGAGGCTTGCGACCAGGGCCTGCAGGCGAGCTGCCACTTGACATTCCAGTTCAGCAGATCCTTGACGGCCCGGAGTTGCGTTGGATGCTCATGCCAATGCCAAAGAAATTTGGAAACCGTTCCTCAACAGAACCAGCATCGAGCAACAAAACGCCGGAGATCCATGAGCCAAAGCGCAACAAGAACGAGGTGACCAAAAAGACAAAGGAGGAGGCCGCTCGGTTGAAGAAGTTGAAACGCACTCCAATGCCGAAGCAGCTTTCAGGATGTGTGCCGTGCAACGATGAGGGTCAACCTTACTGCTTTGGATACAATTTGGGGACATGCAAAAGCACCACAGACTGCCAGAGAGGTCTGCACAAGTGCTGCAAGAAAGGTTGCGGAAAGGGCCATTCATACATCAGTGCCCACAAGCAAAGTGCTTGACTAGGGCCTTCAGTAAAAGGACAACAGAAGGATGCTTTGAGCAAGGGCGAAGGTCCTTGGGTAGCCGCCTTGCGAAAGCGCAAGCCTGCTGCCAACTTTGACATTTTGAGTGTCAGCAGCCTGGACTGACATCCAAGCGAATGCGCTTCGATGGCGGTTCAAACGAATCCGAAGGGATTTCAAAATTTTCTCAGTGCATCGACGAGACAGCTGCGTCGAGTGAATTCAGTGAGGCTCATCAAGTTGACGCCTCGGTTATCTTGCCTGAGGCAACTCAGCAGAACAGGAACCTTTTTCTGCTGGACATTTTTTGTGGCACAGCAGGAGTTGCAGCGGCTTTTCAAGCCCTTGGTGGAGAATCGCTGGGAATAGACCATTTGGTAGACAAAAGACGGGTCAAGGGACCGGTTGCAAAGGTTGACCTGTCAAAGAGAGCAGGACAGGACACAGTCATCAAATGGATCAAGGACGGAAAAATAGACGGTGTAATGCTTGCACCACCATGTGGGACTTCCTCACGAGCACGTGAGATCCCACTGCCGAAGAAGCTGCGATGGCGCTGTGGCATGCAACCAGCGCCACTTCGGTCGGATGACTGGCCGAATGGGTTGCCAAACTTGAAGGGCACTTCTTTGCTGAAAGTGAAGGCCGCCAACAAGCTGTATGCCTTCACCAGGCGTGTGATACAAGAATGCATTGCAGCAAACATACCCTTCATTTGTGAAAACCCACGCAGATCCCTGATGTGGAAGACAAGTGCTTTCTCTTCTTTACCTGAAGGCTGTTTGTTTCAGTGCATCCATGCTTGCATGTATGGTAGCAAACGAAGGAAGAGTACGGCTTTTCTCATGAACTTTGCAGCAGAAAACTTGAAAATGGAATGTGACAGCAGCCACGATCACCTTCCTTGGGGCATGGTAGACGCTCATGACGGAGCAGGCTTGAAGTTCTCCACAAGCCTTGAGACTGAATACCCTGGAACCCTCTGCAAACAGTTGGCACTGGCGTTCTTGGAACAAATGCAACGTCTAGGAAAAAGCCTGCGACTTCAAGATGCACAGACGGAGCAGCTTCAAAAGATGGGGTCAGGGACACAACCCAGGGGAGGACGATCACCTGTCCTCATGGCCGAGTTTCAGTTCAAAGTGGATATATCCATTTTTGATGCCAACCCACCGCAATGCATAGCAGAAGACTCTCCACCTCCTTTTCAAGGAATTCCGGTGGGGGCCAAACTGATTTCTTCTCGAAAGTTTGCTGAAGTGGGGTTTGAGGGCGAGAAGAAGGAAGGGCTGAAAGCCACCTACGGTGTTTTTTCGTCACCATGGCATTTTTTGGAGCGTGCGTTGCAAGTGGAACACCCTTTGGACACCCCACAGCTGGTGGACAAGAGCAACCTGCGCGCAATTGTTTTTCTCAGGGACCACAGTGTTGCGCAGGTGAAACTTTTCAGAGCCAAGCAGCTAAGACGTTTTGTTGAAAGGGCCGAATCTCTGAAGGATGAAGAAGAGGCCTTAAAGGCCACCTTGGACGAAGATGTGCGGGGAGTCCTAGCCCCAAAACGACTGATGCTGTTCAAAGAGATGATGGAGGAGGCTGGAGTTGGTGACAAAGGACTTTTTGAGGAGCTCACACAGGGTTTCTCGCTCACAGGTGATATGCCAGAGTCTGGCCAGTTCCCAGCCAAGCTGAAGCCTGCCTTGATCTCCGTTCAGCAGTTGAAAGACTCGGCAGTTTGGGCAAAGAAGATGATTCAAACCTCCTGCAAGAGGGTTGGGTCGGATGCTGAAGTTGCGAGAGCAGTCTATGACGAGACAATGCAACAGTTACAAGATGGTTGGGTTAAGGGCCCCTTTTCTGAGCATGACCTTGACTTGAAGTACGGGGGCTGCTGGATCCCGTCGAAACGTTTTGGGGTTCGTCAGGGCCAGAAGGTGCGAGCAGTCGACGACTTCAGCGAGTTCCTGGTAAATGCCTCTGTGACTTCAACGGAGCGCTTGCAGCTTTTTGGGATTGACGAAGTGATCAATACTAATACTGCCAGGACTTTCCTAGGTGCAGATCTGCTGGAGGTAAATGGCGACTTTTCAGAAGTTTGGTGTAAGCCTGAGCTGCGTGCCTTTACCGGGCCATGGAGAAGCTTGCAGGGCCGTGCTTTAGACTTGAAGGCGGCATACAAACAACTTGCCCGCCACCCTAAGGACTCTTGGGCCTCTATTCTTGCTGTATGGAATCCAGATTCCGCCAGAGTAGAGTTCTACGAGTCTGTAGCGCTACCCTTTGGTTCGGTGTGCGCAGTGATGGCGTTCAATCGGGTGGCACGAGCCTTGAGACTTATCATGTCAGAGCTTTTCATGATAGTCAATACAAACTTTTTCGACGACTTCTGCCAGCTGGAAGAGGACCAACTTTGTTCTTCTTCTTGGGAGACTGCTGAAATGGTCATGAAGCTCTTGGGTTGGAGGATATCGATGTCAGACGACAAACGTCTTCCCTTTGGCGTTGAGTTCCAAATGCTCGGGGCCATCGTCGACCTATCCAGGAGCAAGCAAGGGATGGTTCAAGTAAAAAACAAGCCCAGCAGAGTGGCTGACATCGGTGCAATGGTGGAGGACTTGTGCAGCCGTGACTCCATTCCCTTGTCTACCATAGAGACCTTGAAGGGGCGCTTGCTCTACGCAGCTGGGCACACCTTTGGGCGCTGCACCCAACTCTCAATCCAACTTATATCCAGGTTGGCTAGAAGAGGGCCAATGGTTTTGTTGGACAACAAATTCAAAGCAGTTGTGCGCGACGCATTTAAGTGTTTGTCTGAAGCACCCGCAAGAGAAGTTGGTGCCTGGTCTGGAAGACCACCAGTGGTTGTTTTTACAGATGGTGCTTGTGAGAACGAAGGGACGGAGATCACTCATGGAGCAACGTTGTTTGACCCAGAGACTGGACGATCTCTGATGTTTGGAGACTGGGTTCCAGATATCTGGGTGCAACAATGGAAAGCAGGTGGAAAGAAACAGCTCATTTGCCAGGCTGAGATATTCCCAGTGCTTGTCTCTAAAGCGACTTGGACAAGTGAACTGAGAAACCGAGCCATTCTTTGGTTCATCGACAACAACGCTGCGCTCTCTGCAGTCATACGCTCCTTCTCCCCAGTGATCGAGAACTATCAGCTCCTCGTACTCAATGCAAACCTTGACCTTCAACTCCAATCCATGCACTGGTATGCTCGAGTACCGTCCAAGTCGAATTTGAGCGACAGTGCCTCCAGGTTGGACTTTAAGGAGCTCGAAGCTCATGGATTCCTGCGATGCAAGCCGCAATACGGATCCCTCACGATAAAGGAAAGTGGGGTGGAGGCGTGAGGAACAAAGGTTTCTAGCGCAAACAACAGACGTGTTGCCGACTCCCCAATTTCAGTCAAAGAAAAAAAAGGTGTGACCGCCTTTCAAGCCATGCTGTGATTCTGATGCGTGTCTTTTCAAAAAAAGAACGATGTTTTGATTTGAAAGTTTTTTTTTGGGGTTTAAGTTTGCGTAGGAGCGAACGCACGCGGAAAGGAACATAACAACAAGGTCGAAGTGGACTTAAGTCTAATAAGTTGCGGCTCACTTTAGTGACGAGCCTTTATTTGACGCGGTCCATTGGTGGGGAGCCACCTCCTTCTTCCTTATTGTCCTTGCGTTCCTTTCTCTGCTGCGTGCCCTCCGCGTCTCCAAAAAAAAAGAAACAAACAGTTGAACAAACAACTCTGAAACAAATCCGACATGTTTGTGGGTGCACTGCCTTGAGTGGCTTCACATGTGATTTGTTTTTCAGTTGATGTTGTTTTCCTGGTTCAATAAATGTTTGTTGCTGAATTTTACATCTCTAGGGCGGGTGGGTGGGAAAATCCTCACTACCCGGCGGTTTTGACCCGCCCACCCGACCCCCGCCGGGCGTGAGGAACAAAGGTTTCTAGCGCAAACAACAGACGTGTTGCCGACTCCCCAATTTCAGTCAAAGAAAAAAAAGGTGTGACCGCCTTTCAAGCCATGCTGTGATTCTGATGCGTGTCTTTTCAAAAAAAGAACGATGTTTTGATTTGAAAGTTTTTTTTTGGGGTTTAAGTTTGCGTAGGAGCGAACGCACGCGGAAAGGAACATAACAACAAGGTAGAAGTGGACTTAAGTCTAATAAGAGATCGTCTTACGGGACAAGCCTGGGGTTACCCAGGGGGGACCCAAGCCGAGATAACGGCAGGGTAATAGTGGGGCACTCCTGGACGGACCAGGGAAACCCAATCATAGGCTAAACGGATTGGGGTGGAACGATCCATAGCTCCTTTTTCCAGCCATTCTCCGGCGTCTTCCCACAGCAGCCCTCATCTGACGGAATTGTTTTTCTAAATGCATTGGGAGTAAGTGCGTTGGGTGTGAATCGATATCTGGAATGGATCCAGGATATCTTAACCTGACTGGAACAGGATGCCACCATCAGCAGGGCTGATAGATCTGTAGGCATACCCAATGCATTATCCTGTAGGAATACAGGTTGGAAGACTCAAGAGAAAGGTGAATGGAAAAAGAATGAGCGCATCGGCAGACTTGAGGGTTAGTGGCTAACCTTGTGAACTTATTCCCCAACCTTTAAGGAATGTATGACTGTCTATGACTGTCTAGTGTTTGGCAGGCTTGGGTGGACAGTGGTCATTCCTTGGTGGTTGGTTTAATAAGTCGAAATCAATGCCAATTTTGGCTCAAATAAATATTAATCCAAAATAGCAGCGTTGTTTTCCTTGCCCTCCCTAAATCAGGGATTTTTACCCGCCCTGTTATTCGGTCCCCTGTGGGGTCACCTCATAACTTGAAGTCTGCGCTGCAGATGGGGTACATGCACAAGAAGCTGTGAATACCTACAGATTGGAGGGGTTGCTGTCCCAGTACGGGTGTGAATCGATATCTGGAATGGATCCAGGATATCTTAACCTGACTGGAACAGGATGCCACCATCAGCAGGGCTGATAGATCTGTAGGCATACCCAATGCATTATCCTGTAGGAATACAGGTTGGAAGACTCAAGAGAAAGGTGAATGGAAAAAAAATGAGCGCATCGGCAGACTTGAGGGTTAGTGGCTAACCTTGTGAACTTATTCCCCAACCTTTAAGGAACGTATATATATATATAGATGTATATATATATATAGACATGTTATATATATAACATGTCTTTAAATAAATAAATGAATATATATATATATATATCATTGATATTTCAAGTGATTCTTCAAACGTTCAACTTTGCTGGTTGATGATCTGTCAGTGATGCCGAAGCCTTTTGCAAACTAGCGGTCTCAACTGGCGATTTCCTCAGCTTCGTCCATCCCGGCGAAAACTCCGGTGTGGTGTGTTTCAATGGCGCTCCGCGGGCAGTGGTCACCTTAGCAAAAGCACCCCCTTACACAGAGAGGTGACATTTCTTCAAAATTCGGCGGATTGCTTCTCCAGGCAGTTGCCTTGCAACATACATCCAAATCCGATTTCACATCAATATTCAACAGTGTTGAATACTAATCTACTAGTCTTCCTGGATATAATGACGATTCTAAGTTTGTCATTGCTTTTCCAAGGACGACTCCGTTTGGACCCTATGGTGGCTTATTGGCAGGGTTCCTCAATCCGGACCGTCAGTCTGAGAACCAGGAGCGTTTGGAGGCTCTTGGTGCAGGCAGTGGTGCCGCAGATGTGGAGTACGAGCAGTTTTTGAAGGCGAAAGAGGCTGGGGTCGATTTTGTGTGCTAAGCGTTTGGTGTTTTTAGCCAAATGATGGTCATGGAAGTAGAAAATCGTGCTGAAAATCCATGGAATCCTTCTCCAGGCAGAACAAATCAAAACAATCTATCGAGGATATCGAGGATTTTGCATTATCAGTTAGGTAAGATTGAGAGTGTAGTTTTTTCAGCTGGATACTTGGGGTGCATCCCAGTAAGTGGCTAAAAACCATACTATGATAAGGTTTCACCTGGATTATTCCCAGCTATGGGATCCATGGTTTTTTTTTCCACTCCAGGTGCAGCGAGCCATGTTCGCAGCAGAGAACAAGACCATCGTCCACCAGTCGACTGCACGCAGGGGACGACTGACCCGGCTGGGTAAACATAGAAAAAAATCTGGAAAACCAATGGTGAAACCCCTAGGAAAATGATCTGCTGATGGATTTTCCACATCGAACTGATAGTTTACAGGAGGGAAAAAATGGGACTGTATTCAAAATTCTTGAAAATAAGAGGTTTGTAATCATTTTTGATAACATGGGTCATATGGAACCCAAATGAGTAGATCCAAATACGTCCAGCCTAGCGATTGAGCCGGGTAGCATGGTGGGGTTCCAGCAAGGGTTTCACAGATCCAACTTCTGTGGCTGCCTAAGGTGTGCGGATACTGACGTTATTCAATGCACGGAAGGTTCCATTGCTTGCATTGATGGGAACCAGGCGCAGTTCTAGTGTCAATCTTTTTGGTGAGTGGCTTGGAACAATATATTCAAGATTCAAGAGGTGACCAGTGATAAGATAAATATCATTGTCAAACTGGTAGTTAGAATATGTCAGGGTAGATGATAAAAAATGCTACTGCCAAAGGTCACTAAAAGAAACACATGATCTCTTCACCAACGTGTTGGATGAGAGCGGCAGGCAGCAGCGCATGTGGCCTACGCCCTCAGCGATTGCGCCTTCATTTACCCCATCACGCCCAGCTCGCCCATGGGTGAAATGGTGGACGAGTGGTCAGCCCAAGGCTATGATGCACTGCATTGCCAGTTTCGTGGGTTGGGGATGGGGGAAAAACATATCAAGAACATATACCATATGGGGGGAACATCCATAGACACAAGCAATTTCATGGGCTGAACTACAGGCTACGATTCGGGTTTTGACGTTTACCCGATTTTGTTACGAACTTCGAGCTTCCTGGTGTGGCTATGCATCAAAATCCTGGTACCCTGCTGTTCATTTGTGGATGTCCATCCCCCCAATAGGTATTGACCCATACCCATATCTATAGATATTCCCATTAAATCCCATTGAAATCTCATTGTCCCAGCGTTTGCTTTCCAGTTTAAGCCAGGCCTCATCAACTGCTACGGTCAAAAGCTGAGCGTCACCGAGATGCAGAGCGAAGCTGGTGCTGCTGGGGCGCTGCATGGAGCACTGAAAGCTGGGGCCTTTTCTACCACCTTCACAGCTAGTGCCTTGGCAGCAGGTGAGCTTGGGATGTATGAGGCTGATACAGAAATGGCGCTTTTGAAGGTCACAATCTCGAAGCTTTCTGAGCTTGTAGGAAGTTTCCTGTGATCCACAGCTTCTTGTTGCCTTGGGGCAGTATGAGATGCTGTCGTTTACAGCACAGACCCAGGTCAGGGATTGCTCCTCATGATCCCCAATATGTACAAGATTGCCGGTGAGTTGTTGCCCTGCGCTTGGAGCTTAGCACCTTGCAGCTTGGGGGCAATCGGTGCAATTGAAATCTTGAGCTCGTTGTCATTCACCAAAGGTGATGCACGTGGCTGCACGTGCACTTGCTGGACAAGCTTTGTCCATCTTCGGAGATCATCAAGATGTGATGGCATGCCGTTCAACGGGCTGGTGCCTTGTCAAAGTTCCGGTTGCTTCGGAAAAGATGGAAACTAAACACAGAAATAGGAGTCTTCTCCCTGGTCACGGTGGGTGGCCGTTGAATTCCTTCTCTGTCATCAGATGCTTCTCCCAGGTGCATGTTGGCTTCTGAATCAGTTGAGATGGTCCAGTACAATGCACTGGTAGCACACCTGGTCTCCATGGAACGTCGTGTGCCCGTGCAGCATTTCTTTGACGGCTTCCGCACCAGTCATGAGGCGTCACCGGGAGCTAGCAGCTTTGTGGGACAGGGTGGATGTGGTACAACATGCAACAACCTTTGTCTCATTGTACAGGTGAAGATGAAGTTGACATAAGTCGACCAAAACAACATACATTTTTCAATCTGAACCTGTGTGGAAAGAGTAGTGACTATACATTTCAGTGACGTGAGCAGCTCTCATTGAGTGGCCAGGTGAATAAGGTGAAACTTATCGACTACAACACCATGAAGCAGTCACTTGGATGTCGAGGAGACCATGATGGTGAAGTTTCCAAGTGGGTACGGATCAAATGAAAAGAGGGGGATGAACATACATAAATTCCAGCTATTTCTGGAGGAACAGCAGATTATCTGAGTCTTGACCCATAGCCAAATTGAAGGTTGGGTAAGCGCAGGGTTTGTCTTCCATCTGCAAGATGGCGGTGATTCAAGACTATTCAGTTTTTGTGGTGGCAAGCAGTTTGAAGCCTTGCTGTCACCTGCTGGCAATTTGATGCTAGTTGAGCTTGCCAGGTTGAATTCTGTTTTGCACAACAAAGTATTGGAGATAGAGATGCATTCATCACATTTCATATATTTCATGTCGTCCCTCAAGTTGGATTGAACTTTGGATTTCACTTCTGATTTTTCCAGCCATGGCCAGGCATTCCCCATTTCTGCCGAGGTTCATCAACTGGGATGCCGTGAAAGAGCACCACGACCTGGCCATGAACCCTCGACATCCCCACGTGCAGGGCACCTCCCAGGGCCCGGACATCTTCTTTCAATGCGTGGAGGTCACGGAAAAACGAGTTGAAACGAAGAGAAAAACGTTGGGAAAAAAGTGACCCGATTAGCACTAGCCTGATTGTTGGCGGCAGAATGATCTTCTGTACTCTGCAACTCATGAACTCATTTCGCAAAAGTCCCCGGTTTTCATGCTTTGTCCATTCTGCATTCCCTCTATCATGCGCAAGGCAGGCAACAGCTTCTATGACAACTTGGCGGATCTCTTTGAAGCCAAGTCCAAGCGATTTGGGCAGCAGCATGTTGACATGAAGGATGTATGGATAGATGATGATTGGCTGGGGTCTGAACTAAAAATTACAGCTTGGGAAAAGTGGTAATATTATGTAATATTTGTCAATGGTGGTTCCTTTGATCGACCTCAGTTTCGGGATACATCCCACCTATCAAAATCTATCAAATCTATCCAGAAAGGTTCAGAATTCGACCGGAATTCTCCAGGTTGGTGGAGCAGAAGACTGGCGTGCGCTACGCCCTCTATGCCTATGATGGCCACCCAGAGGCCGAGTATGTCATCGTGGTCATGGGAAGTGGTGCTGTGACCTGCAGTGAGACAGCCAAGTACCTGCAGGAGAAGGGCGAGAAGGCTGGAGAAGTGCTGGAGTGGTAACAGAAACACCATGGTCAAATACAGCAAAGCAAAGGTAGGTCATATTGTCGCGGATTTGGCATTTGTCGGATCTGTTTTTATCATTCTACGGGATATCATCAGTTGTCAATTTTCTATAGGATGTTTGATGATATTTGATGAACAAGCTATCAAAAGTCCCAGGATTTTGATCTCCAAACTCCGCAGAACGACCGCAGGTGGGTGTGTTGAAGGTTCGCCTCTTCCGCCCCTGGGATCGCACACGCTTCATGGCAGCCCTGCCGACCACCTGCAAGCGAATCTGTGTGTTGGACAGAACGAAGGACTGCTCTCAGCTTGAGGTTTTATATCTATATCATTCTATATCTCTACATATAGGTAAATATATCTATGGTGACTAACGACTGCTAGTTGGACATCTTTTTTCAAAGAATCTACTTAGCCACGGAAATGGGGGTTGGAGACCTCTGGGGATCGACAACTAGCCATGGCTTCGGTGCCAGGAGCAGGGCTCTCAAGGTGAGCCGCTCTTTTTGGAGGTGAGTACCACCCTGAAGGCCATGTCCAAGCCCAACATTGTGTGCATCGGTGGTCGCTATGGCTTGGGATCCAAGGAGTTCACTCCCAACATGGTGCTGTCCGTCTACGAAAACTTGAAGAAGGCTCCCAGATTTTCTGGGAGAGAAATGGCATCGCGATTTTTTGTCCAAAATAGTTGGAAGGTTTAGCAGACCTGTTGGATTTTCGAATTGCAAGGCATGGCAAGTGGGAATTGGCTAAATTTTTCTGAACGCATCAAGCTCCAAAGAGATATGGGTTTGTCAATCCCCTTGTCATGCCCATTTGAATAGAAAATGATGCTTCACCAGTGGATTTGGGAGGTTTTCCATGCTTTTCCAATAATTTTCAGGCAAACCCAAACATCCTATTGTTTCCGCATGAAATCCCCTATTTCTATCCCCTCAACTACTAGAGGGTCTAAGATGGTTTGCCTAGGGCTCCCAAGATGGAAGGTCTAAGATGGTCTGAAAATCATTGTAGACCTTTTGCCTCCTACCATGTTAGACCCTTACTATCATGAGGGAAATCCATTCTAGACCTTTTGGCTTTTGCATAGGGAACTTCATCTTAGACCCTTTGCATCCTTGGAACCTTAATAAAGGTTGCCAAACGCATACCAAGCAACCACAACCAACATCAATCAACCACAACCAGTGGAGACATAAGGCGCAATCTTGTTGTCACAAGATGATGGTAAAATGGCGATGTTATTTTTTATGTAATGGATTGTAATGGTTCATAATGGTGCATAATTACACAAATAAACGAATAACATATTTGATGAATGCTTGCGAATCGCATAATAACATATTGGGAAATGATTCCAAATCAAGTACTCATTGGTATCAACACATATCATTGATATCTTTGTTGATGGTGATGGTTTCTCTTCTGTGTAGTTGGGAATGATCCATCTTGATGGGTCTGAAATGATGTTCCCATAGCATTTGTGGTGAATATTTCTGGTTTCAGGATGTGGTAAACCATTTCAGACCCATGAAGATGAGGAAAAGATAATTTATCTGGCATATCTTCTGACATTCTATCTGGCATATCTTCTGGTTTTCTATCTGGCATATCTTCTGACATTCTATCTGGCATATCTTCTGACATTCTTTCTGATATGTTGATGGTGATGGTTTCTCTTCTGTATAGTTGGGAATGGTCCATCTTGATGGGTCTGAAATGATGTTCCCATAGCATTTGTGGTGAATATTTCTGGTTTCAGGATGTGGTAAACCATTTCAGACCCATGAAGATGAGGAAAAGATAAGAAAAACATATTGGGTCACATCACATAATTACACATCCAA
This sequence comes from Cladocopium goreaui, assembly GCA_947184155.2. Taxonomy (NCBI): domain Eukaryota; class Dinophyceae; order Suessiales; family Symbiodiniaceae; genus Cladocopium; species Cladocopium goreaui. The sequence goes on along the minus strand of CAMXCT020001678.1, from coordinate 104,610 downwards.
CCCCAAAATACCTGGAAGGTTGGAATGATTCCAAATCAAATACCCATTGGTATTAACACATATCATTGATATCTTTGTTGATGGTGGTGGTTTCTCTTCTGTATAGTTGGGAATGGTCCATCTTGATGGGTCTGAAATGATGTTCCCATAGCATTTGTGGTGAATATTTCTGGTTTCAGGATGTGGTAAACCTTTTCAGACCCATGAAGATGAGGAAAAGATAAGAAAAACATATTGGGTCACATCACATAATTACACATCCAACCCCAAAATACCTGGAAGGTTGGAATGATTCCAAATCAAATACCCATTGGTATTAACACATATCATTGATATCTTTGTTGATGGTGATGGTTTCTCTTCTGTGTAGTTGGGAATGGTCCATCTTGATGGGTCTGAAATGATGTTCCCATAGCATTTGTGGTGAATGTTTCTGGTTTCAGAATGTGGTAAACCATTTCAGACCCATGAAGATGAAAATATAATTTATCTGGCATATCTTCTGACATTCTATCTGGTATTCTATCTGCCAAATCTTCTAGCATTCTATCTGACATTCTATCTGGCATATCTTCTGACATTCTATCTGGCATATCTTCTGGTATTCTATCTGGCATATCTTCTGACATTCTATCTGGCATATCTTCTGACATTCTTTCTGATATGTTGATGGTGATGGTTTCTCTTCTGTATAGTTGGGAATGGTCCATCTTGATGGGTCTGAAATGATGTTCCCATAGCATTTGTGGTGAATGTTTCTGGTTTCAGGATGTGGTAAACCATTTCAGACCCATGAAGATGAGGAAAAGATAAGAAAAACATATTGGGTCACATCACATAATTACACATCCAACCCCAAAATACCTCGAAGGTGGAAATAATTCTATCTGGCGGAAAAAATGCAAGGCGAGCATTTTGCAATGGAAGCTGTCAGGATGCGTCGTGTTAATCAGAGCTTTTTCAAACTGCCCTCGGTGGAATGGTCGAATGGCAAGATTTGGATATTTGGGATTGGTTTATTCAAAGTTATGGGTAGACACAGTTCAGGATAACTCTGGGGTAAGTTGGTTTTACTCGAGTCGAGAAAAATCAGGTTTTTTAAACTTACCCCCTATGTTAGGAAATCTTAAGGCACCAGAGTGTGACAAATATTTATTCATGTTTATTGTATAACCCAAAAATTGTCAATTTGAATTCCATCTGCATGTAAAACAAATAGACTAATATTAAATCAATATAGTCTCGAAATAACCACAATATAACCCTTAAATAAGAGAATATAGGAGATATGCTCCTGAGGGAAGGTACTTCAAGCTTTGATGTTAGGCTTACTGCCGGAGATGCCGGGCCCAGGGGTCTAAAGTGAAGTTACCTCTTTGAGCCTTCCAGTATCATAGCTGTGTTATGTGCAAGTTCCCGGACCCCTAGGTAAGGTCTAGCATGGTTCCGTTATGTTTCTGGAATCACCTAGGTATTTACATTCCAGACCCCACTTTAGACCCTAGATCCAGGGTCTACAATGAAGTTTCCTAGGGTCTGGGGATAGTAGTTGAGAGGATCTATTTCTTGCATAAATCCATATAAATACCCCATGAAATCTCCGTTTTGGTTACCTTCATTTCCAGCCACAGGACACCCCCAAGCCTCGCTTCACCGTGGGCATCATCGATGATGTGACGCACCTGTCCTTGCCCGTGGGCGACTGGCTGAACGTGTTGCCCAAGGGAACCACAGAGTGCATGTTCTACGGCTTGGGAAGCGATGGCACTGTTGGTGCCAACAAGAGTGCTGTGAAGATGATTGCCATGGGTACGGAGTTGTATGCACAGGTGGGGATTTATCGTTTTTTTTGAATGAGGACCTCACTGCAATGTAAATGATGGAAATGATGAGTAGGATAGGTTAGGATTAAGCAAAACATCCCAAAAAGGCCTGATTTCAGGCTATTACATGTGAATTACTATGATTTAGCCATTTATCAATCCACCGCAACATTGAGAGGTTGCATTGGCCCGAACCTATCAATTCAATGCTACTCTGGATCAAGTTGGACAGGTAAAGAAGAGCCAGAAAAAACATGTTCACCTTCCCATGGCCGCGGGCTGCCACGCCAGGCCTACTTCGAGTACGATGCCAAGAAGAGTGGTGGCGTCACCATTAGCCATTTGCGTTTCGGCCCTCAACCAATTTATGCTCCGCAACTCGGCTGGACCGATGCATGGTGTCTGCCGTCATGGTGGCACGTGCCCATCTTGTTGATGGTTGGATGGTTGATGGATGCTGATGGATGTTACACATGTTACAGATGGTTGACGATGGCTGGCTGGTTGATGATGGATGATAGATGATGGTTGAGGTACAACGTGCGTGCCGCAGACTACTTGGCAATCCACAAGCCCAGCTACGTGTCGAATTATGTTCCTGGGCAGAACAGATGGGCTGACGGTGGAGCCCGAAGCCTTCCAAGAGAGTCTTTCTATGGGAACGATTTTACAGACTTTTAATTTAACGATCCGTATATTTAAGGTATAGTTTCAGGTGTATTTTTTTCTCAATTGGTGGAGTCTGCAGACCCTGTGTCACTGTGAATTGGAGCCTAGGAGCATTCTCTGTATGTGAGCACATGCATCCAACTTGTCCAACCTTGCTGTTCTGTTGTCACCCAAAAGAATTCAATCTGAACTTGCCCGGCTCTCTGGCCTAGTGTTTCGCACGAGTCTATGATTTTGGGCGCTTGGTGCACAGCATTTCTGGTAGGACATGACTCGCTATATGAAGCCCAATGGAGTTTGCGTCATCAACTGCTCCTGGAGTGTCGGAGACCTGGAGAACAAGTTGCCACCGAAGATGCGACGTGATTTGGCCAGCAAGAAGGCAGGGAGGGTTTGCAAATCTTGCTAGATTGAAAACAATCCCATCAGTTTGTGATACAAAGTGGAGGGACAGCTGTCAGTTTCAATCTGGAAAGGTTGATAGCCGGGACAACATTGGGAGCCCCAACTCAAACGGTTTTCTTCGATGGTAATGGACGCACAGGCGAAGTTGTACATCATTGATGCCACGCAGATTGCTGTCAAGGCGCCGCACTTGAAGTTTTTCTGTCGTGTTTTGGGACAACGTTTCTGTCTTATCCTCTTTGAAGCGGAAGATACTGGATCCTGATGATCCTGACGATCCAGACTCCTGTTTTGACAAGTCCGTTTCTGGACTCTACTCAATTACAGAGGAGCATTCTGGGTCTACGGCCAATTGTTCATCCTCCTGGATGGACCAGATTCGCGCTAGGCTGGTCTTGGCAAGCGAATCAACATGATCATGCAGAGTGTCTTCTTCAAGCTGAGCGGCGTGCCTTGGATGCCTTGGATTGTTGAAACGAAGTCAGCTGGGCTGAGTTCGCTGGTTTTGGATGCAGTTGGTGGATGTTGGTTCTACGAATGAAGACCTTTGATATCCTTTGATGAAACCTCCATAAAAGGTCCCGATGTATCGGAATTCCTTCAGACTCCTGCCCTAGTTGTCGTTTTCCGGCTGTGAGGTGATGCCTTTTGAGGAGGCCATTGACATGTTGAAGAAGAGCATCAAGAAGATGTATGGCAAGAAAGGCCAGGCAATGGCCATATTGGGCATGATAGTGATGCTCAAGTCAAACATTGGCTGAAACAATCCGTGGATCTGCAGGTCCTCAACTATCAGAAATGACCCATCATGAATTCATCAAAATCATTGGAGATTATTTCAATTTAGGATCCCTAAAAAACCATGATTTCTATCCCTGGTTTTTTTTCCATCAAAAATCAGAAATTGATGTTGAACAATTTCTCATATTTCCCATGGAGATTTCCAGATCAGCAGATCCAGATCCGAAGGCGACAAGGTGGTGCAGATGAACATCGACGGCGTGGACGCCTCGGTGAGTGGCATCACCGAGTGTCCGGTCCCACCCAGCTGGGCCGAGATCGCTCTGCCTGGGGAGGTGCGGGCAGAACCTGGGGTGGACGATGGGGTTACCGTTGGTGAATTTTTGGATGCGAAATCTGATGAAGACCAGGAAAAACCTCTGGTGAAACTCTGGTGAAGATATGAAAGATGGGAAAAAGCCATAAAAAGCCAACAGTTTGCAATAAAAAAAGGCAGGCTATGGATGTGATTGGGTTTGGATGTGAAGTTTTGGATCCATGTGTTTTTTGTTGGAGTGGATGAATCTCTTCAGAGCTGCAGGCTGGCGGATCTACCCAGGCTGCCAAGGGGCCCAGGAAGATCGTGGATTTGGCGCCCAAGCAGTTTGCAGATGGAGTGCAGCAGCCCTGCAACAACTTGGATGCTTGGTTGGAAGAGCTTGGAAGTCTGAAACTTCGATCCAAGATGATCCAAGATGATCCAATGCGAAGTATCACCCATTATCAACTTTCAAGGGTCCGGTATGGATTCGTCGTGGAGTGGGAGTTTGGCTCTTGTCTCCCATGTTGGCTGTGGCTCGGAGGACGGAAACTCCTTGCCAGTGAGCACTTTCGTTCCGGGTGGCCGTGTACCTTTGGGCACCAGCCAGTACGAGAAGCGAGGTATTGCCATCAACGTACCCAAGGCAGGTGTTTCCATTGCTCCAAAATGTGACCTCAGTGGTTCAATTTGGCATAATTTGGCAAATTTGGCTGCACCATGGCCTTTGATGCCATGGCGCCATCTTCTTATCCCCAGCGCACAAGCTGCGCGCAACTTGTGGCACAGGTGGACATGGATCTCTGCACACAGTGCAACAAGTGCAGTCTGATCTGTCCTCACGCGGCTGTCAGCTGATTGCACATGGCGCTTGAAGTATCGCTGGTGGTTTTTACAGCTTTTATTGTGCAAGTGCAAAGAACACACTTGGGCTATTCCGAGCAGTTCATAGTTGCGGTGACATACTGCCATACTCGTAGTACTTGGCAAGTACTTGGGTGCATCATTGGTGAAGAATGCACCCAGATATAGATTCCCATGAATCCACTGCCGCTGAGGTCCGTCCTTTCTTGGCAACTCAGCAAGAGCTGAATGCAGCACCCAAGGAGAGCTGGAGAGCGGTGGAGCTGTGCGAATTCGATCGGTTGAACACTTGAGTTAAAATACAATAATAATATATGATATACATTGAGATATATATATATATATATCAGGTACCTTTCTTTCTTCCTGACATGTTTGAGACTGTTGAGTAGTTACGAAGTTGAGTATGAATATTTGTGTTATTTTTCGGAGTATCGATGTTTGATACCGACCGTCTCAGGACTTCAGTGCTGGCAGCCGCGCAGCCATTGGAGGTGGTGTGCTGGACAACTACCAATACCGCATCCAGGTCGATCGACGGGTTGGAAAAAGGAGTGGACAATGGGTTTATTGACCGGTAAGGATATGTTTGATGAAGATCTCACCCGGCTTTGCGATATTTTTGTATGAGCACATCTCGAATCATGAGGGTTTTGGGGTTTCTTTGACATCTGAAGGTTTTTGAGGGGTTGAATTTTCATGTTTGCTGATGTGTACTGCCCTTACAATGCTTTGAGGAATTGGAAACTGGATAGGTTGAAGCAGCACCGTGGTGACCCTGCCATCCAATGATTTTCATATCTTCACCGTGGAAGTTTTCAGCCTGTGCAGTGCTTGAAGGTGTCTCCATGGGACTGCACGGGCTGTGAGCTGTGCGTTCGCATTTGCCCTGCTGATGCACTGAAGTTGGCAGATGCTGCCAAGGTCATTGAGGTGCACGGTGCCATGGTGCGTCCCTGTGAAGATTTTGATGTGCCTGGTGTTAGATACGGTCAGATAGGTTCAGCTGTAATGATTTTGATGTGTCATGGCCAAAAGATATGGATTATAACACCACCATATAACTTGGGGGATGGCCATCAATCAATTTTAAGGGGTTTATAGACCCATTACAAGGTTTCCTATGATGGATGACCATCCCACACAAACCATCTTTTGACCATGGTGCATGGATCACAGCGAACCTTCGCTGATTTCAAAGCTAACCTGCAGGAAGAAGAAGCCAACTGGAACTTCGCTGTGACCCTGCCGGATCGTGGTGATGAGATTGACAAGACCACGGTCAAGGGCTCTCAGTTCCAGAAGCCATATCTGGAGTTCAGCCTCTTGGCTTCAGATATTGAAAAAAGGGGGGGTCAACCGCTGAAACCTCATTTTTTCTCGACAGCCATGGTGTGTGTTGACAGATGTCTCATTCTGATGCAAACATACCAAAATGAAAAGCTGCAGAGACAATGTCAGCGTGTCTGAAAATGAGGTATACGGTACAGAGTTTGTACACCCCAAATGGCGATGTTGATAGGAAGAAGGATTCTTAACCAATGGATTTGGAAGGTTTTCCCATCGTTTTCAGAGAAACCCATGTCCTTTGCTGAAGGTGGTGCCTGCGAGGGTTGTGGAGAGACACCTCACGTGAAGCTGATGACTCAGCTGTTCGGGGAGCGTTTGGTCATTGCCAACGCCACGGGCTGCTCGTCCATTTGGGGCGGCTCCAACCCATCCTTCCCCTACACCGTGAACTCCAAGGGTGAAGGCACGCGGCAAAGACAGCGGAGCCAAAAACCTCAAAGGTCCAGAGCCTGAAAACGTTTCAAGTGGCTCAAAGGTCTGGCCCAAAATGATCCTCAAAGGGTGGCCCAAACATCTCCGATCATTCTGGGATATTTTTGCGAATGCATTTTTGCCCAATGTCCGCAACCATCCATGAGCAGGCCCTGCATGGGCCAACTCGCTCTTCGAGGACAACGCAGAGTTTGGCTTCGGAATGCGCAAGGCTGAAGATAATTTTTTCTGCTTGTACTACCACAATGCCATACTTGGGGGTGCAGTTCTGGGTTTAGGAGTTTAGGGTTTATATTCCAGCTTCTTTGGGTTACATTTTGACCCAAAAGCTTCAAGAACTGTCCTTTGGCTTTTGGGAAACACCGATTCGGATGAAGTGGAAGGCAAGTTTCACGGTCCTGAGTTTCTGACCTGACTTGCTTGGTGAGGCCTTCAAGCAGCGACGCGACTACTTGGCGAACCAGGTTGAGGCCGGCCCGAAAAGCTTTCACTCTTTTGAAGGTCGCTGACATATCTGAAATATTCTGAAATGCTGGAAACTGATGAGATTTTTTGTTGCTTCTTTTCATGTGAAGATTTGGAAGTTGCTGTTTCCCAAACCTTTCGCTGGCAGATCCCTCAAGTTGAATGTTTCACCATGGTCCTAGCCGCAGGACACCCTGGCGGATAAGGAGGTCCTGATGAGAGAAGACCTCCGTGCTGCCTTGAATCAGTACTTGGTGATGCGCAAGGACCGGCCTGCCAAACTACCTTGGGGTCAGCCTCGAGTCCAATGGCGTTGCAGGGATGGTCATGTTCTTGTGATCAGAAGTGGCTATGGATCAATACCTATACATACCATTTTTAGGGGGATGAACATCCATAAATCCCAGCTATTTTGATGTGAACTACAGGGGTACAAGGTTTTGACACACTGCCAAGTGTGTGAAGCAAGACTTTGTGGGATGAAGTGCAGCTGGTGATGGATTCAGATTTGGATTCCGATCGATTCTGCCATTCAGACTGTTCAAGCCCAGAGCAGAGGACAAGACGTGCTTGATCCGCTGGTTGTAAACCCCTGAGCTAGCACCTCCATCCAGGCCAATGTACAGGGGTTTCGTTTTCTGATTATGGGTGAGTTCAGTTGGGAAAACCATCTTGGTTATCTGATAAAGATAGGCATCTTTCCCCATCTAAGATCATCAAAAAAGTCTATTCCCCGCATTTTAGACGAGGGGCCTCCCATGCCCAGTCGGCCAATAGGAGAACATGCACGACTTGCTGCTTCCTCGTGGTCGAAGTATCTACCACCAAATCATGGAGAAGTTGGTGCCACTTCTGGAGAAGGCCGTTTTGTTGGCCTGGATTCGACCCGTTCCACTGAGGAAATTTAAAACTTGATTGATGACTGTGTGATCACATGGGTCATTAAATGCCCCCATTGAACATCACCCAACCATTAGGTATATGGTCTATAGTGGCTACTATAAGGTGATGTCCAATATACCCAAAATGGGACAGTTACCAACCCCTGGATCACATCTAAACTGGCCAAATGCGACTTGTCAGGAGAAGGATACGCATGCCAAGATCAAGAATCTCTATGAATTGCTCCTTGTCTCAAGTCCAACACAGAAACCTTCCTTTTGAGGCTGAAATCAAGGCATAGTGGCATCATTGCATCCCACTAGAGTCACTAGTGAAGTTTCCAGCCATTTTGAGTCAGTGTTGAATTCTAAATTTCACAGCAAGAGAAAAACATCATTGGCTCAACTTTCAGAAACAAATTACTGTGGATGGAAGAAATCCTGCACCATTTGGTGGTGCAGGATTTCTTCCATCCTATTTTTAGGACTTCCTGTCCTGACAAGTTTTGAGCCAGGGAAGACATGTTCGGACGCAGCAGCTTCTGGATTGTGGGTGGTGACGGCTGGGCTTACGACATCGGCTATGGCGGCCTGGATCACGTCATTGCCAGTGAGGCACCTTGGATGGGCCCGAGAAAATGGATGACAGCATGGTGTTCATCCCAGCCCCCTAATGTTAAACACTCCGTAGGCCCTAAATGGTAACACATGTGTAAATTCAATATTAAACATATTGAACCATGGTTTCTGACAGGGTGTTTAAGACTAGGGCAACGGGATGAGTTAGTATGACTATCAAACAAATTCAGGTTTTTGAGCCAACGATTGAACAAAATCCCTTGCTTGTCTGCCCTGATCATACTGACTTTCCATATCTAGGACTCCAAACATGGACAGGTCCGGTACATCACAAAGGCTTTCATGAGTTTATGAGGTTTATGAGCTCTGCTTGGCTATCCTTGGACAATGATTCTATTCTTGGCAACTCCCATGGCAGCTGGGTTATTATAAAATTTGTGTGTCGTGGATGACAGTAGGATCCTTGAAAGACCAGGTTCAAGTTGATGCTCGAGCATCTGTTTTCGGGGAGCGTGGTTAACCTGGCAGGAACACGTCAACATCTTGGTGCTCGACACAGATCCCTGGCGCAAGAGTCGCAAGAGCTTGGGGAGTTCGCACACTCCTGTGGTTTTTGGTTGGAATGCAATAATATGTATCCAACCTGTAGAGTGTATAGCTTGTATCAACTGCCATCCCCCAGCAAAGTCAGCTTGAAACCAGTCGTCCCAGACTTGGTCTAGGGGAACATGTCAACCAGAAAAAAACATATGGTTTCACTGTTTCACAAATGAAACATATAAAGGTTTCCAGCTTAACATGCCCCGTCTTTGCAGCTAATTTTTTCCGTTTCACACTTTACACTCAATCTCACCACTATTTATCCATATTTCCAGCAAAAATCCATGGGTTTTCCCATGGTTTCCCATGGTTTTCCATGGTTTTCCCATGGTTTTCCACCAGGTTTCCCATCCCCATCCGCGCGTCCAAGGAGATGTACAGCAACACCGGAGGCCAGGCCTCGAAGGCGACGCCCAAGGGTGCCATGGCCAAGTTCGCGGAGAGCGGCAAGCTGACGGCCAAGAAGGATGGTCCCAGCGTCCCACGGATGTTTTTTTTGGGGAAAAATATGGGTTTATCTGAAAGTAGTGTACCCCTACACCCAATGGTTAATGATCATTATCCCTACTAAATGGCTATAATTGGGGGTATACCCCCATTTTCAGACATACCCATATGGAACAAATATGGAACAATGATAGGGGAAAACAAACTATTTGGGGTTGTTTTGTACACTTGTCTTTTTACAAAACATATCAAAACATCTGTTGATTGTTCTTTTTGGTTTTTGACATGTGGAGTGACATATTTCTATGTTTTCGATGGTTTGAAAACACCCATGGTTTGGGAGTGCGGGCTGATCATGGTGGTTGCCCATTCTTTTTTGAGTCTCCAAGGTTTGGAAAGTGACATTTTCAGATGGACAATCTTACGATTTGTTTGAGGAATGTGTCTTGGTTGGTCAGGAGTCTATCCAAAAGCATATGGGCCCACAAAGGTGCCAGGTGTGCAAGTGGAAGAAATAAGTTTAATTCTGACTTGGTAAAAACACCTACCTGGAGTTCCACAAACCTTGAGAAAGGAAAACATAATTCTCGTATGATCTTGCTGCATTCCAGTGCTTCGACAGGACATGGGACAATTGGCCATGACCTACAAGAACGTACCGTGCTTGCAAGTGGGACAAGGAACACTTAAGGGCCTAAGGGTCTTGAATAGTTACGATAGGATTTATTTGGAGTTTTGATGGGCGTTCATACACCATGGTCATCCATGGTCTATACCGTGTGCAAAGAAGATACTGCAACCCGGCTGTTTGTCCAGAACCCCTCACCAGGGGCGCTGCCATTGGATGTCGAGCCGCCGTCCTCCAATTGTCCTCTTGAGGTCTATGTGGCCAGCATTTGCGTGCATGTAAACCCGCAGCAGGTGCACTTTTGCTGTTGGTTGCATTATGTTACCACCCAAGTGTCGATGGGAACCGATTTGTTGGGACGATGTCACGATGTCCGTAGTATGAATAAAGCCTCTTCCAGGCGATGAAATGCATAAGTCATAAGTCCCTGTCCTGAACTCCGTGGCAGGCAGTCCGTGCTTTTATTGAAGCCGATGCCTATCCAGGACTGCACTGAGCTTGGTTGGGGCTCTTTTAAGCTTTAATTTTATCATAGACAACATTGATCAGAGATGTGATCCTGCTGAACCTGGGCTTCTCATGCATTTTTTGGATTTTTTTGGTTGTGGTGCGGGGGAAGAAGCAGTGGGACCACAGGACCTAGCATCATCTTGTCCTACACTCCTTGCATCAGTCAGGGATTCCCAATGGCCGAGTCCATTCAGCACTGCCAGATGGCGGTGGACAGCGGTTGCTTGGAGTGAGATATGCAACGTTTTTGAATGGTAATTGGTTTCTTATGTTTTGGGGCATTCAAAACAGCGTTGGTAGGCTTCTTTGAGTACAGGCACTGTTGATGCGAAAGTAAGTGGGGTAAGCCACAGTTTTTGTTAATGGATGATATGGATGACATCCTGAGGCTACTGGCCTTTGTACCGCTACAACCCCGAAGCGGCTGCGAATGGCAACAACCCCTTCCAGCTGGATAGCAGGAAGATTAAGGGCGACCTCTTCAAGTTCTTGGCCAAGGTCGGCTTCTTGCTGGGGCTTCAATCATCTTTGGACTGTTCTAGTATGCATGCTTATCATATTGCATATATTCAGGCTATATATTATATATATATAATTATATAATATTATATATATATATATATTCCAGAATCGTACTGTATTCGTCTATATTCTGTTACCCTTCAAGATTTCACACACACTGTTGGTTAGCCTCAGTTTGACATGCTCTAAGATCCACTGCTTCTCAAAGCTCCGATCCAGGAGAATCGCTTCGCGGCAGTGATGCGCCGCGATCCGAAACATGCGCAGGAGAGCTGCAGGGAGATCTAATGCAAAGCGTCAAACTGCAGGGAGCAACAAATAGTACTGACTGGCCACCCAGAAGCTAGGAGTTGCAATCGCATGAACCCCTCTAAAGCATGCGTGGCAGAAACCGTGGCATACACCGAGTTATCTCATCTTTTCTGGCATTGAAACGTTTCAGATTGAAACAGTTTCTGTTTTGTCGTTCATGTGTGCATTGGTGGTTCAAGGAGTTTCAATGTCAAGAGTGCCACGATGGCCAAGACTGTTTGAAGAACCACAAACTGTTTGAAACATCGAAATATTGTCAGGGGTTGGCATACAAAACAGTGAATTGGCGGTTTCCTAAAATAGTGGTACCCCCAAATCATCTATTGTAAGAGGATTTTCCATTAGAAAACCATCTAGCTATTGGGATACCTCCTTTGTGGAAACCCCCAGGTGGCCAAGAGATTTATCTTGTGCCGTTGGCAGGAGCTCGATGACCGACTGCAAGAACAGGTGGTGCAGAAGAACCACTTGCTGCAGGTGCTGAACAAAGAGGACTTGGAAGGCGCGGCTGCTGGGTTGAGGTACACCTTTATCTTCTATTCACATTCCAGTTTTGATTTCATATATATATACATACAAGATATATGATACATAATATATATATATATGATATATCAATGATATGTGATATATATATATATATATTTATGATATATCAATGATATGTGATATATATATATATATGATATATCAATGATATGTGATATATATATATATTATATATATGATCTATGCTTTTATATAATTACAATTATGTACTTATTGATTGGTTCGCAGAGATGGAGATGGACTTGACACAACGGGTGAGGTCAATTCCACAAGTTGGTGGAGGGTCTGTCGGATGCCAAGAGCACTGCTGACATGGTGCCTTGGTGAAAGTTTCGACCTCGAGGTCCTGGACAGGACATTTGCTGTTTGGACAGGACTTGGGACTTCTCCGGCATAACATATTTTAACAGAGCACTCCCGACATATTTATATATATATATGTATATATATATATGTGTATATATATATATGTATATATATATATGTATGTATATATATATGTATATATATATATATATATGTATATATATATGTATATATATGTATATATATATATATGATTATATATTCATATATTTGCATTACTTATGCTAGGTAAACCATTTGTTTCTTCTGGAGGTGAGTTCTGAGTCGCGATTTCAGTACATTCTTCATGTTTCCAAGTGGTAACATACATATTCTTAATCACCTTAGGCCTTAGGCAAGACATGGCAGTTTCTGTAGCACATTTTTTAACGCTATGCTTGTGCTACGCCCATGTCTTAGGTCACGGTGCTGTATGGAAGTGAGACCGGAAATGCGGAAGAGCAAGCCAAGAACCTCATGCAGGTGGATGTTCTCAGATCAGTGGAGTGGCGGAGTGGCCAGATGCGTCGTGGCATGGGATGGAGAGATATGGAGAACAGCCTGGCTATCTTTAGATAATATACATATATATGATTCTATATATATATATATGATTATATATATATGATTATATGTAACTGGTGTGACCCAGCTCACTGGTAGCCCAAGACCTGATCACCTCCTTGGCCTCAAGGAAATTCCCAATGTATGATTCCTATCACACAGTTCCAAAAGATCCTTCCAGAGATAATAAACTGCTAACAGTTGCCACAACCTGAAAAAAGAGGTTTCCCAAGCACTCACCAAATGGCGTCCCCGCCGCCAACTATTTTGCCTGCTCGCCTAGGGGCCCTTGAGCCACCGGTACGACAGTTGAAGGACATGGTGCAAATGGCCATGTCAGAACCCTCATGGAAATGGACAATCGAAGGAAGGGACATCGGCACTGGAAAATTCACACTGGCCCATCTTTAAAGTTTCGATTGTTATCCCCATTATTCCCCATTTTATCATTAACCCAGGTTACCCCATATTTGCGAGTGGCATTTTGCTTGAGAGTGAGGTCTTCGTCGTATATTCTAAATTTTCCAAGTTGCAGCACTGTTCGAAGGAAAGTTGCGTCCATCGGCTTGGTCAAACAATCAGCTAACATGATGGCCGTGGAGACCCATCTACAAATGGTGTGTTCTTTTGACTGCTCCTTTAAAAGCATCACTTCGATCGTGGTTCGCCATTCCTGGCAATTTGGAACAGCATTCTTTGTGATCAAGTCATACAAGGATTTGCAGTCGGTGATCATTAAACCCTTATGTTCGTTTTTCAAAGAAGTTTCAGGCCTGTACCACTGAAAATCTGGATTTTTGATGAAACCCCAAAGACACCGAATCCATGTTAGTTTATCAAGTGAACTGGACATTGAGTAAGCTTCTGCACTAAGGGTAGATCTTATCACTCGGCCTATTTGTTTCGAATGCCACACAATTGGTGAAAACTCTGTGGTTTCGTTCACAGCTAGTTTGGGGGAACATGCCATGATAAAAAGGCCCTGCTGCGCACTTAGTTGCTTGGCAGATGCAAAGCTAGCATCTCCAAAACTGGCAAAACACACAGTTTCCATTGGTAGAGGTCTCACAGTTACCGATGTGTCAGCGAACTGCTGAGCTTCCTTCAAGACACGATTACCCTCAAGGAGAGTTTCGACTGTTGCGGCATTTATCCCCTTTTGAAGATTGGCCACTTTGGTAGCTATGTCAGGACGTGAGTGCACGGCTGCATACTGTAAACTGCCACATAGTCCTCTGAGTTGGGTCAGCTCATGAGCAGTTATGGGACTCTGATTTTCTTGCCTACGTGGCTTGGGAATATTAATAGGCTGGATTTTATGGATGTATCGACCTTGGTTTACTTTGATGGAGAAGTCTGGGAGTTGTTCGACATCCAAACCGGTAAATTTAAATTTACCATATTCTCGGCTTCCAAATGGCAAAATTTCCTGAAGTTTCTCCAGGGCCTTTTCGAAGTTATGATTGCCTCCACCGATGCCGTCATCGACATGAGTTCCAAGTATCCCATCCAAGCTTTTGGGGTCATTGGGGTTCCTTAGTAAGAGGCAATTGTCTAGGGGATGTGCACTAAACCCAACTTCTTCAAGTTGTTTTCGGAATTCTCGATAGAACAAGAGTGGTGCATCAACTCGGCCGTAAGCATTTCCCTGTAACAAGCATACTTGAGATGAATCCATGTTTAATAAAGAACGTAATTCCGGGGGGGCTTCCATAGCGAGTTCTCGATTATCAGACTTACCCCTCAAGAACGCAGTAGTAATATCAAACGATTGGATCACCCAGTTTTTGCTGGAAACGGTTTGAAGAAGCAACATTCGAGCATCTCTTGTCAAGGTAGGAGAATCTGAGCATAAGACTCCAATGTCAGGATCTTGAAATCCCTTGACAACTAGCCTTGCCTTTGCCTTTTTGCCATTCGGGGCGTTTGGGTCTTCTTTCCAAGTCAATATCCATCGTGATGCCATGATTCGGGAAGGATGTATCTTATCCCTCATGATAGCTTTGACAGTATTGGTATCAAGCCAACAATGAAGTTCCTTTTGTTTCGCCTTTTGGAATAAAACTTTTTCTTCAGGTGACAAGTTACTGTAACAAATTTCATTTCGGGATTTGTTTGCCGCAGCAACAAGGCACTCCAAGTATTCCCCAGGCTTTTGCAGGAAACGTCTGAACTGTTGGTCTTGGATGTCAAATTCAAATGAGGCGCAAGCTGCTGAGTGCTGATCCGGATCTCTCCAGTGCGTCTCCTGATCTTCGATGATGATGTCGTTTTGGCAACAATTTTCCTGCAGGATTGCATTGTACACAGGTTCCATATCAGGATCTGTAATAGTTTCAGATTGATCCGTTTCGGCAGAAACTGTATCAGAAGCTTGATCCTCTCCTTCCATGCTAGGGCCGACAGATGGCGTCGGTATTGGGGACTCCGGCACTGGAGTCTCTTGAGCTTCCCTAAGTCTTTCCTCTGTTTCTTGGAGGTCCGTAGAGATACGACGGATGGGTTCTTCTTCAGGCTGTGGCCTAGGTACTGGAGTGTTATCCTCATGGTCTATGGGAGGATTATCATTAACACTTAAGTCACTTAGGTCAGCATATTGAAAAAGGCCGCTGCGTTCTCTCAGTTGGCTTTGTAACTTTTGAGCCATTTGTTGGAGTTGTTCCGGTGACGTTGTTTGAACAAATGTGGAATGACGTTGGAATTCTCTGAGAGACACCGGACGGAGATTCTCCCTAGCGCATCTCAAAAGTCGATTCAAATGTGAAATCCAGACAATCGTTCGAGACTCGGAACAGACAACTTGAGCCGGACCGTTCCATCGTCCCTTCTCAAGCATATTGGCTGATTTTCTTTTGTCCCAATACATGCATAATTGACCACATGACCAACTATGGGCTACACCTCTGGATTGATGATTCATTGCTCTTCGAATGGCTGCACTGTTGTCTGCCTGTGAGAAAGCTGCTCGGGCCGAGGCACGCAATTCCAGCTTCTGTCTGAAAAGATCGGAGGCTAAGTCCTTTCCATCACATGCCATATGTGCTGTCAGATCTTCGTCTGACACAACTGAGGCTGGTAATTTGGAGGCTTTTCCTAAGACAGCTTGTTCTGGACTATAACCCTCATGCACTGACATGGTATAGGTTTTTCTTGGTCCATTCGATTCAACATCTCTTTGATTACCCCTCCATGTCTTTCAATGCGGCCTCTCTGCCATGGTGCCGATGAGAGGATTGGAGTAATCCCATTTTCCTGCAGGAACAGCTTCCATTCATCCGTGACAAATTCTCCACCTTGGTCATGTGCTATTTGATTTGGTGTCCCAGCCCATTGCAACCACATATCCCTAACTCCTTTGGTAAGCAACTGACTATCCCTTTGGGTCCTACGACCAAGATGAAATCGGGTTGCATCGTCAAGAATGTGAAGGACATAGGTGGTAAGTCCACTTTTAGATTTCCATTCAAAACCGTCTATGGATATCTTTTCATTAAATTCCTTGGGATCTTTCAGGTTACCTGGCATGGATTTGTGGGGACTTGTTAGTTCAGCACATGATTCACACTGGAAGTCTTTGGCACCTTCTATCAGCTGGGGCAAGGCATGCATTTCGGTCAGGTGTCGGGCAAGTCGAGCTGCTGTTGGGTGTCCTAAGTTCCTATGAAGTTTTCTGATGATCCCTTTATCTTTATCGGACAGTGCCAAGAATTTGGGTCCCGACACAGTGGCCGACATGGGAGTCCACGGTGGAACATCTACTCGGCAGGGCGTCACAACCGCTTGGCTTCGGTCAGGCTGATTGGAAGAGACATTCTCGCTTGCGGGCATGGGCACATCAGATGCTTCGATCTGATCATGACTACTTTCCGGAGCAACTTCACGAGGACGTTCGGAAAACAGGCACAGCATGATGTGACTGGGTTTGGCTTTACGGTGTTGTTGCATTTTGGAAAGATTGGACCAGTTCTCAAGTCCCAAGTCCTCGATCTGACGGGCCGTCCGGTGCAAGACAATGGTATGTCTCATCGGGAACTCTTGGCTCCAAACAGTCTCACCTAGTATATACCGTTCTAGGCCCTTCCCTGCTTTGATGACTCCAATTCTTTCTTGTGGCACTATTGCTTGGATTTCTTTGAAAACTTCATGAAACGGATTGGTCCAAGTTTGAATTCCTGATTTTGGCAAACAGTTTCGTAGTTTCACAAAAACTTCATCCCAAGGGTTATTTGGATTTTCCGGGGGATTATCTATTCTAGCCCTCTTTGCAGGTGGTTCATCTTCATGTACGGTATATATGGGTACTGGAATGGGTCCCTCTTTGGTTCGCAACAAACCCTTGACGATCACCTTGGCAAATGTTCTGGGATACATTCCGGCAAAACTGGAAACTTGAACAACATGACCCTTGTGATTGCCTCTGCCAGCAATATGGGCATGTTGGTGTGTATGGTCACATATGCGATTATCCAGGGTTTCCCACATGGTTCGTGAAGAGGTCTGGACTCGGGTTTTCTTTTCCATTGGATCCTGGCTATTCGGGTGCTGGAGACCTAGCATGCACTGATCGAGTCGTGCGGGCAAGGAGGCTTGCAAGAACTCTTCCAATGCTCTTTGCTTCCATAGACCGGATGTCCATGGGTTCTCAATATGAATATGTCTATCTTCAGCAAGTTGAATCTTGGCGATCAAGTTGCAAAGCTTGATATGCACTTGGGAGTTTTCCTGTTCTTGACAAACTCGATGGAACCCAGAGACACTTCGTTGAGCATTGAAACGATTCCATGCACTCCAAGGCTTGCAATCCGGTGCTAGCCACACATGCTTGGGTCGGAACAGCAGGATTTCCGTCAGAAGTTTTACCCTACCTGAGGTAGTGCTTAAATCCCCATCTTCTCTGGTAAAACGTTTGGCACGTAACCCACAAGCTATTGCAGTGTCCGTGAGTTTACTATTGGGATATGCATAAACTTCTAACAGGTCCAATTGCTTACATTGATTATTTCCCTTTTGAATCAACTTATAAACTTCTTTCATCCATTGAACTTCTTCATGATCTGTTATGGGAAATTCTGACTTCATCGACCGGCGGAATCGTGGAGATTCTCCTGGAATAGTTTGCCATACGCTCAGTTCACGATCTGTTGACGAGCAACTTCTTCGAGACGACGTCGGGTGATGCAGTAATTGGCGAAGTCCTCCATGACCTCGTTGAGGGAATCGACGCGAGCAAGGATCCATTTCACATAGCTTGGATCCTGTTCGTAGGTCGCGACATACGAATCCCCTTTGCACTTCTTTCCCCATGTGATGGCTTTTTGTCCCCAAGTGTCCAGAGCGGCTTGAGTCAGCGACACTTGATGAACATTGTTGTCGGGGATCACACGAGGAGCTGCTCGAGCTGTCGGTGGTGCAGCTGAGATCTGGTACTGGTTTCCAGGCAAATTGATTCCAGCAACTTTCATGCTCTTCTTCCCACCACATGTCTGAGGTCCCAAAACTATTGGCATGGAAGTACTTGGGGCCGGTGCAGCTTGGCTGGGTCCTGGTACTTCGAAGCTTGGGGTCATGTGAGTGTTTTCCATTTCGATGGCCTCCCAGATGTCGGACGGTGGTCCACTGGTGGAGTGGCTTGGACTGATCGGCTGGTTCTTCATTTGGGTCTGCTGTACAATCAGCTGGCCCAGCTCGGTGATCTTCTCCCGCTGGTTCTTGACTTCCATCACCAGCTGGTGAATCGGCAGCATCTCTTGCTCCGAAACCACTTCCTCCGGAGACACTGCCTTCGTCATGGTGAACAGCATTGTGAAGAGCACTCGAAGGCTCTCCAAGATCTCTTCCGCCAAAACGCGGAATCCCTCCAGAATCTCCTGTCGGCTCGGCATGGTGCTTGGCGTCAGGGAGGCACAAACCTGGTGGTGGCTGCAACTGCGATAGACTTGATGTCACGTGAACGGCTTCGAGTTCTGGCTGACTGGACTGACATAGATCGGCAACGTCAATAACAAACAAACCATTTGCATTCTCACGAAGTGGCAGTGACCTTTTTATCGTTTGCAAAAAACAAGACTCATGTACCAAATCAATAACAGCACCCAAACTCTTCATAGCTTTGATTGATAACAAAAAGGGAGTTGCTTTGGGAACAACTTCAATCAATAACCAGATACGCAACTTTCCATGAACCAACGGTATTTGCAACTGTTTGAAACTGTAGGCTATTTGGTTGTTGCCGAACCGGAATCCGATCTTGCTTGGCTTCTCACGGACAAGTTTCCTCACATTGGCTGGCAATTTTTGCAAGACAGCAGGCACGTTGTCAGCTCCTATCACGGAACGGCTAGCTCCTGTGTCTAGGATTGCCAATCCATTCTGTACGTTCATTCGGCATGAAACTTCGTTGATATGTTCTTCAGGGACTTTCGGACTGGGATTGTTCTTCGGCAAGCACGGTGAAGCTCTCAGCATTGGGCTCTTCCTGTCAAGGGCAGCAGTGGTGTATCTTGCTGGCTCTAAAACGGGCTGTAACTGAACTGTGTATGCCTTATTTATCCCATTCTTATTCCTATCCCCTTTATCCCCAAGGTTATTACTTGACTTTTTCCAGTGCCGTGACAACCGATGGGACAAAAACTCGGATGCTTGCTTACGGATGCAGGGTGCGATGACATATGGGAACGGATGCTGGGTTTTGTCCACGCTATGTACAACGAAACATGTCTCTACTGGAAAAACTTGGGCCTCGTCGGACAACTCAAAGTGAACCTGCAAGAAGTTAGGATCGTCTCCTCCTTCAACTTGTACTAGGTTGGCTTGTTCTCGAGCTTGATCTCGACGCGGACACTCTGCTTTCCAGTGCCCCATGGCACCACAAATCTTGCAGTGTGTGCGCGCTATGCGCGCCAGAAGCTCGTCCTTGCTGCTTCGTTGGCCACCTTTTCTGAACCCTTTGTTGGCATCACGTCCACCTTTGCCACGGCCTTTAGAGGGCCAAAAGCCTCGGTGGCGACGGCGTTCGCTAATGCGCTGCCGTGCCTCCTGATAGCTCAAAAGAGCCGTTTGTAGGTCCGGGATGTCCTGCATCATGTCTTCGAAGTCCTTCTCGAACTGCTGGATGAGTAGAGCATCTTCGTCTCCACCATGAGCCAGGGAGTCCAAGGTCTCTGCACTAAGAGCATCGTCATCTTCGATCTGAGTGTAGTATGCATAGTTCACAGTGGTTTCATCTTCCACTGAGGGATTTACATTCTCGGTTTCCACAAAATTCGTGGGGTAGATCTTCTTCTTCGGCTCTGCTGAAAGGACTGATGTTGCCAGAGTGCGCATGGATTGTTCCACCTTGGCAGTTTCCATCGTCCCACCTGTCATTGTGAGCACACGTTTCTTGTCCTCCACAGTCAACGCACTCTGACGGATGAGCAAGAATGCATGAAATTCCTGCACTGTCACCTCACCCAGCTCGTCCATGGCCACTTGGAGTCTATTGACAAAACTGGTTGTTGACTCGTCAGCTTTCTGCGTAGTCTTGTAGATGGCTTTTTCAAAAACTTCATACGTTTTCATTTCTGCAGATTCTTCCCAACTCGAAAGAGCTGCTAGTAAATTTTTCACTCCATTGGTTTTGTCCGTCAACTTCTCAGGGCTAATTGCTTTCACTTGACCCCAGGCAGTTCCCTTACACAGCATGGCTAATCTCGGGGCTAACATACCCTTGTCACGGTCTGGGCAAATGGCCGCTAAGAATTTGACTTTTTCCACATATTCTCGCACATTGTCCTGTGCTGGATCAAAACTGGGTAGTAACGACCAGAAGCCTTGGCCACGATCTTCTCCACCACTGCTACTGGACATTCCTGGATCCCTTCGGCTTTGCGCTGAAAGAAAAAAGGCAGCGAGCCCTTAGGCTCCGCTACCAGTGTAACTGGTGTGACCCAGCTCACTGGTAGCCCAAGACCTGATCACCTCCTTGGCCTCAAGGAAATTCCCAATGTATGATTCCTATCACACAGTCCCAAAAGATCCTTCCAGAGATAATAAACTGCTAACAGTTGCCACAACCTGAAAAAAGAGGTTTCCCAAGCACTCACCAAATGGCGTCCCCGCCGCCAACTATTTTGCCTGCTCGCCTAGGGGCCCTTGAGCCACCGGTACGACAGTTGAAGGACATGGTGCAAATGGCCATGTCAGAACCCTCATGGAAATGGACAATCGAAGGAAGGGACATCGGCACTGGAAAATTCACAATTATATATATATATATATCTATCCAGTTATAACCTCAAGTGATATCCTCATTGTATAGCTATTGTTCTCCATCTAATCCCATGATATAGCCATTATTAGGCGCTTCCACCCAGTTGTAGCGGTGGAGATCCCGTGTTCCCGTGTCAGGACATCAGGGCCCGTGGGCTCAAGGCCCAGGTGTCCTCCTTGGATGACTTTGACTTCGAGGAGTTGCCAAATCAGAAGATCGTTACTTGGCCGCCATGGCCGCCATGGATTTTGATGGTGATTTTTGATGGTGATTTTTCAGCTTTTGATGGGGATTTTTCATGGTGATATATCATGGTGATGAACCAAGAATGGGATGGGGGATATAACATATTTGTGATTTGATGCTGCTTTAATGGTGATTGAATGGCGATTTAAGCAACAGTGGGATGGAACAATGTTGAGATAATGGGGATTTGACCAACAGAAAAATCTTCATCAACGAACAAACGATAGGGAATTAATAAAAAACAACAGGGATTGAATGGTGATTTGATCAACAGAAAAAGAAACATGAATACCATGGGTCACAACCGGCAAACAATGGGGATACCCTCCTGTGTCCTCCAACATGGCTGGCTTGGAAAATCCTTGCACTAAAAGGGCATTGAAATGGGAAAAATCATTGAACTAAATGGGGGACACTCCAGAAAAACTTGTGCACTTCTCAGCAAGCCATGTTTGACTACCGGAGGGCAATGGACAAATGGTGGATTTTCTGTGAAATCTATGGCAATTTTAGTGGTGGAAATGAGGTTTTCCAACCGCCGGATTTTGGCTTAGCCTATTTTAAATTGAAATCCGACCCATCCCACGGATGCGTAGCCGATGCTGCTCCATGCTGTCTTGAGTCATTGTCAGGTGATCCTGGTGGTTTCCACCTGCGGCTTGGGTGAGTTCCCTGCCAATTCCAAACAGACCTGGCTGAAGTTGCAGTCCCAGGACCACTGGATCACCAGGTCCCCCAGGTCCTCCAGGTCCCCCCGAGGTCCCCTGGTCCCCGCCCTCCACCAGGACTTGCCGATGAGCTGGTTGGCTGGCACCAAGTTTGCAGTCTTTGGCTTGGGAGATTCCACTTACAGCATCTTGGCCTTTGACCAGGAATGTAGATGGTCTACTTATTTGGTGGCTACGTTCATGAACCCTTCTCAGTATACCCCATTGATGTTTGATTTGCCCATTAACTATCAGAGACCATCATCAACCATATTATCAATCACCCATCAACCACTACTAACCACTATTGACCACTATCAACCAATATCAACCAATATCAACCACATCAACCACTATTAATGGCGACAATTTTGACCTTTCCACTTTTTTCTCCCACAGATGGCATAGCATCTGAGGCCAGTTCTGCGTGGCAGCCATTCAGTTCGACACGCGCCTTGGTGAACTGGGTGGCCAGCGCATGCTGAAGCGCGGTGTGGGCGACGACCGCGATGAGGCGGGAGCCTTTTATATATCCATTTTATGGATTCCATGTCTTTTTGGTCTTGGGCTTTTGGTAGTTTTGCCAGGTCTTTTAAAGGTCCTTTTTTTCAGGAGGGTTGGTCTCTTTTGGTAAATTCCAACCAGTGATTCTGTGGCAGGACCGCTACTACACCGGCTGGGAGGCTTGGTTGCCAGAGCTCTGGAAGGTCATGGGCTTGCCGCAGATGCCCCTGTCCCAGGCGGATGGCAATTTGGAGGGATGTCGGGGATCTGGGTTCCTCCTAAGAATTGGGAGGGACATGATGACAAACCACCCCAAAATCGCTGTTTGAATGGGAACATCAGGTTTTTGAACCATTGGATTTTGTGAATCAGCTCTTAAACCCTTGGATTTTCGGTGTTTTTCCTTATATATTTTCTTAGAAGCCTCATATATTGGTGAGATCATGTAGCCTACCATGAGCCATGTTGGTGCAACCCATCGACAGGAGGCACCGGCTCCGTGCTATCGCGTGGATGTGAGTGAGGGCGCTAAGTGGAGACTGGGGACTCACAACATAATGACATACCCTCTGGTAAACTAACATAGCTATTGAAAATACCCCATTTATAGTGGATTTCCCCATTGAAAATGGTGATTTTCCATAGCTATGTTAAATTACCAGAGGGTAATGTTCTTTCTGTGACCATGCATGGTATTGTTACAGATATTACAGATATTATAGTTTATAACTGGATATAACTGGTATGGTTGCGTAAGACACAGTTTGGTATATATATATATATTTGGCATGAGACAGAATTGCCAGATTGCCAGATATGAAAATTGGCTTGTTGGTTCATGGGTCCAACACGAACCTGTCCAAGGGCTTTTCATTTCCAACATCAGCCAGTGATGAGAACAAGCGGAATGCCCAAGCAGTTGGTCATCTCCACAGATTTTCCAAGGTGGCACAGGCAAGCCTCCTGTCAGTGACGATGACATTGTGCCACCGGGAGCTGCAAAACTGACGCTGTTGCACAACTCCTTGTTGGTTCCGGAGAAGTACGATCGTGACATCCGCCATTATGAGTTCAAGTGGCTTGGTGAGATACGACAGACGTCCATTGGAGGAGGCGTTTTGTTGGAAATGGCAATGGTAGCAATGTGTAGCAATGGAATAGTTCTGAATTTCAGAGCCAAATATGTACGTTCACTCATATGGTATTTCTTGCCCCGTTTGACTGGATCTCATCATATCTTCCTGGAATTTGTGTTTCCCCTTTTCAACCAAGCAGCTCGAGGATCGAAGGAACCCCTGTGAGCTACAAGACGGGAGACAGCTTGGCAGTATGGCCCCGCAACCCCCTGGACAAGGTTGAGGCAGGGCCTGTCCAGAGCTTCTAGGCATCTTTATTGCCTGTGCAAGCGCACGCTTGCATTGCAAGTGACTCAATTGGCTGCATTGCCAACTATTCATGGATGGTTAAATCTAGTTACCAAGTATGAAGGGATTTCCTTCCTCAATCTTTGAGTAGGGTTGAGTTTCATTGATGTTTGGAATCGCCCAACTCCTTCTACCCACATCCAGGAGTTCTGCAAAGAGATGGGCTTTGATGCCACGCAGAACCTCCGAGTTTTGCCGATGGAAGGCATTTGCTCTGGTGGTTTAGCCGTGTTTAAGATCTTGGCGGAGCGGAAACAACAGATCCAACAGCATAGCGAACTTAAGGATATCGAGCTGAAACTTGCAAGATCTAGATGTATCTATATAGATATAGTGTCCATTCGTGTCCCATATTCTTTCCCACTATTTCCCTGCAACAATCTGTTGATTTTGAGACACTACAGGGCCCAACGTTGTGCAAGATCCAGCCGCAGGTGCTCGAAACTGGTGTCCACAGGAGCTGTCGGTGAGACAGGTCTTCAGCCACGTGTTGGACATCTTTGGAAAGCCAAACCGAAAGTTCTTCGAGACTTTGTCCTTCTTCGCCAAGGTCAGGGATGGTCCGGGATGGTCAGGGCTTCGAAACAGACCATTGTTTTTATATGTTTTTATTGAGGGGACTGTAAGCCCATACCGAAATCATTCGGGTGTTTGATATTTGGTTCACGCTCACATTTTTTGGCCGTTTTTTTTTGCCATAAATTCTGTGAGTCTTGTAGGTGCCCCCCATTGTTTGTATCATGCCACCAGGACGAGGCCGATAAGAAGGCGCTGCAGAGCATCGTGGAGAACAGCGCGGAGGGTCAGGCGCTGTACCGCGACTTAACCCAGGACTTTGCACACCACGCGAATGTCTTCAAGAAGTCACCTGGTCATGAGCGGCCAAGAAACATGAGGGATGAATTTGGGGGTTTACTGTTTAGTAGCAGCTAACATGGTGGTATAGTCAATAAATGATGCTTTGATGGTGGTTGATGGCAGTTGCTAGCGGCCTGGAAAACTGTGTTTATGATATCGAGGAAGACTCTTCAGAGAAGGCTCTAGACAGATACGTTCTCGCCAGTGGGCACTGGACGACTGGAGTGACATTTGGGGTAACGAAGGATGAGATATTTCCCAGGGTTTGGGCCTTGGGCACTCATTCGGGGATGCCCATGGCCCCATGGCAGCCTCAGAATCTTCGATGTGATCAATTTGGATCTTGTGATTTTCCCAGGTTCAAGAGTGCACGACCTCCCATTGAGCAGCTGCTGAACATGATTCCAGTGCTGAAGCCTCGAAGTTCTGGGCTGAGTGGTGCAGGGCTGCGGCCACTCATGTGGTAAGGCGAAGATCAAATCACTAGTCAGGTGTGTCTAAAACAGAATATAACAGAATATACCTAGTTGCTGGAGATTGGCATATTTTCTAGTTCTTGTGATCAACCACAGAAACACCAGTGGCCTGCAGCCTGTGGCCTGTGGCTTTACTTTCAACTTTCAAGTTCCAAGTTGTCCAAATTGCATGTCTTTCCCGGCCTCAAGTTTCAAGTTTTCGGTGCAATTCGCTGGTGATCTCCAGCACATCCAGAATTTCTTGGGATATTTCCAAAACTTCTCCCCAGCGAAGCTGGGACAATCTCCGGCTGAAGATTCCCAGCCTGAGGTTATTCCATTGCCAGCAGCCCCTTGATGCATCCCGACAAGATCCAGCTCTGCGTGGTGCTGGTGGACTGGACTGTGGAGAGTACCCAAGAGTTGCGATTGGGAGAAGCCACAGGCGCTGGATTTTTTTTGGGAAAATCGCATGTCTACATATGGTAAATGAATGTAAATGAAATATAGTACGTAGTACGTATACGTATACTGTGGAATTATATTATACACTATGATACACTATGTATGCAGCACTGCGTGTCATTTGCATTATTTTGTGGTGGAGTGCTATGCTGCACTTGCCCGTGCTCAGTTGAGCATCGCAGGCTACATGCGACAGCAGAAACCAGGCACCACCATGATGTGTGCAGTGCGGCAGAGCGCCATCGTACTGCCGAAGGAGGGGACGGTGGTGCTCAAAAGCGAAGATTTAATCGGATTTCTTTGAAAAAGATGGGTTCTGCCAATGCTCAGAATCTAAAACTCCACATTATAGGTCTTTTGCTGGATGAGTTTCCACTATTTTCTTATGATTGTACATTCAGATATGTTCTTCAAATATGATATCATCTCCTCCATTTTCTTGATGGTTTTCGCTTTCTGCCACTTTCGAAAAAAAAACATATCTCCGAAGAATCCGAAGAAGTTCTCACCTCCAAATCTGTCCTTCACCATGTTTTTAGCATTTTTTAGCCATTTTTAAAGGAGGCCACCAAACCCGTGATCATGGCCGGCATGGGTACCGGCTTGGCTCCATGGCGAGCAGTGACGCAGGCGCCTTGGCAGATCGGGGAAGATATCGATGTTTCATGGGGATCCAGCCATATATATCCAGCTTTATTCCAATCAGTCCAATCAGAATCAGATAGAATCAGCATATATATATATATACATATATATATATATACATATATATATATCATGAAACCCAGAATTTTATGGAGAGTGTTATGGGGCTGCGATGGGGATGTGATGGGGATATATAATGATTAGTATAGGGGTTATACCACGTGGTTAAACTGGAAGTGTCAGAAGCCATGAGAGGAACCTCTAGGATGATGGGTCCTGATCATCATTGATTGAGATGATGCTTTGTATTTGTATTGGAAGAAGGGACAATGAAGTATTATCTCTATTCTTACCCAGGGTCAAAACTACTCGGCATCATGATCAGTCTGCTGTTATGTCAACTTCAACTTCAACTTATCCATAAAGTGGATGATTGTAGATCCCCCAAAAACGACCACATGTGCCAGCTATGTGCCGTATCCAGCTGAGGAGCGAATCTGCCAACACCGAAAAGGAGAAAAGGTGGGCCCCTGCCATCTCTTCTTTGGTGCACGCTACAACGCAGCAACTGGGTGGCATGGGCCATGGCCGGTTGCATTCGTTGTCCATCCGAAGGTTTGAATGAATTGTTTGGGATCCCTCAATGAAGAGTGAGTGATCCTTCGTTGAGTTCAGGGTCATCGACGTTTCGATCAATTAATCTGAGATCCCTCAATGAAGACATATGAAGACCCACTTGGACTTTGGTTGAGGGTTACCAAAACCAGCCAAACATTGAATCTGTGGATTGCTGGTGATCAAAAATTGATTCAAAACCAGCCTGTTTTGTAGCAAAATGGAATCACACATTGGTTGAACATTGTTCTGAGGAGTATTTGTACAAGGACGAGTTTGAAGGTTACGTGAAGGAGGGCGTGCTGACGATGCACACGGCCTTCTCGCGTGAACAGGCCAGCGCCAGCTGTGGGCATGGGAGGTTGTGACTGGGGGTGTGGAAGTTCTGGATCTAGTCCAATTCAATGAAGTATGTGATGCAACTTGTTGTAAGTTTGACAGAACCAAACCATCATTTTCTCCAGTGAACCAAGGAGCTACAAAACCAGAAGCGTTCAATTTATTGTCGCAGCACTGGGGAAATGGGTTTTGAGCGCCAAATCGTAGTTCAAACCTCTTCCCCTCCAGTATAAATAGACTCCTGTGAGACTTGGATTCTGGAAGGTCCCGCCTGATGGACATTTGCTGGGCCTGTGGACCTTGAGTCATTGAGATGTAAATTACACCTCTTGACCACGAGACCACTGCCAGGCCCGAAAGATCTATGTGCAGCACAAGATTGTGGAGGCGACATATCCAACTTGTGGCCACGTCCGTCGAATTCGATCAGTGGAGTGATTCATCACTGGATCCATTGAATCGATGAGTTCAGTGGGCACAGGTTTTTGGGCCATGGGCCTTGCCATGGGCCTTCAATGGCTCAAGTCCTTGATGAAAGTGCCCATCTGTGAAGCCCATCTGTGAAGCCACCCTTAAAATTGGTGTCTGGGAAATTTGCAGCAACAATCCCGTATTTGATGGGAACAACATGGAACATTGATTTTCTGTAGATTTTCCGTCCAACCTATTGAAAGTTGCACCTTGAGTCACTTGATACTGTCAGGCGGGTCAGGCCGTCCACGAGTGCATGCTGAAGCAGGAGGGCCACTTCTACGTGTGTGGCTCCGCGCGACAAGTGCCTGAGGACATCTACACGGCCATGAAGGAGGTCAGATTTTGGTGGAACATCGGCCGTTTTTTGTAGTGGGAACATGTTAGTAACCATAGATGCCATAAGTAGTTCACCCATGGGAGAACATGTTAGTAACCATAGATGCCATAAGTAGTTCACCCATGGGATAATCCATTTAGGATATTTAGGGGACTTAGGATCACCAGGGTTACTAAATGTGAAAGCACCAAGCACGGATTCCTGGGATGCTCCAGGTGATGATGGCCAACGAGCGAGTGAACGAAGATGAGGCGGAGGCCATCTTGTCGAACCTGAAGATGGAGGGCCGCAACTTGGTTGGACCTGGATCCAAAATTGGTTGCGAAACTTGGAGGTTTCCTAAGTCATGGGGGTACCCCTTAAATGACTTAGTGACTTAGTGACTTGAAACACGCCATTTTAAGAAACCACCATTTGGGGTTTCATGTCCAACGGGGTTTGTTCACCTTAGGCAGTGACGGCTTTGTTTGATTCATGGTGGGAGCCTGGAGGGTCACTGGAGACCAATCCAGCGGTTTTTGATCCCACAGGAAGGCTCAGAATGTCTGGAACTGGAATTGGACGCCAAAAAGGGCGATGTTTTAAAACGTTCATGTCAAGTTTCTTCCAAATTACCATGACTCAAGGCATTCAATATTGATACAACGACTCTGGACATCTAGACTTTATACCCTGGCCAGAGTCCCTGAAGAGTATAGGGAACAGAAACTTTACCGCTGTTGATTGCCTCAATTTATTTCCATGGCCAGTGCTGACGAGTTTCTTACCCTCCAGCACTCTCCGGTCCCTGGATCCAAGGATACACCGTCGAAGCGTGGTCCTAAGCCACTGAGTTTTCAAGATTTTCTGAAGCAGCGCCAATTCATAGAATGCATTTCCCCGGGCGACAGGGCCGCGGGGCCACACCTTTCGTTCCGGTTTCAGACTTTGAAGATAAACAGCCGCATCCAAGTATTTGAATCGAATAGCATCAAATAACATCAAATATCAGACTCTCTCTCTACGACCAACTGTTTAAATTCAGTACACAGATCAAGGATTCCAGGAAAATCACAGAATCCTTAGTAAAAGAGTAAAAGCATTGAAGATTCAAATCTATGTGACACCAGTTTTCTTCTCGTGTTGGATGTGGCTGTTCAGCACAGCGCACAGCAACGCCTGCTTGCTGCGCTACAATGTTTCCGCCATGCGGCATTTTGGCGAGGGTGCTGCCAAGAAGTGCGCGCCTCAGTTGGGTCAAGATGGGTGTGCCTGAAAATGGGTTGTATGCTCCAAATTGTGATTTTAGCGAGAAAAATAATGATAAACCAATATAAACCATGGGATTTTGGTGGTTGTCCCCTGAATTGACGCAGAACAATCTGGACGGATCGCGAATTTTGCAAACCCAAATCTAGTGATTTGGGTGCCTCATCTATCGATGTCTATAAATAAGTCCAGAAACCAGTTCACCGTTGGGATCTGAGATGTTTGGAAGCTGTCCGAGGTCTTGTGACGCAGCCTCTTTTTTCGCGGGCGGTACGCAGAGCTGCGATTGGCGCTGGCCAGCTGCACCTCAAAGAGAGGTGTGGCAAGCTGTCAGATGATCGGAGGATTCTGCGAGGGGCTTCCGTGCCGGTGGTGGACCTGAATAAAACATAGGAAAACTGGAGTGAGTTTGAACACTCCATGGATTGGTGCGCTGTTTGGGGATGGGTTGACCTTAAAGGCACAGAAGACCGTTTCTATGGTTAGATTCGTTACCAAAGAAAAAACAGGAAAAAAGTGGCCGTGGCTGCCAGGGAAAGCACGGGTTGTGTATTGTGCCATGAACTGGGAAGTTTCATGATCAGCACGGCAGAATAGAAGGCCTATTATTCAGTCTTGCAAGGCGCCGCGAGGTTGTTGCATTTTTTGAAATACTGAGTACTGTTGGATTAGTGTTGTGGAAGCCTGTATGTCACAATCCATGACAAATTGAGTGTTTCATGTCTCAACCAACACGGACCTTACTTTAGATGCCCGTGCAACAGCAATTAGCCAGCTGCCTGGAGGCTAACTCAGAATCCAGGGCGGGTCTGCCACATTCAGGGGTGACCATCGATACGAAACCACTGCATTGACATGATCAAAACATATCAAAAAACACTTCTTCAAAGGCAGGATTCTTCTACTCGAGCTGTTCCAAAAAGGTCTCGGATGGCTTGTGATTTTCAGGCCATGAGGGACGTTGCCGCAGGGGTCCCCATGCGATGTCGCTGACTGAAGCTCCAAAGGTCGACAGATCTTGGCGCTCATCACTTCAGATTTTGGACGAGGCGCTATCCATCAGGTGGGTTCCCGAGTCGACCGCACTGCGAAGTCTATGGAAAAGTTGTATGAAGCGAGGACGATGGCAGCTGGCTCTACAGATACTTAGGAAGTTCCTGGGGCACGGTGTGGTACCAGACTTGATCAGTTTCAGTGCCAGCATCAGTGCCTGTGCAGCAGCTGCAGTATGGTCTGTGGCACTTCATGTGTTGTCGGAGATGGTTGCGGCCAACGTGTGCCCTGATACGATTGCATACAATGCGGTCCTGAGTGCGTGCCACAAAGCTGGGCAATGGCAACTGGCGCTTCAGATTTTGATAGACATGGCTGTCTCTCGGGTTGCTCGCAGTGTAGTCACATACAGCACCATCATCAGTGCATGTGAGCAAGGTGGAGCATGGCAAACAGCTCTGGGTATCTTGTCAAGGCGCATGCGGATGGCCCAGATTTTACCCAATACCATCAGCTTCAATGCAGCCATCAGCGCCTGTCAGAAGGGGCGATCATGGCAGATGGTTCTGGAGTTCCCTTCCAATATGCAGGAGTTTCGGGCAGATTTGGATACCATCACCTACAATGCGACCTTGAGTGCCTGTGAAGGGCAACGGTGGATGTTGGCGCTGGGCTTATTTTGGCGTATGAGCCTCGGTAACAGCCCAAATCTGGTGAGCTTTAACGCTGCCATCAGCTCATGTCAGCAGGCGGGGAAGTGGCAGGTGGCTCTTCTTCTACTGACAATTATGCCAGCGGCCGAGATTTCTCCGGACATCATCAGTTACAATTCGACCATCAGTTCTTGTGTCAGTGGCTTGGGATGGGAAGTGGCACTTTACTTGATGGAAGCGATGTCTGTTGGTCTCATTTTGCCCGATGTCATCACCTACAATGCGGCCATCAGCTGCTGTGACTTCGGTGGATACTGGCAGATTGCCATGGAACTGATGAAGGACATGGATCGCTTCCGTCATGTCCCGGATGTGGTGACGGTCAGTGCTGCCATCAGCGTTTGCGCCAAGGGCGGTGAATGGCAGCCAGCGTTGCATCTTTTGTCGACCATGTGCAAGAAAATTATTGCCTTGAATGTGATCGCCTTCAATGCAGCCATTACAGCCTGTGAGAAGGGAGTACAATGGCAACTCGCTCTGGGCCTGCTGTCGGACATGGAGCTCTTTCGGATTTCGCCCGATGTCATCAGTTTCAATGCGGCAATTTCAGCCTGTGAGAAGTGCTGGCAGTGGCAACGAGCCTTAGACATCCTATCGTCAATGTTCAACTTGAGGATTTCGCCACATGAAGTGACATATGGTGCGGCTGTAAGTGCCTGTGAAAAAGGCCGGCAGTGGCAGAAGGCGCTGCAATTGCTGGCCGAGATGCCTTTGAGGGAAGCTACGCCCAACGAAGTGACCTACGGGGCTACCATTTCCGCATGCGGACGGGGGGAACAGTGGCAGAGAGCCATACAGTTGTTGAGCGAAATGTTTCGCTTTGCTGCACCAAATGCCATTATTTTCAATGCCGCCATCAGTTCTTGCGAGAAAGCAGGGCAATGGCAGTTGGCTGTGCAGTTGCTCTCCACCATGTCGGAAGTCAGGACCAAGGGGGCAGCTATTGTTTTCCATCCATTGCTGTCCTGGGCAGAGATATACTCAGGCCAATGTGGGATATACAACGCCTTCTGTCTCCATTTCAAAGGAGAACTGGCGCAGTACAGGGTTACAGAGTTACCTGATCCCAACCCTCAAGACTTTCAACCAACAGAGGTATATGGGGATGGGCCCAAGACATTCAAACACCTTTTCGGGGATGAACATCCAAACAGCCGCAATTTTGGGGTGAACAGCAGGCCCCCCCAAAGGTTTTGAACCATAGCCCTAGTATCTCACTCTTACTCCATGGACACCAGCAGCTAATGAAGTCATCCTTTGACAGGATTTCTCCTGATGACTTCAGCTTCAGTGCAGCCATTGGTGCTTGCAAGCGAGGTGAGCAGCTTTGAGCTGGGTCAAATAGATCAGTTTCACAGAAAACTGGTAGCAGTTTCTATTTTCTTGGCAAAATTTTGGAAATGGGTGCCATGAGGCTACCATCGATTCTTGGGCACTGGGTTATGTGACCTGGTGACTCGCTATTCATGGCAATTTTTGATGTCCTGGATGCGTGGAAAAAAGGCTTGCTGCAGTATGCTGCATACCTGGAATACTTGGTGCTTCAGTGTCCGTTGGAGGTTTGTGAAAGGAAACTGTTTGATTAAATTGGCCTCAGCATTTTCACAGCAGGGTCTCTAGCCAAAGACAATCTAGCTCGGCCATCTGAAAAAAACGATGCGTGAAAAGAGCAGTTGGACACAAGACCTGCTCAGATGGAACAGGTGTTGTCAACTTTAGCCAGGGATGCAGTCCGTTTTGGATTTGGTAAATTTGGTAAGCTCCAAGAAGAAGGTCCCCCAGCATTGACACTTTTTCCAAAGATTCTCTCCTATGTGTGGTGATGGCATTGCCGAGCTCGCCGTTGCCGAGCCCGGTATGCTTCGTCACATGGCATCAAACAGACGAGCTGATGGATTTTGTGAATAGCAACGAGCCACCATCTAAGATAGAACATGCTACGCTGCTACATTTATCACATCTATCACTATTGTTCCGCAAGAGGAGTTTACTTTTTCTATGTTCTTGGATTCTTGGGGTTTTTCACATGACATACTGTATTTGAGAATATTTTGCAGGTGAAACTTGGCATTGCGCGTTTTTGGTGACAGCTCTGAGGACATTTTGGATTTTCACAAATTAGATTGGTCTGCCCCTCAGACATTGGATCCTGCAGCTTGAAACAGAGATAAACATGGACAAACACAGCATTTGTAGATCATTTCCTGGGAAAATCATGGATTTTCCATGGATTTTCCATATGTTTGGTGATTTCAGGGCATTCCCCAAGGCATTGATTGTATCTTCTTGTTGCACCAGGTTTACCGCGTCCAAGCATCTGGGAACCCTTCTGGCGCAGAAGGGTTTTTGTTTTATCAAAGGGTCACTAAAGCAGGCGGGTCTCGGTGATTTTTGGAGTTGTTCCAATGGAATGCCCAGCTGGCGATGCCCCACGGCGCTTTGATCATGGCCAGGAAGAGAAAGATTTGATTAACAAAGAGGCAGGGCAGCGGATCCGAATCCCTGATGGCTCCGAAAACGAGGGATAGCACTGACAATTAAAATGGGGAAAACCGGGAAAACCATGATTTCACCAGTGGCCCCATTTCAAGACACACCCTGATGTGTATAGTATATAGGGTTGTGCCAGATGCTTTTCTATGGGTATGATTTTGACGATCATCCAATATGGAGCCAGATTTGAGTCAGTTTCAAGGCCATGTCCATGTCTTGTGCGGAATTTGCTTCGATCTATTGTAGCTGATGGTTTGGCAGTGTATTCCGCTGGAGCTTTCGGTTCTTGGAGTGTCTGACGAAACAATAGAAACCTCTGGAAGGCTGCAGTCAAAGCATCATTTCTTCATTTCCTGTGATGAATTACGATCCGGTCGTTAGGAGGGAGCGATCCGGAGCTACGGGTATTCATATTCCGCATGAGCTATGGGGAGCTACCAAGAGGTTTTGTTGGGATTAGAAACGTGGCAACGCCTCTGTGACCTGAACTTCGCCATGGTGTGGTTGATGAGGTTTGGGAAGCAATGGGATAGCGCGCGGGCGAGGGCAGTAGATTGCACAGCTAAGAAACTCAAACATCACAGAAAAAGCCTTCGGGAACCACTACAGTCCTTGTATGAAGAGGGAACGAGTTTGGCAATTCACTCGCCCGGAATTTGAGTCAGAACGAGTTGGAGAAGTCCAATGCTGCAAGCTGCAAGCTGTAGAAATGAAGAGAATTTGATGAACGGTGGCTGGGACAACAAATCCTAACCATCATTAATTACCTTCGTTTGTCATATTGCAGACTTTCGCACAACAGGTTTTGATGATTTTACCTGGGGCACCCTGGCAAAGTCCAACAATGCTCTTGGACCCAACTGTTCACCCCGTCACACACGAAATATCTTGGTATCGGACCGAATTGTCAATCATTTTTTTACGGTGCAGCCTTTGATCCCTGCCTTTTCTCCTTTTTCTTTTCATGGCTTTTCATGGTTTGCATTTCATCACACCCGGAAGGATCAACGGAGAATCTAGGCCACTGCCCCAAGGCGGTGAGATCCGGAATGGATGGCTTGAGTGTTTTTTATGCGCTTCCAGCGAGGGTTTGTGAAGAAAATGCAACACCTCTCATGTTCTGGACAAAGAGTTGGAGTGGGAGGCAGCTTTGTGATTGGGCGAGCT
Organism: Cladocopium goreaui; assembly: GCA_947184155.2. Classification (NCBI taxonomy): domain Eukaryota; class Dinophyceae; order Suessiales; family Symbiodiniaceae; genus Cladocopium; species Cladocopium goreaui. The sequence goes on along the minus strand of CAMXCT020001678.1, from coordinate 69,692 downwards.
GCATCTTGCAACATGGCCTGCTCCGACCCTGCAGTGAGTAGCAGGGGACCCAATCACAGACCACCGGTCATTCGAATCGTCAGATTCAGTGGCATCCCGAGGCACTCACTGCATCTTGTTTTGTGATGGGTGCAGGTCTCAGTGATAGAATGGGATTCTGAAAGAATTTCCTGTGGGTCACGGAGCATAGATGTGCATATATTATGTGCATAGATGTAGCCAAGCTTCCAGGTGCATTTGTCAGACCTCCCCTCTCAGTCTGAAACCCTTCTTGAAATCTGGGGGTCAGCAATTCTTTTGGACGCCCAGGTCTTTGTTGTATCATCTTTTGGGTTGCAATTATAGATTGATGCAGTTGCCCCAGTTCCGTTTCTTGTGAAAAGGCCAAATCTGACGGTGGAAGACCGCAGCACGCTTGGCACCTAGCTGTCCCATTTTTTTTTGAAGCTGGATGCCCTTCAAAGCCTCATGCCATTGCACTTCGGGTCCCAGGAATGGCACCTATGTGAATGGTTTCCGTTTGCCAAGACGCCTCAGACTTAGTTGGTGGTACCACAGGTTTGGGACCCTGATCTAGTGGTTGTTTCGCAAAGCCGTCACCAAGGCCAAAGCAGAAAAGTCGTTTCCGGCGACAAGCTCGCATTGGTCAAAGGCAGTAAACCGAATTGTCGGAACCATTTTACAGTGTTGAGAAGGCATGGAGATTTTATGGGTATGGGCCGGTATGGGCTCAAATGTATGATCTCACCCAGAATAGGAGGGTTTAATGGGAATAACTGGAATAACGACCAAATTTGTAGGTCTTTTTTCGAGCCAAACCCTGGTGAGGATGGCCGGACAGGAAACCAGTTTGACAGGCGCAGCTGAGTACCTTCTGGAATTTGCAGATGAGACCAGCGAGGCCTTTGTCGAAATATGAATTCACCAATAACTATAAAGGAGTTGCACATCTTGACTGATGATTGATGTTGCATTCAGTGGTCAGTCACAGTGCCAACCAGTCTTGCTTGTACCGGGGTTGCTAGATTTTGTGAACCGCAACATGCATCTTCTTTACTTCAATTAATCTATTCACAGAATTTCATTGAGTGAGAGCTTTAGAGAATCCGCCGACCAGGTTTTACGATCTGGTACTTCAACAGTTTGCTATGGGAAATACATTGAGGTAAATCCATGTAAATCCCCTATAAATGGGCCATTTTCCATCATTTTCCATCCGTAGCAAACCCTTTAAATTAGTGAAGGGTATCCATTAAATGCTGGCAGCTCCTCCAGGTCCCAGGAAAGCTACGAAAGCTGAGCGTCCTTGGAGATGGCGAAGGGTTGAAGGTGTCGGCAAGTCAGGCCTGCGGCTGGTGGACAGGAGCAAGTGGGGAAACCGAAATTGACTCAAAAATGGGATGGTTTCATGATCAATCTGTGAATCCCATAGCTTTCAATTCCGAACCAGAGCCGATTATAGCCGACTATTCGTCCACAGGTCCCCGATTTGCCAATGGGTCTTGAGGTACTTGCTGCCACACTGCGTCGATCGCAAGATGTGTCGGCTTCTCAGTAAACAAGTCAAGAAACCAAGGACCTTTTCCACATTCTGATCTTCCCACATTCTTCACAAATGTAGCAAAGGCAGTCAGGTGTGATTCCATTGATCCTGGCAAAACCAGATTTAGATTTGGCATGTGAGGTCTCTTACCTATCGAGACACAGAGCTTGACAGTGACGTCAAAGATATTCCCATGAAGGATGCAGACACTCCAAGCGAAGTCACTCGTAAGGGAGATGTGCTCCAAGCTGACTCGAGCGAGCCGTCAACAATTCCTCCCGCTCCAGCGCGGGAGTCCCACTGCCGATCACCGTCCAAGCTGTGGCAGTGCGACACGCCGTTGGACCTCGATGCCGACGTGGCGTCGTTGCCCGGCTCCTACCTGGCGGAGGCTGGCACTGCTGGCACCGCGCCGGAGCCGCGGGGACGCAAGCGGCGCTTGGAGCGGGCCCCGTCGCAGCCAGGGCACCTCTCAGGGCCGGCCTTGTTGCAGTGGTTGAAGAGGAGGCGTTGCGACCGCCAGGGGGATGGCCTTCAAGATGTGGAGATGAAATTTTCTTCCAGATCTGCAGGTGATAGACGGAAAGCAGAGCAACATTTGAAGCAGCAAGTGCACTTCTTCAAGGACTTTAAAGTAGAATTGGATGAAATCACTTTGCTGTCACCTCCTGAGATGATTACTTCCCTCCGATGTGCCAGTCGAAAAAAGCAAAAGTCTTGCATGGTGGCGCAAAGCTCTGAAGGCTTTGTGACGCTCCTCTCCTCAACGCGCCTGGTTTCAACTCCTGCTGTAGCTGCTCAAGCCACCGACCAATGGGATGCCATCCACAAAAGTGTTGTGACTGAAGCTGCCAAGGCCTTCACACGCTCCAAGGTCATGTGCTCAAAAGTCGCCAACATCTCATTTCCCTGGAAGACTCATGAGATGTTGCAAGAGGCATGGGACTCGGAATGTGCTCTTCAAATGCTACAGGATCGCTGTGATCTCGAAGCCGGACGTCGTGTGTTGATGCGCTGTGGCGGTGCTCATCCCAAGGCTGGTCTCTTCGAGGATGCACCGCAGGGCTCCAGTGAGGCCGCAGCTGCCGCAGCTGCCGTGCTGCAAGGCTGTCTCCCGGCACTGGCCACTGGCAATGAGTTTCGGGCTGCCACCTTTCTGAACACTTCGGGCTTGTCCCAAGCGTTGCGCGTGGCGCGGCCTGGACTGTTGGGTACTTGGCATCCCATCCAAGTCTCGAGAGTTGGTGGATTTAGGGATGTTTTGCACTGCTTGTGGTCAGCTCGCGACATCGGCTTGGGCGTTTCTGGTCGTTTCGTTGGGCGAATGACCCAAGCAGCGTTGACCCATCGAGCGTTTGGAGTGGCTGGCGGACAGGAACACTGCCAGTGCAGTTGTGGGCAATGGCTGACCAAAGCCAAGTTAAAGGGGCGCAGTTGTGATAAAGATGTGGGTAAGCCACATGAAAAGCACGATGCGTCAAGCAACCTTAAGCTTTTTTGGCAGTCGCGAGGGGTGCTGGCTTTCCGTGTCTCCTTCAAGCACCATTCGAATCCACTCGCGGTGGATCTGACATTAGAGGCAGCGCTGGAGTCGGCGACGAAGTCCATCCTGTGGTCAGATTTCTGGGAAGCTGCACATGTTTCCTGCAGCTGGCGCCTGTCTGGTGAATTGACCCCGCGCCACCCGTCAGAAATGACCCTGAAACCGCCATGTTGCGAAGCAGTACCAGCACCTCCTTCTTCGCATTCACTGACTCCGCAACAGTTGCTTTTACTGGGATGGATGCGCGCACAAGAAACTCGAGAGGGATATTCTTCACGCCAAGTCATCCGAGAAGATCTGTGTGAGGCTGGGGTCTTTAAATCTGTTCAACATGACCCAGAGAGTTTGAAAGGATGCTACCCTTGACAATATGTAGGGAAGGGGGAAGGGAGAAAAGATGAGAAAAGCACATTGAGTTTTTTGTTGTTTCTCGAAAGTTTTTCAAGAGTTGCCTTGGAAACTTTGCAGACCGACCTCTACTTGGAGTTGCTGGTGGAGCGCGACTTTCGTGAGAAGGGTGGCCTGATCTTCAGCCATGCCCAAGCAGCAGGTAGGGTCAGGTAGAGTCAATGGCAAACAGGTCCAACATCAAGGTGTGGGGGCTGTGATGCCCCCCCACAATTCATAAATGGGGTTGAAGATCCCCAAACTTATGGCTATTTTTCAGTTGGTTATAGTATGCTATAGTAATAGATAATAAGATGTAATAGTATGTTATATATATATATATGTTATATATATAATATATATATAATATAAATATAATATATATATATAATATATATATATAATATATAATATATATAATATAATATATATATATAATATAATATATATATATATATGTATAGTGATGTACTAAAAAAGGGGTTGTAGACTCATAAATCCCAACTACGTTTGAAAAAGGGGACAATAATCGCAGATGCCTCGGTTTTCAAATGACTCCCCCAGATGTTTGCGCAGCAGGTAGCTCAATTGCCCACGTGGCCCCTCTGCTCGCATTGCTTCAGCGTGAGATTCCAGCAGCACCATCGCACCGAAGAAGAGGCAAGGAGCTGCGAGTTGACGCCAAGGAGTTTCATGAACATCTGTCGAAATCCCTGGTGACTAAGAGTTATGTGATAGATCCATATAGATTATATATAGTAAGATTGTAGGTTTACAGTGGTTCGATGACTATGAACTAATCTATGGGAACCCCCATCCTCACCTCCGAGGTCGTTGTCTCCTGGAGGCACCTGGAACCTTGGTGCTGGCGCAGGGCCATTCGCTCCCTTGCTGGAAGGTAGCGCTGGAGCAGTCCGGCGTGAAGGTCCTGTGCATCCAGAACCAGAAGAGGATGAGGCGAGGCTTTCAGCTGTCTGGGAAATACTGTAGAACACTTCACTCCTTTGATTTATGCATTGAGATTGAGGGAAACCATCCTGAGATCCCCAGATTGATTGTGGCTTGGTTTTTTCATGCTCTGACTCCTACCACAAGACATTGGAAGGAGAAGAAGAGCGCCAACTGGCTCCTACTGTATGTGATGTGGCAGCAGTTCCTTACATGCTACGCGCAGTAGTCGCATGTTATCCTGTTTTATCCTACAACTCTCGGTGGGGATCCTCCGGCCCCTTCCCAACCAGACCATGACAGCCACGCTCACCAACTTGGATGCCCTAGGAGCCTCGCAGTTGCGGACATCCTTGCAGCTGATTTCATTTTGGCATCCGTGCAACTCTTTAGCACCGAAGGCCACCTGCTGTGCCAACTGCTGTGCAACTCCGAATTCCGACTTACCCCCAAAAATGTTTCGTAGTTCGTTTCAACAAAACCTGGAGCAGTTCAGACCAGTCTTGCATCATGTGAGGCTACCAACGCCATTTCGATGCCTTGGCAAAGCCTGGCTTGGAGCTTTGGTGTGCCCCAGCAGATCCTGACCTGGAAACCACTGATCCCCAGCCATCTGTGGAATCTCCCAGCTCAACAGCTCCCCTGAGCTGTGGTGATGTGGTGCAGCTCCATGGCTTGGAGAGACAGGCAGAGCTCAACGGCCGCAGGGGCCGGCTGTTGGAGTGGCAAAGCTCCAGTGGTCGTTGGTCCTGTTTGCTGCAGCCGGAGAAGGGCAAGAGAAGGGAGGTGAAGCAGGTTCTGGTGAATGTGAGGCCCTGTAACGTCAAAGCGCTTCAACGAGGCATGGGGGGAAGTGGCAACCCGTCGATCGCAGGAAAGCTAGTTGTGGTGGTCGATGGATGCAAAAAAAAAAATCACTAGGTGGACATAAAAAGGCACACAACTCTAGACCGTCGATTTGGAATGGTGGCTGGCCATTCAGATCTACTGAACTGTCCATGAGGACCACTGTGAATGGATTGTGGCTGTGCTTCCAGATGAACTACATTCGCGACAGGAGAAGGAAAACGAAGTGCTTTCAGCCAGAAGAAACCCCGCCCAGCTGGGGAGTCTCAAGCCAAGGCTCGTTACGCAACACGCCGGATGGTTTAGGACTGAAAGGTGTGAAAGTTGGGGGCAGTCATTGGACCTCCAAAAATTTTGGAGCATGCTGCATCTACAGAAGCTGACGATGGGGTTGGGTGTCAAATACTTCAGCCATTGAACGCGTAGTGTTTTGAGGCATCAAAATACTACGCGGAGTTGCGTGCACGAGACGACTACATGGCCAGACGTCAGGCCTGTCATATTCTGGGATCCACCTGGGGGATGAGTCAAAGCTGTGCACCAGTTGAAATTGGTTGGTCAAGAGTCAACACCTATATGTATTTTTTTGGTATCGGCATGGGGGACAAGTAGAGACCCCTCGAATTTGGGGGTGAACTTCCCCAGCATTTTCCCCGCTTCGAATGGCAACGACTTGGCACATTTCTAGCCATGGGGCACCAGGGCACCAGGGCACCAGGGCAGACTTGGCGAGGTTGACTTGGAACGCCAGATTCTTCGACTCCTGGAGCAGGTGCAGTCATCAGTGATGCGTCCCTACAAAGATAGCCATGTTGAACGGTGAATAAAGGAGGGTTTAGGAACCTCACTGGTTAGGGGAACATTTATATCCCACAATTATCCACAACAGGATATCCAGTATTCATGGATAAACTGATCTTGATTTTTGATGATTTTTGGTGACATGGCTCATGTGAAGGGACAAGAACAGAGATGGCTATATAATGGTTGTAGAATGCTATAGATGGCAAATCATCAACCCTATGTGTATAAGTGAGCAGAAAGGGTTCATGTGAAGAGGTTCTCGAGGTAATTTCATCTTCCAAGCAGTTGGGGGTGCAGTTCCATGTACAAATGGATATATAGTAATCATAGCAATAGGGGTGATATGTATATGTATTATTACCACATGTCATGTCAATGGCCATTTCAGGGTCCTAAATTGGAGGTACCTACCATATATAAGGCCTATGTAAGGCCTATGTAAGGGAATATCCCCACAAAATATGGCCAAACATATGGTACTAACGTACCTCCATTTTAGGATCCTGGAATTCCCATTGAACATGTATAACATAATCTATATCTATCCCAGCTTGTGGAGTTTGTCACCATGGTTCTACCCATTGAAACTAACCCCCAACTGCACTCCCAAGTAGTTGGGGTCAGCAACGGATCCTGGAATTCCCATTGAACATGTATAACATAATCTATATCTATCCCAGCTTGTGGAGTTTGTCACCATGGTTCTACCCATTGAAACTAACCCCCAACTGCACTCCCAAGTAGTTGGGGTCAGCAACGGCCCAAGGCGGCAACAGAAACTTCCGGAGGTAGGGCAATCGACTTGGCCAACAGTTCGCAGCCCAGTGGTGCGGCTGAACAGATACAAGGTGTCTGAATATGGATTGTATACCTCCCAATTTTGTGGTCATTTTCATAGGGAACATGAGAGTTTCTGGCTGTGGAAGTTTGGGAGTAGCCTGTTTTTCAGACAGGTATCCGTAGGTTTAAACATGTTTAAACATGTTTAAAAGACATTTTTTCGATTGTCCTTTGGGAGGCTCAGCGTGAGGTCTGGAGATTGGAGAAGTCAGGGGCACTGCTCCCGAGGTGGTGCGGTTCTGGAGATGTTTCGCTTCAACCGCTTGGTCTTGGATGACTGCCACGATATGGTCAGGCAGGGACCTCCTCACTTTAGGTCCGCAGATCCCTCTGGAAATTTCAGGCAATGGAAAAACATGACCAGGTTTGAATAATTTCAAGAACACCATATATGAATTATGATCCACTATGTTCATTGATTTTCCAAGCTTTGCAATGATGTATGATATAGGGCAGGTACTCTAAAGATCCAGTGGTCTATCATCAATTTCCCCGGTTTTCCCCATTAAGATTAACATGGCCAGGGACCTGGAACAGCTTCTCGCTGCCGGTTCTGCCTTCACGAATTTGTCGCACTACTTGGCCAAGGTGCCCTGGGTTTATTTTTGAACCATCCCTGCTCGCAATAAGTGGGTTATAAGTTATACCCTAGTTATGAATCAGGTAAGTAGGGTAAGTCTACAAAAAAAAACTAGGATGAACTGAGCTACTTATGATTCCTGGGGTGTACGAAGTAAATTGGGGCTTTTCATGGCGGGCTTTGCCGTTCCATTGGGGCTTTTCATGGCGGGCTTGACCGTTCCATCTTGACCAAGACGGGGAGACCTCAAAGTGAGATCGATGCTCCACCTCCTTCCGAAAGGTGTCGCCTCTTTACGCAGTTCATGCCATCACAGCCAACTCGCGGTGGTGCCTTTCAGATTCGGAGTCTGTTGACCCAGCGATGATTTTCTGGGACGGGATCATATTCACCCAGGCCACGAAGGGAGTCCACACCATCCATAGTTGATCCGTCAAACATGAGTCCTCCAAATTCACTATCCTGTGGTGAAATTTGGAGTTCGTTATCATCAGTTGATAAAATCTTCCTCAGTTGGATGACAAACTCTAACTAAGACATACGTGAATCCATGAATCTTCAGCTAGTTCATCCTGAGTGTTACCCATTATGATTCCCATTAGTTCATAACATTCATAACCCATCAGGGATGGATGACAATAACATACCATAACCCATAGCAGTTCCAAGGTGTCTGAAAAAAGCTGGGCATCATGTGGTGGCGCCGTCCCGAGCTCAGAGGCCCCGAAGTGAAGCTAGCAGAGGATTGATGAATGGCTTGTTTTGATATAATGTTGATACAATAGGGATGTATATATACTATATATATACACATACATTTATACACTATATGACTATATATATATATATACATACACACTATATATATATACACTATATATATATATACATACACATTCATGCAATACATATATTATATATACATCTATATATACATATTGTGAAAGCCAGGCCAGTTCACATGTGCTTGAGGTCATTCCCTCATGGAACCAGGGGGTTCTTCCAGAAACCAGTTGTTGCCGCAGCCTCTAGCCTGGAGGGAGGGATTAGCTTGAGCAATAGCGCTATCAGTGACGCTTAGCGGATACAGCTGTGGCCAGCTGTGGGTGCGTTGGACTGATTGCAGGTCGTGGCTTCGCATTGGGCAAAACAGGAGTTTGCATTGCTGGACAGGGTTCCAACTGGGATTAGGATTGGAAGTGAACAAGCTACCAGTGTCAATCTGACATTGGTAGCGGAGCTACCTGGCGATCGGGCGCCACAGAATTCATGACTGAATCATCTGGAGGACAGGCTGGAACTGATGGGGGTGGAACCATCTCGAATCAGCTTGCGCTGTTAGTGCCTTCGTTTGATCCTGCAAGTGACAATGTGGACATTTGGTCCAGCAAGGTTCACCTACTGCTTGAAGCATGGCCCCAGACCAAAATCCTGGAGCTCATCACCCGACTGATCCTCAACACAAAGGGATCAGCCTACCAGAAGCTTCAGTTGCATCAAAAGGACCTCTTGGTGAATGACCGTAAAGGGGTTCAGAAACTGGTGGAATTGGTTGGGGGCACCTGGGGACAGATTCCCCTTGAGCATCGTTTTGAGTTGGTGGAAAAGGCCTTGTATCGATGTCAGCAGAAGCCTGACGAGACAGGTGACAGTTTCATCGCCCGTGTTGATGTGGTTTGGACTGAGCTTTTGACCAAGGACGTTGACATGGATCAGATTCGATCGTATGTTTTGCTTCGTGGCAGCCGCCTTTCAGCTGAAGACAAAAAGCGCGTGTTGGTGGAGTCCGGAGCTGAACAAATTGGACAGAAACTGGAATGGAAGAAGGTCGTAGCAGCCATACGCATGTTAGGTTCATCTTTCTTTCAAGACTACACGGGTGCCAAACGAGAAAAGAACATGAAAACCTATGACCATTTGGCCTTCAATGTTGATGAAGTAGAAGAGGATGAAGAACATGACACGTATTGGACTGTTGATGATCCACTGGATGATGAAACCTTAGCACAGTTAGCCGATGACAATGATGAAGATGCTGCTATGGTGGTACAGTTTGAGGACGCAGTGACAGAAGCAGTGCAGAGTGATGCAGACCTAGCTGCCTATTTTTCCTCATATCAGGAGGCACGTCGCCGCCTGACAGAACGTGCCAAATTCAGAGGATTTTGGCCCGTGAGAAAAGGAGGGAAAAGTGGGGGCAAGAAAGGTTTTGGAAAAGGAGGCGGAAAAGGAAAGTCACTAGCACAGAGGATAGCTAATTCTACGTGCAGACTGTGCGGGAAAAAGGGTCATTGGAAGGCCGAATGTAGCCTTCGTCAATCAGCCTCGTCCACTGGCCCTCCAAGTGATGGATCAACAGTTCCGATTTCCATGGCGGTCGTCGACGATGTGCCAACAGAGATCCCGCCCGAGATCTCCCATTTGCCTGAGATGAGATTTCCCGAGCCTTTGCCAGATTGTGCAGCCGCATGTTTTGGGGTAATCACGGGAAATAAACTTGGGAATAATTGGAATAATGATAAGGGTAAGAAATGGGGATTTAAATCACATGTTATGTCACGCATCCGAATGGCCCTCAGGAATGAACTGAGCATTCGTGCCAACCACCGTGATGCTGCGCAGCCAAAGTCCCATGATGGAAAGTGTCCCTCGACGTCTCACATGCATGATCCGAAAGATCACCCGGCATCCAGTGTGATTTCACATGACATACACTTTGCGTCATCAGGTACCCATGGCATTGTTGATTTAGGTGCTTCACAGACAGTGATTGGAAGCCATCAGGTGACAGAACTTTTGCAGGGTCTTCCCGAACAGATCCGAAAGCAAGCACACCGTGCACCATGCCACTTAGTGTTTCGATTTGGTAATCATCAGACGCTGACGAGCCAACATGCACTTGTGCTCCCGATCCAAAAGGGATGGTTCCGAATTGCAGTTGTTCCAGGTCCAACACCTTTTTTACTGTCAAGTGCGTTTTTGAAACAGATTCAAGCTGTGATTGACACTGAAGAGGGAACCATGTGGAGTAAGGCCTTACGAAAGTTTCTCACTCTTGAAAGATCTCCAAAGAATCTGTTCTTAATGAATTTGAATCAACTTTGGGATGATAGTTTTTCTGGTGAATCAGGTGAGGCCTCTTGCATGGCTCAGACTGAAATTGACCGTGGTGCCAAAATGACAGTCAAACAGCCGCAGGGAAGCCTTAGGGGTAGTGAGCTCAACTTGACAGACCAATCATCTCCGCTTGAAAGTTCAGTCAGTTGCCATGAAACAGTTTTGAGAACCCACTTGCCGGTGAGCCCGTCACCATCATGTCCGATTGACTCAGCAGTGTGTGGTCCAAAGATCAACGCAGAACGTGACCCAACACCGGGGGAACATGACGTCCCTGGCTTTGCAGCTCAAGGAGTACAACAAGTCACAGAAGAAGCAGATCTCTCGAGAGGTCGTGAGTGCCATGACTCTGGAAGAGTTAGCCAGCGAGAAGATCACCTTCGGAGAGTCAAAGAAGGGTATGACCTATGCTCAGGCGTTCGAGGACGCACAATGGACCGAGTTGGTTTTGAACAGGTTCGAGATGAGCGACAAACCAGAGCACATGATGTTTGTGCAGTATGTCCGTCTGCGCCTGAAGGATGTCCAGGTGAAGACCAAAACCAGCAACCAGAGCCCCAAGCCGAAAGAGAACAAGAGCATGCCTCCCGTTCCACAGGAGGTTTGGGAAGATGTCATGCCCACGGACGGCTCAGATCCAGCCGACCTGATGCACCTGCCCTTCATTCAGGAGGAGATGCAAGATCTACGACAGAGCAACCAGCATCTGTCCAATCGAATGGGACAAGTCGAGATGATGATGCACGAGATGCTGGAGCACATGAAGAAGATGCAGGTGAAATCCGAGAACTGAGAGTTCTGAGTGCAACTGAGGCTGATCTGATCCGGCATGGTATGTTTGCAGAAGAGGTGCATTTGAACATGACCCTGGACACAGACTTTGACTTCACACATGATGTTTCCAACAACAGTTATCACCGACGAATCCAACGTATGGTAAAACAATTTCAATCTGAACTTGACCAAGTGATTCAACAAAATCAGAAGAACAAGTTTCGACTTCCTCAACTTGATTTGTTTGAAGTCATGTGTTCCAGTGACAGTGAACTCACAAAGCAAATGTCGTCCATTGGTGGTCGCTCCAAAAGATTCGGATTGGCAGAAGGTGACCTCCAAACAGCTGCAGGACGCCGAAGAATGTTTCAAGTGTTGACCACCCAGAATCCCAAGAATCTGTGGTACAGCCCTGAATGTGGACCCTGGGTGTGTGGACACGGTTCTGTGTGGAAACCGCCTATAGGTCTTATGTGGCGGAATGAATCACTCCATGGGTTGCATGACATTCTTCAGAAACGTCTTGCAAGCCTCTGGCAGATCAGCTTAGCCATTGTTCTGTATCGATTTCAGGTGCAGAGATCACTGCATTTTCACTTAGAACAGCCGGATGGTTCCAAGATGTTGCTGCTCCAACCACTAAGTGAAATTGGTGAACACACAAGGCTTTGCCGCTTTGACCTCTGCCGCATGGGCAACTTGACCGATCCAGAATCAGCCATGCCCATCCGAAAGCGTTTGAACGTAGCAACAACGTCAGATCCGTTGGCCCGAGCCATCCATGGAAAGCTGTGCAATCCCGATATTAAACATGAGGGAAAGCGTATGTCATTGTCCACTTTTACTGAGAAGTATCCAGCCAAATTTGCTCGACAGGTAGTCAAGATCTTGCTTTATGAAGTTCCAAAGGAAAAGCCTGTGTTTGCAATGGATGACCCACCTTCTCAGGAAAATAACAATGAACACCCAACCAAGAAGAGACGCCTCATGTCAAAATTGAGTCCACAAGCCATTGCACAGCGATTTGCTGACGCCAGCTGGCAGACAGTGATGAGACGTGCCAATGTAATGGCCCCACGTGTTGGACCACTGGTGATTGACACTGGAGAAATCATTCATGAGATTTCCATGTTATGTCCTGAACATGAGATTAAACATGTGGTCCTTTGTCGTGGCACAGACCGATATCCTGGCCCTACCAGAAATGTTCCACCAGGTAGTGCTCCTCTAAGAAAACGCATCTGCATCCGTCGCAAGCATGAAGATGTGGTTGTTGATGATGAATGGGAGCCCTGGGAGAAACTGACATTTAAAGGCTTGCGTCGAAAGGGAACGCCAGCCAGAGTCAGTCTGACCATATTTGCCAAAGCCAAGACAGTTGTAGGCCAAGAGATACCTGTTTCCGAACATGTTCCAGTGCAGTCTCAATCTTCTGCCGACGTCCGTGCTGTTCGCTCTGCTGAGTTCGAAGGATCAGAACCAGAACCAAAGCGACCGCGCACTCATGAGCCAATGGATGTGGCCCAAAGAGTTTCCGAACCAGAAAAGACCGAATCAATAGATCGTCATGTCATTGACCTAGCCTCTCAGAAACATGGACCACGTTTCATGATGTTGAAGCCAGAAACTCAGGCATGGCTTCTCAAAGTTCACCGAAACCTGGGCCATCCGGGAGCTATGAAATTGACAGAGTTCTGTCGACAACTGGGATGCCCCAGTGAAATTCTCCAAGCCATCGGAGACCTGAAATGTTCAACATGTGCTGAGAATCAAGATCCCAAGATAGCTCGTCCAAGTTCCATACATGACCATGGGGATTTTGGAGATGTTGTTGCAATTGATGGTATCACATGGACTAATAAGATGGGGCAACAGTAAAACATCTATCACATGTTGGATCAAAGTACCTTGTATCACACTGCCGTCGTTACTCGTGCACATGATGCTGAACAGGCCATACATGCGCTTCACCAGGGGTGGATTCAATGGGCCGGACCTCCAGGTCTACTATGCTTGGATGCAGGGACAGAACTGAACTCCAATGACTTCATGACATTTTTGCAACGGTACTCAATCAAACATCGAACCATTGCCACAGAAGCACACTGGCAAAATTCCAGGATTGAGAGACATGGAGCTGTACTGCAAAGCATTTTGAACAAAATGGACACCGAAGAACCACTTGATTCCTTTGAAAAAGTAAGCCAAGCAACCGCTTTGGCCACTGCAACCAAAAATCAATGGAGCCGTCACAGGGGTTATCCACCAGAAGTCCTTGTGTTTGGAAAGTCAAGTAGGGTAGCCGGTTCAGTAGTTTCAGATATGCAGTTGCCTTCCCACAGTTTAGCCATTGATGATCGTCCTGAAGGTCTCCGATTTAGAGAGGAACTGGCCCTGCGAGAACGCGCGCGTCGCGCCTTCACTGCCACTGACAATTGTCAGGTCCTAAGAAGAGCCCTGGTCCAAAGGAGTAGACCCAATCGGGGCAAGTATGTCCAGGGAGATCATGTCATGATGTGGCGAAAACGTGGTGAAGCTGATGGCTCTTGGATAGGTCCCCTTCGAGTTGTGTTGCAAGAAAGTTCACATGTTGTGTGGATCACCATGGGCAGCAAGCTGTATCGCGTAGCTCCGGAACACCTCCGACCGCTGTCAGCAGTTGAGGAGTGGCAACACCGATCCACAATCAATGAAAATCAATCAGGTGATTCTCCACGTTCCACGTCACCAAATCAAAGCATTATCCCACCACATGGCGGAGTACAATATCACAATTTAATTCCCACTGAAGCACCAAGTTCAACTAACACTGCCAATAATCAAGATGTGAATCAGATTCCAATAATCCCCAATGAAGATAACCCTAACGTTTCAGTAATCCCAATAAGTGACAGTAACTCTGAACAACCTGATGGTGAACCAGTTCCCAACAACCAGGATCCCTCCGAAAATGTTGAACAGCCACCCAATCCAGTGGAAGTGCCAATTCCAGATACGGATGATGAACTCTTTGTGGAAGCCGATCATGTTTTCCAAGTTGATAATGATCAATGCTGGAAATTAGAGATTCCCATTTGTGCTCAAGACATCACCCGCTGGCGTGAGGAAACAAAACCACAGGAAATGGCTTTCCTTGTTTCAGCAGCAAAACGACAGCGCAGTGAGGTGAAATTGTCAGATCTCACAGCTGAAGATCGCGAGCGTTTCCGGCAGGCCAAGATGAAAGAAGTGGAAAGCTGGATCAGTACCGAGACTATCACAAAAATCATGCGTAATCAGATCCCAAAAGCCAACATTCTCCGAAGCCGATGGATTTTAACTTGGAAAGAAGTTGATCCCACAGCTGATCAACCCCAACAATCCCAGAAAATGAAACCGAAGGCTAGACTAGTTGTGCTTGGTTTTGAAGATCCTGAAGTATCAGAAATTCCCCGTGATAGTCCGACAATGAATAAACTGACCCGGATGCTTCTCCTTCAGTACTGTGCCAGCCGAAAATGGGATATCCAAAGCTTCGATGTACAGACTGCATTTTTACGAGGCAGCGAGCAGAGCAATCGCGTTTTAGGCATGGAACCACCAGAAGAGATGCGACAGAAACTCAAGCTCCGTCAAGATGAAGTGGTGCAACTTCTCAAAGGTGCCTATGGGCGTGTTGACGCACCATATCTCTGGTTTGTTGAACTGAAGAAGACCCTAGAGGAGCTGGGATTCCAAGCATCACCGTTTGATCCGTGCCTGTTCCATCTGAGTGACCCCAAAACCCAGGAGACACAAGGTCTGATTGGTGTTCATGTTGATGATGGGTTGTGTTGTGGGAATGAAACTTTTCAGAACAAGCTCAAACAACTGGAAGCCAAGTTTCCTTTTGGATCCCGTAAGATGCACAAATTTGTGTTCACTGGTTTACATGTCACGCAAGAAGCTGATTACACTATCACAGTGAACCAGTCACAGTATGTTCGGGATATTCATGCAATTTCCATCTCTCATGATCGAAGGTGTCAACCAGACAGTGTCGTCACAGAAGAGGAACGACAAGCGTTGCGAGCTCTGATAGGGAGCCTACAGTATGCAGCTGTAAACACGAGACCTGACATATGCAGCCGACTGGGTTGGCTTCAAAGCCAAATCAACAAAGCAAAAGTGTCCACATTGGTTGAAGCAAATCGAACCCTCCATGAAGCAAAACAACATTCCAATGTGGCCCTTCGAATACAATCCATACCAGTTCCTGATTTGCGGTTTGTTGCTTTTTCCGATGCCTCCTTTGCGTCAGAGAAATGCCCTGACTCACATCAGGGAATGATGATCATGTCTGCTCACAAGTGCATTGGTGAAAATAGACGCAGTCCAATCAATCCAATGGTATGGCATTCTAAGAAAATCCAGAAGGTAGCAGTCAGCACGTTGTCTGCCGAAGCAATGGCTCTGGCAGGAGCAGTGGATATGCTTTCTTGGGTGCGCCTTTTCTGGGCATGGATATGTGATCATCGCTGTGATTGGAGACAAGCTGATAGCACTCTCCTCCGACTTCCACCAGCATTTTCAGCGTTGACACCAGAACTGCCTGAGAAACAGCCGATGCCTGAAGTTGCCAAAAGAATCCTCAATGATATTCCCAAGGAACGTTCTGATTTCATTACCACTGATTGTAAATCACTCTTTGACTTAATCAACCGTAATGCTCCCCCAACTTGCACTGAATTTCGTACCCAACTTCAAGCCAAGCTGATTCGAGAACATATCCAAAATGGCATTCAGATCCGATGGGTTCCATCAGCCGCTCAAGTAGCTGATGCGTTGACAAAAGTCATGGACAATACCATGCTTAGGACATGCTTACAGCAAGGTCACTACAGTTTGCATGACGAGCATGAAATACTCAAGGCTAGATCAGATGCAAGAACTAGAATCAAATGGCTTCAAGCTCTCAATCCCGAAAGTTCAGAGCATCGGTAGTTTATGGAAAAGCCAAGCCGTCCATGCGCTATCCGATTGAAGTTCTGAAAACCCAATTAGATCTTTCGATGATGCAAGCATGGTCTCTGCCTCACAGGAGACAACTACCAGTGATGAGGTTGACATTGTCTTCAATGCGTAATCAACTGGGTATTTTTCCAACATCATGTCCGTGATTGTCTTCACCATCCTGATCACCGAAGCGTATCTGGAATGTGCACATGATGAACAAAATTTTGATAGTACGAATGTGAAAGCCAGGCCAGTTCACATGTGCTTGAGGTCATTCCCTCATGGAACCAGGGGGTTCTTCCAGAAACCAGTTGTTGCCGCAGCCTCTGGGCTGGAGGGAGGGATTAGCTTGAGCAATAGCGCTATCAGTGACGCTTAGCGGATACAGCTGTGGCCAGCTGTGGGTGCGTTGGACTGATTGCAGGTCGTGGCTTCGCATTGGGCAAAACAGGAGTTTGCATTGCTGGACAGGGTTCCAACTGGGATTAGGATTGGAAGTGAACAAGCTACCAGTGTCAATCTGACAACATATACATATATATATATATACATATATATATATATATACATATATATATATATACATATATATATATATACATATACATCTATACATATATACATATATATATATATATATGTAATATAGCTTATATAACCATAGCTTCATGGAATTATCCGTAGATGGATACATGAGCAAGTTGAGACTCAGCTAGGCTTCATCAGCTACCGGGTTGATGGTCGTTACCCACGGGAGTTGCAGAAATGGATGATCCGATGATCCCAGTTCCGAGGTTTGCCTCTCTACTTGGGATCCAAGTTGCATGGGATGCTTCTGAGGCGAACTTCGACATCTGCGACATTTACGATTTGTGGGACATTTTAGTTGAAAACCAAAAACA
The DNA here is from genome assembly GCA_947184155.2 of Cladocopium goreaui. Classification (NCBI taxonomy): domain Eukaryota; class Dinophyceae; order Suessiales; family Symbiodiniaceae; genus Cladocopium; species Cladocopium goreaui. Next base: position 52,434 of record CAMXCT020001678.1, on the reverse strand, counting down.
TCAACAAAAGAACAACAAGTGAAAGTCCCCTGCGATCTCTGTGATGTCTAGCTCCACATTGACATCCTGGCTCTGCTTGATCTTCTCCGTCCTCGTGGCTGGAAAATTCCCCATAATCCGCCAGGCCCAACGGTTCCTGGATTCCTGGGCAGTTGCCGTGGAGGACCCTGGAGGTTAAAATGGGCTGTAACCTTGGTGAATGGTTGGTTGAAGGCTGCATTTTCAGCCTGTGGATGAATATCATTGGCACTTTCACACCCAGACCAAGGAACCAAAGACATCTCAGATAGTGATATTTTTTTGCAGGGTCACCGAGGGTCATTGAAAGGATCTGTGTTGTTGTCACTCCTTCTTTGGCCGCTTGCAGCTTGCTGAGATTTCAAAAGCCGCTGCGCATTCTCCAGAGACTGTTTTGGTTCAAAAGGGCCTTGCTGCCCACCCATTTTTTGGTGGGGTTCAGGGAGCCACTCTGAGTAGCCGGAATGTTTGGGACCTCAGGATTTAAGGTGTCCAAAATGGCGCATGTAGTCTATTACTACAGACAAATTTGGTGGAAAGAAGCTGGATGCAAGCAAGAACGTCATTTGTCCAAAAATCAAGCCGCTTTTGAACTTGGGTAAAGGATGATAAAAGGAGTATTGTTTTATCAGATCGTATCATCTGGCTGCCAATGATTTCACCAGGTTCGGTGGCCTATCTCGCTGCCTCGGGCAGGGCGTGTTGGGCACTCGGTTGGTTCCCGATGCCTGGAATGTGATTTGGATAGAGAGCTTTGGATGCGGAAAGACATGGACAAATGATCCATCAACTTCCAGTTTTTTGTTACTGTTTTCAGGGTGATTGAACTTCTTGGATTTCAGCCAGTACTATTTCTTGACTCACAATGTTTTGGTCCAGGCGCCGCACTGCCGGCTCATTTGCAAGACAGGCAAAGGGGTTTTAGAAGGTTGGTTTGGGTGGGAAGTGAATCCAGTGGTGTTGAAGCTGGCCGAGTTTCCGAGAGAAAGCGGATCTCTTTTTTGGTGCATCCACCAGACAATGCCTGCAAAGGGCTACACTACATAGATGTAAGATGTAAGACATCTTGCAGCCACAGCCGAGATAATTTTTGGGTCAGCAGTGGGAGGCCGTGTCTTTGCTCAGAAACTCCCTCTGCGTTTTGCGGAGGCGCTGCGGACGCCTGTGGCTTTCGAAGCAATGCCCAAGACCTTCAATGCTCCGATGATGAGGCCGTTGGTGTCGCTCGTGCCGGGGCATTTCTGGGTCGAACCCCGGTTGTGCCCTTTTTAGATGCCATCCCCTCCATTGATTTTGTTTTTGCGTACAGAAAAAAACTTGCTGAGCTGCTGAACTCGAAAAGCTGTGATCAGGCCCTTCAGTGTGCTGGGCACCAACTACATGCGATTTATCAATCAACAGCCGGGGATGCCCGGACTCTGGATCGCCGCCCCTGAACGGCTCCAATTCCCAACGGCTGGCTTGGTGGAAACGTGGGACGTTGGATGACAAATTCTTCGTTTATTGCTGTAATTTCAAGTCAGGTTGAGTTCAAGTGCAACACTGCAACCTCACTATTTGGAAACATCATTGCATCGTTCGGAAACAACACCTAAATTGCAGCCGCATTTTTTCCCATTTGGAAAGTCACTGCATCGGCTCTGAGGACTCCCAGTGTGCCGAAGCCAGTCGTTGAACCACTCAAGGCGGCTGCCATCAATCCGGATAGGAGGGAGCCGTTTGGAGCTGGGGTTGTATTTGTCCTCTTACCATCCGTTGTCCTCAAACGTGGCTGGGAAATTCCCTAAAAATGATAAAAAATGAATATTTATAGCGGGGAAGATCATCGAAGTAAATGGGGAATTCAGCAGGATTGGTCCGAACGTCCATAATGGGGAATTCTCCAGCAAGCCATGTTTGATTACCGGAGGGTAAGAGGAGAGCTAAGGAGCTACGAAGAGTTTCGCAACCACATGATAGACATCATCTCCCAACCTGGAAAAAAGTGTTCCATCCCCATTTCAATAGCTTTTTTAGGAGTGGGAATGTGTAATGTGTCCGTAAGCTTTCCACCAGCGCCAGGCAATTCAGGAAGCCAATGTGGTAGCGAAGGATACAGGACTGTTGTGAGCACGGTGGGAGCAAGGGCATTGGCTTAAAGTGTTTCACACCCCAAGGTTGGATGGGATTTGTGGTGTGCCCTTTGATCATACGGATCTCTGAGAGGGGTTTCATCGAAAGCGACGAGGATCACATATTGCACTGCAGGAGTGGCAGGAGTGGTAGATACCTGCAAGAGGGACTCCATGGTTTTTGAGGACGGGGCTGCTGTAGAACCAACGGACAGCTGAATTTTTTTCTGTTTGGAGTAGCAAAGACCAGTAGAACTCCACAGTATAGGCATAGGCATGGGTCAAGATTCAGGACCCAGGAACCATCTTCTCGGTCTTCACACCCAGTTTTGGGAAACTTAGTTTCTGACCCCATATTTTGACACGGCAAAAAGTGGGTTTGCCCATGTTTGCATTGGGTAGACTAAGATTAGATGATCGATCATCATTTTCCCCATGCAACTGGCCATATATTGGGGTTGGATCATGTTCGATCCAGATTTTTTTTGAGAATCCTTGGAATCTTTACTGACGCTTCCGCGCAGATCGGCATCTCCTTCGTGGTTCTCCATTACCAGTCGATCTTCATCGGTGTGATGCGTTGCCTTTTCCAGGCACGCTTCCGAGCCAATCCCATGTTGGTACTGGGTTGGGTCAAGAATTCTTTGATGAAACGGATGGTTTAATGCTGATCATCAACTTGATGGGTCCATACCCCAAAAACTTGACTTGTAGAACATACTGTAAATATTGGTGTTTCCTGACCCAGTTTAAGCTTATGATTTTGGATGATGTCAAGGATCTCTGGCAAGTTAGGAGTACTTGGAGTATTCCTGGCCTGGATCATGTCGAGCTGTGAGGCTTTCCGTCCGTTGCTGATTCTCTTCATCTTTGGTCAGATTATCAAGGCCATGATGGTCACGCTGGGAATTGACCCCCAATAGCAATTGCAAAGGAACACATTGCGACACATGGGAATGAAAGAAACATAACATAGGGATACAAGCATTATTTGCGGAACCAGTTATGGGGATAGTTTTGGGGAAGATCACAATTAATGGCAATACGTTGAGGGAAGGTGATGGCGAATCATTGACTCTTGCATGCCCCGCTTGGACAACCGCGGGTCTTGCAGCACCGATCTAGCTGCTTCCTCCGTCCAGGGACCAACCATTCTTTACAAAGATCAAAGGATGGAGATTGAAGAGACAGATTTCCAATAAAAAAACACATTCTATACTGTCAACCCTGGATGAATCACCTGCCATTCACCATTGAAGTCTCAGAAATCGCTCCCAGCTCCTACCAAGTCGCATCCGAGGCGGTCTTCTTCATTGCAGGCGCTCCAATTTGGATGTCCTTCTATTCGATTTGGCTCTTTGAGGTGACCTATGGACTGGCGCAATGTGCCATCTCCTTCATCTTCATCAGCTGCTTGGCGAACAGAGGGCAACCCAACGTTGGGGATAAATCCAAGTTTGCTTTTAAGCAACACAGCCATCTGGTGCTGTAAGATAATATACTGTAATGTATATGTATATGTATATATATATATATATGAGTACTCATACATGTGTATATGTGTGTATATATATGTATATGCATGTCAAATTATGTCAATAGTATGTTTGGTTTTATCCTGATTTTGTTTGGGCGAACATTTTCAGTGGCAGGTTTCTTTTACAACAACCTCTCCTTTGCGCGCATCCGCCCGGCGTTGCGACAGATGCTGCGGCAGCAGAAGGACATCACGCGGGTCAAACAAGCGAGGTTTAGGGGACTATGGGGTTTTAGTCATTTAATATTACAGTATTGTATATTTGTATCTATTTTGTCAATTGTAGATGTTGACTTGTAGATGTTGGTATTTTCGTTCTATGGCAAGCTGTTGATCTTTGGATATTTTGGTCTCTCATGAATGGTAAACTGTGTGGTGCCCTGAAAAGGCTTGCGCTAGCCACCAGAGCCTTGCGGTTGATTTGCATGAAAGATTGCATGGCTGGTCGGTTTACTTTACTTTCTTCATATTCATATACCCAGTCAGCCACTTTGTGTGCGAATGTATGCACTCAAGTTTGATCCAACGCTATTACGGGGAGTGGCTGGAAAAGAGGTCGGTGTCTATGCTGCCGATACCCAGGATGTCCACCTTGGTCGGTAGAGGAACCATCTTACACCTGTTGGGATGAAGAGAAGTGCGTCTTCATACATGTAAAACTTGATGTATTTGCTGAACTTGCTGGTCCTCTCTGTAACCACTTTGAAGTACTCATCTACAATGATATTGGTATGATATATTTGCTGTACAAGTTGTGCTCATTTCAGCATTTGACTATGCAATTAGGCAATTTCTATGGCAACCGCCCCGAATATGGCCTGCCCGTTTCCAGGACAAGCTGGCCCAAGCAGCACGAGCTCTGCTTTAGATCAAGGCAAGGTACAGGTCAACTGGTTGGTTGACTGGCTTGGGGGTACACTTCCAGGGCTTCTCATCCGAACTTATGGGGGTAGCCATGGTTCTTTCCCAAGTAGGCTTTAGTTCTCTAATACAAACACAAACAAATGTTCAAGAACGGAGTCCTCTCGCAGTCATTGGAACCATGCCGTACATACTCCTGCTCGGCTGCTTTGTGGATTGCTGCACAGATGCAGTTGCTGCGCAGGTTATCGGCAAGAAGTTCAACGGCACTCTGAGAAGCAAGCAGTTCATAGTTGATATGGAGAAGTAGCTGCGAAGAAAAAGATCACCAGAATCACCTGTCGTGCCAGTCGTGTTTTTCTTGGCGTGGCTTGCCACACCCTCTTTGTGGATTGCTGCACCATCAGCCCTGGCTAGTTACCTGATATTCTCCAGGATGGCCAAGCTTTGAGCTCTCTGGGACAGGCCGTGGAGTCACAGTGTGTTTTTTTTTTGGGTGAAAATTCTCTTGACTATGTGGACCTGAAATGGCCTGAATCAATGGTACGAATCGTACGCCCAAAGATAGTACTAACAAGCACTGATATAGTCTGATATATATATATATTATATATTATATATATATTATATATATATTATATATACTATATATATTATATTATATATATTATATATTATGTTATAATAATATATATATGTTTGATGTCTCATGTCAGGCTTGCAATAACAGTTGAGGCTTGGTCGTACTTCTGGAGCCGCAGCTTGCGGCTGGCAGAGCTGACATGAACAAGCATGTCCGAGCAGAGCCATGTCGAGCAGATCGGAACGTGGAAAGCCACAGACCCGCAGCAAGCGGAAGAAAGCGAAACATGCCGAAGTACACCCAGACTCGAAAGCAAGCGATTCGATATTCTTTAGTCATACCTGGCTACCTACTCCGTCTTGGAATAGCTGGCGCTGCAAGGTTTTGATTGGTTTGGGCCTCACTGGAGTGAATGTGATCCTACTTTTTCACAATTTGGATGCTTTTGAATCTCGATCCGCGGTCTATCACCAAGCTCCACTGGCTCCACTGTTCAACGCCACCGCTCCAAAAAGTACCTCACAGGCGCAGCCTTCGGCGGCGCCCAAAGCTCCCAAGCTCCGCGGCAGCCGTGAGGTGCAACCAACGCCAGTGCCAAGGGCTCCAGATCTCGCTGCTGTCCCTGCGACTAAAGTGGAAGCGCCGTTAATAACGGTTGCACCGGAAGCACCGGAAGCCCTTCCAGATGTGACGGAGCTGATCACCTTTGCACTGGCACAGAACACGACACAGATGGTGAAGTTTCGGAGTCCCTCATGGTCCTTGTCCACTTTGACTTTGTCACCAGGTCAGCAACTACCATATGACGACAGGTACTCCGGGGTCAACTACACCTTTGGAGAATATTTGGGACATGACAACGTGGTCTTTGTGTCCCCTTGTGGCGCCAAAGAGCTTCACCAGATGGATTTCCCCTTTGGCGACTTCCTGAAGGAAAAGGCTGCCTTCATGCACATGCAATGCCTTGCTGCTGAGGTGGCTGAAAATATGCAGGCCAAAGACGTGGTGGCCTATGTGAATTTCCGCGAAAGTGGATATTATGGCCATGCCATTGACAACATCCTGCCTCGAATTTTTGCGGTGCTGCCAGGGGTGGTCCAAAGTGGCCACAAGATGATCCTGGTGCTGCCGCCACTGGGGAAGCGTTCCCTGAGTGAAAACACCAAGCTGCTCTGTGAGGCGCTTGGCATTGAAGTTCGGCTCCGTGTGCCCATCTATCCACATCGTACCATGGGTCTGAGTGGCGTTTCCTCTTGGAGCCGCGAAATGCGACAGACCTTCCAACGTGCTGTGTAGGCCTCTCCTTTGCTGACGGGAACTGAAATGGACCACAGGTGTGATCCCTGGACCATTCCTCTATGGAGACCTGATGCTGAAAGCAGGTTGCAAAGTGCCACATGTCCCTGTCGCTTTGAGCCTGGCATCTTCCTGGGTCGCCACGCCACGCGGAACTCCCGACCCGTGCAGGGCGCGGAGTATCTGGAGGCGGAGTTCCAAGCCCGGGGCTTTGAGGTGGTTACGGATGCGGCAACGGTGCCCTTGCAGCAACTGGCGCGAAAGATCTACAGATCCTGCAGTTTGGTGGGATTTTCCGGAACAGCCATGGTGAATCTCATTTTTTTACCACCACACGCGGCGGTGGCAGATTTGAATCCATATCTCATTTATGCCAACTCCTGGCTATGGGCCCATGCACTGAACTACTGCTTCTGTCAAGTGCAGCCCCCACGGAAACTGGACCAACATGAGGCTTCAAAGTGGGCTGCGTTGATCCTTGACAACCAATCCGCGGAAGCAAAAGATGCGATGGGGTGTTCAATAGCCATGAGCCGTCATGAGCCCTGAGATCCGTGGGTTTTTGAATTTCCATCCTTCAAAGTAGTTTGCCTTCAATCTTTTGGTGGAAAGGTTTCACGGGCTCGTAGTGTGCTCTTCGCTTCTGCCAACGGGTTTTCTGCCCAGTTCGTCTCATCCTCTCTTGTTCGCAGGTTTATCGTCCTGGTCCAGCCCTCAAAGTCCACTGAAAGCTGAAAGTCTTGTGCTGATTTTGTGTGTCTGAAAAATGGTATACCCACAAGACAGCAATTGAAGTCGTTTTAACACGTTTTAACAGAGACGGTGGTGATCAACCATCAGATTTTTGGGTACAGCAAAACTGTTAGGTAAGAACCGAATAAGAATTTTCCAGCCTACCCTGAGGTTCTTAAATCCGATCTGCGGACACATAGCAAAATTGTGAACGAGTACCATCAAGTTCTTAAGGGGTCAGTTCTTCATTTTCACTTAGAGGTGCAGTTCCATCGAAAAAATACACAATATTACACCGGGTAAAATTAACCTCACTCAAAAAAAAATGGGCAGAACAAACCATTTACCCACCATTTCTCATTTCCTCATTGTGTCTCCCCTGTTGTTTTCCCTGTGGCTTTTTCCTCCGTTGGCTCAGTGACCCCACCCTGCAATTCAAGTAGCCAGTAATTATGTGGGTGAATCCAGCAGCTGAAGTTCTTTAATGCAATGGGTTCTTTTCAACAATGGTTTCACTGTTCCCAGTTCCAGACGCACCCACGAGGTGTGGAGGAGGTGGTGCACCGGCTGCAGTTCTCGCGAAAGGAACGGGTGGTGTATCTCTTCCGATGGCTGGAGCGACTCGTCCGGAAATGGGTCAGTCATCGTTTTCCCCATTACCCTCTGATAAACCAACATAGCTGTAGAAAATCACCATTTTGTAGTGGGTAAATCAACTATAAAATCTATAAATGGCCATTTTCAATAGCTATGTTAAATTCCCAGAGGGTAACATGGCCATTTGGAGGTTCCATTTTTAGACAGACCCATATGAGTCCGTCAGAACTCCATTTGCTGCAGCTTGTCATCTCAGCAATCACCGAGGCGCCAATTGGATCCGGACCTGAAGAAACCACGACAACGAGCTCAACATGTGTGCTGCTTAGGTTCTGAGGATTCTGTATGGTTTAATGTGTTGACATTGACATTATATCCACATGATATCACCGTTATATCCCCATTATGGTTGGTTGTATATGCCCATGACTCCCCATATAAAAATGGAATGGTTGCAGTTTGTTGCCAATTGCAGATTCGCACACTTGCTCATCGGAGAAAACCGTGTTGCTTCCAAGGTCCGCTCATTGCTGCAATTGTGTTGTGAACCAACAGACGTGGAGGAACTTGCAAAGGACAGTCCCGGAGTTTCAGTGCATCACAGTGGTTTTTCAGTGAAGACTGTACAGCAGTAGCATCTTCTTCTCCTGAATTTCACTCCTGAGCCCTTCTGAACCCTTCTCCAAGACGGCTTTCCCGTTTGGCTTTCGCACTTGGTGGTCTAGGACGTTTTCTGTGGATCAGTCAATCTGCCAGGAGATGTGGGCTCAAAAGTGCTTAAAGGATGCAGATGTGACTCTGGCAGAAGAGGAATATACCGATTTTGAGCTCAGGCTGGATGGGCAGTCCTTTGAGACTTTTTTCTTGTGGCATGTTCAAACTCCTCCCCCTTTGATTCGCTACCTTGACCACAAGTTCAAAGTCTAACCGGTGGAAGCTTGCCATCTTTTGTTTGTCCCACATATTTTTGTCAAGGTGTCCATTCTTTTCCGCCAGGCTCCAAGTCTTCAAAAGCCTGGCCAGCCGCGCGCAGGGCCTACAGGGCCTGGAACGTGAAGTGTTGCTGGCCGTGGGCCACAGCAGCGCTCCGCAGCTCCAAACCTTGGCGGACGCCGGGGGCCGGACGCCGCTGGATGTGCAACTGAGGCGCTTGGCGCAGGAAGCGCTGGAGGGCCCTGGTGGCGTGGAGAGCTTGGGCAAACAACCTGGGCATTCCGTGAATTGCCAGGTGGGGGGATGAATTTTTTTGTGGATGTTTAGTTGATGTCAGGTTGGAGGTGTCCAACAAAATGGGGGTCATCCCAGTCATCATCCATTTTTCTTTAGGATTTTCCATTCTCAACCATCCAGCAAATAGGGGTAGCCTCTGGTAAACATACAAAAAACGATGGAAAGATCCACCATTTTTCATGGGAAAATCCACTATAAAATCACTATAAATGGCCATTTTCAATAGCTATTTTGACATCACCAGAGGGTGCCTCCATTTTACGAAAGGCCGCCTTACGGCTCCACCGTACGCCAGGCCTGCGATCGCCTCACCCGTCCGAGGGAGGTGGCTGCGTCCTTACGCCTGGCCGAGCAACGGGCGCAAAAGGCGCAGGAGAAGACGACGCGAAAATGGCGATTGCTGCAGGTCCTGCTCGAGGTTGGCAGAAATTTATGGCTGAGGGGGGGGAAAGGACCTAGAAATGGTTGAGTAGGAAGAATTGACCAATTCAATTTAATATAGTGGTTAAGAACAGTTACGAATGGTGAATGATGCCAGTGGAGGCAGCTTGGGGTAATATTCGAGCTGTTTATTGAAGTTTGATGATCTCTATGATGACTTTTGGCGAATGACAAAAACATGTATTGATTATTTATTGGCGGTTAGTTACTACCTGGTTTATTGATGTGTATTGGGCATCATTCTTACCATTGTGGTTGAATCATATTGAATCCCTACCAACTACCTAGTACGGTACAGGATGGGAAGGCATACAGATTTGATCACTGCTCACATCAATGGATAATTTGGGGGAATTTAGTGGACGAATTGATATTTGGAGCACCAACAATAGGGATTTCCAGCATCATCAGCCATTTCACAGGGCAATTGCAGGATCAACAACCAAAAAAACGGATGGTTGTCAGTCAATGTTAATACTCAGAAACATGGAAGAAGATTACCTGCATTTGTAGCCGCCTAGATGTTAAACTGTTAAGTTTAAGTTCGCATGCTCACAGATTTGGTTCACATTTTTCAGGACACCTCCAATATTTGACTGATCAAAGGAAGTTTAGGGGGAGAAACTTCCGTGTTACGGACTTTTAGAATGTCAGGGAAAGAGTTAGTCAAAGAAAGAGTTAGTGAGGGAAAGAGTTAGTCAAAGAAAGAGTTAGTGAGGGAAAGAGTTAGTCAAAGAAAGAGTTAGTGAAGGAAAGAGTTAGTCAAAGAAAGAGTTAGTGAGGGAAAGAGTTAGTCAAAGAAAGAGTTAGTGAGGGAAAGAGTTAGTCAAAGAAAGAGTTAGTGAGGGAAAGAGTTAGTCAAAGAAAGAGTTAGTGAGGGAAAGAGTTAGTCAAAGAAAGAGTTAGCAAAGAAACAGTTAGTCAGGGAAGGAGTTAGTCAAAGAAAGAGTTAGTGAGGGAAAGAGTTAGTCAAAGAAAGAGTTAGCAAAGAAACAGTTAGTCAGGGAAAGAGTTAGTCAAAGAAAGAGTTCGTCAGGGAAAGAGTTCGTCAAAGAAAGAGTTAGTCAAAGAAACAGTTAGTCAGGGAAAGAGTTAGTCAAAGAAAGAGTTAGTGAGGGAAAGAGTTAGTCAAACAAAGAGGTAGTCAAAGAAACAGTTAGTCAGGGAAAGAGTTAGTCAAAAGAAAGAGTTAGTCAAACAAAGAGTTAGTCAAAGAAACAGTTAGTCAGGGAAAGAGTTAGTCAAAGAAAGAGTTAGTGAGGGAAAGAGTTAGTCAAAGAAAGAGTTAGTGAGGGAAAGAGTTAGTCAAAGAAAGAGTTAGTCAGGGAAAGAGTTAGTCAAAGAAAGAGTTAGTGAGGGAAAGTCAGGGAAAGAGTTAGTCAAAGAAACAGTTAGTCAGGGAAAGAGTTAGTCAAAGCAAGAGTTAGTCAGGGAAAGAGTTAGTCAAAGAAAGAGTTAGTCAGGGAAAGAGTTAGTCCAAAGCAAAGAGGTTAGTCAACAAAGAGTTAGTCAAAGAAACAGTTAGTCAGGAGAGTAGTCAAAGAAGAGTTCGTGAGGGAAAGAGTTAGTCGAGAAAAAAGAAAGAGTAGTGAGGGAAAGAGTTAGTCAAAGAAAGAGTTAGTCAAACAAAGAGTAGTCCCAAAGAAAACCAGTTATCAGGGAAAGAGTTAGTCCAAAGAAAGAAGTTGTGAGGGAAAGAGTTAGCAAAGAAACAGTTAGTCGGGAAAGAGTTAGTCAAAGAAAGAGTTAAACTCTAGGATCGTTCCTCACTGTAAATGGCATTGCAAAGTGTGCTGGTGATGAAGTTGCCGATGAGTTGTGAAGAGTCTCGCCACGAAATGCGTTTTTGAGAGATAGCAGATGCACGAAACCATATGTTTTTCCATACAAAGTCCGTCCGACGTCGATGATCTACCTCTGCGGTGCGACGGGTGCCGAGACGGTCTCGTGTGTTGGTCGGATCATGGCGGATCATTCTCGGATCGGTTCCGCATTGTAAATGGGGTTTCACCTGTTTTTCGTGCATGTGCGGTCGACAGAATTCCATTGTGATTTGCAACTGTAGGATCGTTCCCGCATTGTAAATGGGGTTGCAAGTGGTGCTGGTGGATGAGTTGCCGATGGAAGTCCATTGTGATTTGCAACTCTAGGATCGTTCCCTCACTGTAAATGGCATTGCAAGTGGTGCTGGTGGAGGAGTTGCCGATGGAGTTTTGGAGGAAGTCTCGCACGAAATGCGTTTTTGAGAGATAGCAGATGCACGAAACCCTATGTTTTTCCATACAAAGTCCGTCCCCGAACGTCGATGATCTACCTCTGCTGTGCGACGGGTGCGAGACGGTCTCGTGTGTGGTCGGATCATGTTCGGATCATGTTCGGATCGGTCTCGGATCATGCTCGGATCGGTTCCGCATTGTAAATGGGGTTTCAATTGTTTTTCGTGCATGTGTGGTCGACAGAATTCCATTGTGATTTGCAACTGTAGGATCGTTCCCGCAATGTAAATGGGGTTGCACGTGGTGCTGGTGGATGAGTTGCCGATGGAATTCCATTGTGATTTGCAACTCTAGGATCGTTCCCTCACTGTAAATGGGGTTGCAAGTGGTGCTGGTGGAGGAGTTGCCGATGGAGTTTTGAAGGAAGTCTCGCACGAAATGCGTTTTTGAGAGATAGCAGATGCACGAAAGCCTATGTTTTTCCATACAAAGTTCGTCCCCGAACGTCGATGATCTACCTCTGCGGTGCGACGGGTGCGAGACGGTCTCGTGTGTGGTCGGATCATTCTCGGATATTCTCGGATCATGGTCGGATCGGTTCCGCATTGTAAATGGGGTTTCATCTGTTTTTCGTGCATGTGTGGTTGACAGAATTCCATTGTGATTTGCAACTGTAGGATCGTTCCCGCATTGTAAATGGGATTGCAAGTGGTGCTGGTGGATGAGTTGCTGATGGAATTCCATTGTGATTTGCAAGTCTAGGATCGTTCCCTCCCTGTAAATGGTTGCGTCAAGGTTCCTTCGTGCTGTGGCTGCATTGGTAATACTATTGTCTTTTGCAGCTGGATTTCGTAAATCGTATTGGAGTGGCTGCATGAAGGCTGCGACAGTGATTTGTCAGCAGATTTTCTCCATTTTGGCGCTAGTGATTTTCCTTCTAAAAATCCTTTTAAAAAGTGCTTCAAAATCGTCTTTTTTCGCTCTGGCGTCGAGATCCGGTTTTGGAGCTACAATTTCCAACGCCGTTGCGCGTAGTTCTATTGTGTTTTGCAACTCAGTCTCTGCAGATCGCATTGTAATGGCTGCGTCAAGGTTGCTTCGTGCTGTGGCTGCATTTGTCATACTATTGTCTTTTGCAGCTCGATCTCGTAAATCGTATTGGAGTGGCTGCATGAAGGCTGCGACAGTGATTTGTCAGCAGATTTTCTCCATTTTGGCGCTAGTGATTTCCTTCTAAAAATCCTTTTAAAAAGTGCTTCAAAATCGTCTTTTTTTCGCTCTGGCGTCGAGATCCGGTTTTGGAGCTACAATTTCCGACGCCGTTGCGCGTAGTTCTTTTGTGTTTTGCAACTCAGTCTCTGCAGATCGCATTGTAATGGCTGCGTCAAGGTTGCTTCGTGCTGTGGCTGCATTTGTCATACTATTGTCTTTTGCAGCTCGACTTCGTAAATCGTATTGGAGTGGCTGCATGAAGGCTGCCACAGGGATTTGTCAGCAGATTTTCTCCATTTTGGCGCTAGTGATTTTCCTTCTAAAAATCCTTTTAAAAGTGCTTCAAAATCGTCTTTTTTTCGCTCTGGCGTCGAGATCCGGTTTTGGAGCTACAATTTCCGACGCCGTTGCGCGTAGTTCTATTGTGTTTTGCAACTCAGTCTCTGCAGATCACATTGTAATGGCTGCGTCAAGGTTGCTTCGTGCTGTGGCTGCATTTGTCATACTATTGTCTTTTGCAGCTCGATCGTAAATCGTATTGGAGTGGCTGCATGAAGGCTGCGACATGGATTTGTTAGCAGATTTTCTCCATTTTGGCGCTAGTGTTTTTTGTTGCACGTAGGTTTAGAGCAGTGTGAAGTGTGGGGCGTGAAGAGTGCAGTGTGAAGTGTGCAGTGTGAAGGAAGCAGTGGGAAGTGAGAAGTGTGAAGTGTGGAGTGAGAAGTGTGAAGTTTGGAGTGTGAAGGAAGCAGTGAGAAGTGAGAAGTGTGAAGTGAGAAGTGTGAAGTGTGGACTGTGAAGTGTGGAGTGCGAAGAACGCAGCGTGAAGTGTGAAGTGTGAAGTGTGAGGTTTGGAGTGTGAAGGAAGCAGTGAGAAGTGTGAAGTGTGGACTGTGAAGTGTGAAGTGTGAGTGAAGTGTGGAGTGCGAAGTGCGAAGTGCGAAGTGAGAAGTGTGAAGTGTGAGTTTTGGAGTGTGAAGTTTGGAGTGGGAAGGAAGCAGTGAGAAGTGAGAAGTGTGAAGTGTGGAGTGTGAAGTGTGGAGTGTGAAGTGCGAAGTGAGAAGTGTGAAGTTAGGAGTGTGAAGGAAGCAGTGAGAAGTGAGAAGTGTGGAGTGTGAAGTGCGAAGTGCGAAGTGTGAAGTGTGAGGTTTGAAGTGTGAAGGAAGCAGTGAGAAGTGAGAAGTGTGAAATGTGGAGTGTGAAGTGTGAAATGCGAAGTGAGAAGTGTGGACTGTGAAGTGTGAAGTGTGAAGTGTGGACTGTGAAGTACAAAGTGTGAAGTGTGGACTGTGAAGTGTGAAGTGTGAAGTGTGGACTGTGAAGTGTGAAGTGTGAAGTGTGGACTGTGAAGTGTGAAGTGTGCAGTGTGGAGTGTGAAGTGTGAAGTGTGAGGTTTGGAGTGTGAAGGAAGCAGTGAGAAGTGAGAAGTGTGGAGTGTGAAGTGTGGAGTGTGAAGTTTGAAGTTTGGAGTGCGAAGAGTGCAGTGTGCAGTGTGAGGTGTGGAGTGTCGAGGGAAGGACACGGTCGGGACAGGGTGTCTTTGAACTATAGGTCATTTATGTTTGGGAAACTTCCGCCGCCGGCTTGCCCGGGTCTATGTTAAACCATGATAAAACCATGGTTTCCCGTAGATTTTCCATACTTTTCCCTTCACCCACCGTTCTCGAGGCTGCCGAGCTGCCTTCACCCGATACTTCTGCCTCACCTCTGGCGCTGTGTACTTCCTGCGGTGCGCAGACGGCGCGGCTGATGGCCTGCGGCCACGTGGCGTGCCAAGGGCATGAGACCTGCAACTGCGAGGGCAAGGAGCTGGCGGTGAGTTTGGACTTCCGGAACTGTGAGGAGAAGGGCGGAACCACCGCCATTTTGGCCGGGCTGGGAAGAAACTGCAGTTGTGGTCAATTTGTTTTCTGTTGGACATTGTGATGTATGCATGGTGTGCGTTGTTCTTTTTCGTTTGGACCGACCACATCCAACCACTGCCCTGAGAGGATTCCTCGGTCTGCTCCAAGATTGATGGCATGGTGCGCACCATTCAAAAAATTCTCTCTGAAAATCCCAAAGTTCAATGCTTGGTTTTCTCCCAGTGGACCTCGACTTTGCGAAAGCTGGAGGACGCTCTGCGTGCGCAAAACCTGGAATCGATCATGCCAGGTTCCACAAAACGGCGACGTGGCCGTACGGCTGTGAAGTCCATAGTTCTGCTGACCACTGACTTTCTTTGCTCGGAAAAACTTGGACGACAAGACAGACAGGAACATGCTGCCTTGGATGAGCACGCAGTGACCCGACATGTTTTTCTGGCCAACACTTTCTACACGGCACCCGCCTTCACGGCTGACGTGCTCGAGCAACGAATCATCGACTTTGCCAAGACGAGTCAACTTGGGGTTGCCTCAGCAGCGATCCTTCACCGTTTTGTGATGAATGATACGGTCCCGCGGCATGGAACAATGGATGCGTTTGTCCAAAAGAGGGGATACACCAAACTTATCCGCAACATCCTTTGATAATGAGGGTTCAAACATGTTCAAACCATGGGGTTTTGAAAGGGTTTTCCCATGTTTTCCCGTCATTTTCAGAGAACTTGGAGGAATTTGGAGGACGTGATTTGCCCATTAAGGCAGCCCTCGAGGCTTGCAGCAGACAGTGCATGTCTTGTCAATACCTGGCCAGCTTCAATATGTAGGGAGAGACATGGACCCAGATGGTGAGCTCACGATTTAATTGTATCATCTATACCTGCCACATATCAATATATATATAAGATCATGTATCATATGAGGATATATATACATATAATATATGAATCATATAACATATGTATATATATATATATGTATTAATATATACATATATATATATCTAGACTATAGATGCCAACAAAAACATATTCACTACAATAATACATTCATAAATATCATGTATGATGAATTATATCTGCAAAATTCTGCAAGTATTGCACCATAAACTCTAACAATGACCATCCAAAGCATTTGAAGATCCCTTTCTGAACGGGAAACCATGGGTTCAGCCGAGATTGAAGCCACTGGCGAGCTGATTTCAGCGGAGACTGGCCACAAGGCCCACTGTCCTGAGCTGCCACAGGTGGGTCATGGAAAAACCCTATGGATTCTGGGGGATTTTCAACATGATTATAAACGGGATTATATAGTAAATATATGGGATTATGTGAGATTTCGTGGGATTTAACATGATTAATAAGTCACTATCAATGGATAGAAATGGATGGATTTCACCAGCAAAAGATGGGATTTTATTTTAGACCATCCATTTTATATGGATGTAGTGGGGATGTAATGAGGTTATGGTGAGGATATAACTTGACATAACCATGTACCCAACAATATGCCCTAGAATCCTGGACCTGTGCTGTGGGTTTGCAAAGCCAGGGTCAATCAATCACCACCCCAGCTCCTAGCTGAACCATTGCCAAACCATACCAAGCCTCCCAGAAAAACATGGTTAGAGGGATATGATAGGGATATGTTGAATGGGAAACTCCGGAAACTCCCACATTTGGAGTAAAACTATGGAGTTTCCTATGGATTTCCCCGAAAAAATCAACACCTCTGAACCACGAGGCATGAAGCGAAAGCGCGCTGTTCAGATGGCTTTGGTGCCATGACAAGATGAAGGATTGGGACATGGCCAAAGTTGCACAAGATTTTGGAATTCCAACAAATCAGATTTCGGATGGCCTTAAAAACCATGATTTTAGCATCTTTTTGCGGCCAGGAGTTTGAGTTGAAATGGATTTTCGCAAAGGAACCACTTTCCCAATCCTTCTGATTGCGATTTTTGACCGTTTCTTTGGTCTCACTGGGTGACCCATTTGTACAGTACACTGGGAGGTGCCCAGGTGTTGATTTCTGCGCCAAACCGGCAGCAGAGGTTCGAAACTGTGCGCACTTTGGAAAGCCACAAAAACGATCGAAGGATGGAATTCTTTTCAACGTGGCCATAATTAGTTGGGATTATCCAATAATAGTACAATATGGCCACGTTGAAAATAAGCATTAAAATACTATGGTTGAAAATAAGCATTATCCAATAATAGTTATCATTATTGTAACTATTATCCAATAATAGTTGATGAAGAATTGGATAATAGTTACAATAATAATAATGCTGTAATACGCATGGAAGTTTGGACACAGAGTAATCCACAAAAGTGACTGGACGCCGGGATGCCCTGTCATGGATGAGACGGAGCAAAAAACTGGATTGGCAAGAGATTACCAGTTGCAGTACCATGAGTAGCCCAATGTCCAACACTTCGAATGTGTCAAAGTGTCAAAAACTTTGTGCCCCAAACCCCAATTTTTCTCATTTTTTGTATTAACTCATCCGCATGTGTTGCATGCACTGACTCAACGGCTATGGTTCAGAACTCTTCACCAGCAAAATTGGATGGTTCAGGGTCACAACACCATATTATCAAAGTGTAAAGAATAGCGGTAGACAGCAAACATTGTGGTAATATCACATATTTACATAAACAAATCTAACATTATCTAGCTAAAAACAATTAAAAACCATTGCAAGAAAAGCATGTCCCAAAATTTATATCTGCGCCAAAGGTGGAAGATTTGAAGGCGACGAATCGCCTGGTGCAAACGCCCTTGGAAGCAGTGGATGCTCTCTTTGGGGAGGTGGGGTTGCTGGTTGCCAGCTGCGATTGCAGCATCCCCTGGTATACTGTCAAGGATCAGGGACAATCTGAGATGGCCAGTTGGAAAAGAAAGGGTCATTTTAATGGAAAATCATTGGCAAACACTGAGCATTTTCCTTCTGGTCATGTTAGCTGCGGAGTATTCCTGGATAAGTCTTTGACATCTTCCATCTTCGGGCAGATCAAAGTGTCGCGAGATTCCAGTCGCTATTCAACTCCTTGGCAAAACGTGTGAATTGGGGAAGTCTACTCCTGGCCGTTGGAACATGTTGGAACAACTGCTTGGTTCACCGCAGATTTGAACATTTTTCCTAGACATACGCAATTTTGGGGCAACTACAGTAGGTGTTTCTCAAAATTTGGGTAGCCCATGTCGCCTTTGGTTTCCCCGTTCGGAATCCTCCATATTCTTGAACCATACAGCCCCCCAAAAAGATCGAACAGGTGAAATTTACCAAACAAAATAAGTCACTATAAATAAGTCACTTTTATGGGATTATGTAGTAAATATATGGGATTATGTGAGATTTTATGGGATTTAAATGGACAATGATTTCCTGCAACGTTTGGATCTTCCAGGTGGGGTTGCTCATCCCCACCCTGAAGCCGCACCGCCCTAGGCGACTTCGGCTTGGACCTATGAGGTGGCCACTGCGCTAGTTGACCCTGAGGCCGGATGGGGATGGTTGGTTCACCAGAGGGGGACCTCGTGGCACCTTCAACCACTGCTTTTTTTGGGGCAAAATGGCCAAGAACTGGGGTCAAAGTCCTGAAAATAGGTGGAAGACCTACACTTCCCACTTTTTCTGTGGGGTAACACGCCCAATGGGTAAAGCGCCAACATCTTTGGATTTCCCAAATCCGCCATGTCCGCCACGAGGCAAAGTTGCCGGAAGATGAGAAAGGCAACCGACTGAGTACACGTTTCGATACGAAAACAACTGCTACATCTTGAACCAAACCCAGGAAAACTCGTTCAGGACAGAGGCTTGTCGCCAGAACAGTGGGAAAAATTGCAACGTCCTCTGAGTTTGCTTTTTGCTTTCATCTTCTGTTCAGAGAAAATATGCGTGGTTGCAACGTTGAGGCTTGAGAGTCGTGGATGCGTAGGGTGCCCCAGTCGGTCAGATCTCAGAACGATTCAAATTCAGCCATGACGGCATAGGGACAGAGGGGACAGAGCATGTTTGAACCCCGTTTTTGTGAGTCAAGTTTCATGACACCTGCCTGTCCTTCTAAGTTTTGACGCTTCTGTTCCAATACTTTAACTGGTGTGTCACTTTGGCTTTGAAAGAGATGGTTTAGCCCGCTTTTTGGAGAAGTAATCTTCAGCTTTTGAACAGGTTCCTGGACAATGTGGGCTACTGTGTGTCTGCCAGCAGCACGAGGCCATGGTGCTTTGAAACTGACTGCTTTGAGTCGCTTAGGGGCAGACAGACCAGGGTCTGGGGCAAACCGCGACCTGTCCCGCAGCCATCATTCCAGTTCCAACGGCAACAGTGCTTCCGCGATAACTCGTCAAACCCTTCGCCATGGGTTGGGGACACGGTGGTAAGGGCTATTGGCACCACGGGCACCATCACCATCATCATGCTCATGGTCTTGGGAAGGCAGTGGCAGAAGCTGCCGTCCTTGGCACTGCAGCCATTGCCGGAGCAGCAGTTGCCACCGCCGTCGCAAACCGCGCACCACCGCCGCCACGGCGTGAAGTCGTGGTGGTCCCAGCAGTAGCCACAGCTGCACCTGTAGCCACTGCAACCCCTGTGTTTGGAACGGCGACTGCTCCAGTGGTGGTTGTGAAAGGAAAAGGAAAAGGATGGAAAGGCAAGGGCAAAGGCAAGACGGAAGTCATTGAAGTTCCCCCTCTTGGAGTGTCAGCAGTTGGCATTCCGGCATCTGCTCTCTCGAAGCAGGGTGGTGTGACCTACTTCGGTGTGGATGTGGTGCCAGAGACCGGGGCTTCCTACCGAGTGCAGAAGCGATACAACGACTTTGAAAAGTTGAAGGACAGATCAAGCGGGGAGACAGGAATGGAAAGTATGGAAAGTTAGGATCCCAGTCAATCCCAGTGGCTTCATAAGGTTTCCATTTGCAACTCAACTGTCACCATTGATATATTTGCGCAGCTTCTTTTCGATATTTTTGCATTTGTAGCAGACATAAAGCCACTTCAGAAAAGTTGATCCTTGGATTTATTCAGATCCCAAGCTTGCCAGGACAGCCTCAACTATATGGCGCCAGGGTCCAGAGTGACCTCCGATTTTCCTCCAAAGCATCTCTTTAGCTGCGAAGGGCCTAAACTTGAAGACCGACGCCATGGCTTGGAGAGGTTGGATGGGAGGGAAGTGCAAAATGATTTCTAGATATTGATGTTTCTAGATTCAGTCTGATTCGGTGATTTTCTTTGCAGAGTTTGAAACATGAGAATTGCAAGATGTCGCAAGTGACCGAAGTTTGCTTTACTTTCACCATTTTTCACCTTTCAAGTTTCAGACTTTCCAGGTGGTTGACCCGTGTGCTGAACGATCCCCACAGCCGGGGCCTTTGGTGTTTGGAGCTTCGTCAATTCCTGGAAGTTGGTGGGGTCCACACCCTTCCTGGCACCCTTCCTTCGGCCGAACCCCCAATTCCAGCAGCCTCCGCACCAGTCGAACCTGAAGGAGACTCGCTGGATGTTGGGAACTTGGTAACGACACACAGATATTATATAAATGAGCTGGTCATTGTTGGAATTCTAGAAAGGAATGTTCAGCTGGAACCGAAACCATGAAGAATATTGGATTTTGTCGCCAAGACCATGGTTCTTTGCAATGTGTAGAAATCAGAAACAAACCTCATGTGTACTCAATATATACTGCAGGACAAGTCTTGCAGATTGCGATTCCTGCGGGAGTCAGCAGCGGACAGACGTTGTCTGTGACTGTGCCTGATGGACAACAACTCAACTTCACCGTCCCCCCGGGTGTGTCCGGGGGGTCAGAGCTACAATTGTGGTATGACCCAGTAGCTGGCACTGTCAGTCCTTTGGTCTGACCGTGCCTTGAGCTGTTGCCAGCTATCAACCCCGAAACCCAGAAGGTTCAGTGCTGCTGGGAGCATGGAATCTGAAGGTTTAGTGCTCCAAGAGCATGCTTGCCCTTGCGCAATGTTTCATTCATACAATGTTTGACTCCTCTCCAAGCACTGCCACTTGGGCAGTGACAAGAAGGAATGTTGGCTTTGCTAGAAAGCCACCAATATCTTCATTTTGCAGAATGCATCAGCATGCCTTTTTGCTTAACTCTTTGCTATGCTTGTACAGAACAGCGTACAGAGAGTGCAGTGAACAAAAAACATACTATCCTCTGCAGTATGAGCGTCAGCCCACTCATATGATTCTTTGGCAATATCTTTGGCATTAGACGCTACAATTACTCTGTCCATGTTTGTTTTCTTCTTTGAAATGCAGGCTTTCGACCAAGCACATGCAACACTTGTCAGATTGGGAACGACCTTCACCATTTCTACCTTAGCTATCTACAAGGGTTTTGGGCATAAGTTCACCAGAGCCATGATGACCATCATTCATCCTGCAGCCGTCATTCCAAAACTCGAACGGCCAAAGGGTGCTTTCCTGAAAACCATTTGAAGCCTGCCATGGGTTGGGGAAAGGGCAAAGGCTATTGGCATCACCATCATCATCCTCATGGCATTGGAAGGGCCGTGGCAGAGGTTGCCGTTGTTGGCAGTGCAGCCATTGCCGGAGCAGCAGTTGCCACCGCTGTCGCAGCAAACCGCGCACCACCGCCGCCACGGCGTGAAGTCGTGGTGGTCCCAGCAGTAGCCACAGCTGCACCTGTAGCCACTGCAACCCCTGTGTTTGGAACGGCGACTGCTCCAGTGGTGGTTGTGAAAGGAAAAGGAAAAGGATGGAAAGGCAAGGGCAAAGGCAAAGGCAAGACGGAAGTCATTGAAGTTCCCCCTCTTGGAGTGTCAGCAGTTGGCATTCCGGCATCTGCTCTCTCGAAGCACGAGGGTGTGACCTTCTTTGGTGTGGATGTGGTGCCAGAGACCGGGGCTTCCTACCGAGTGCAGAAGCGATACAACGACTTCGACCAGTTGAAGGACAAGTAACGGAGGTGGAAGATGAGAGAATACCTGTCATAGTTCCATTTTGTCTCCCGTCTCCAAAGCTTGTAAACTTGCTGCATCCACTGCATCAATGTTGTGCAGCCACCTCGCTACATGACACAATGCCAAAGGCAAGGCCAGCTCCAGAAATTAAAACTTGGCTTTGTTCAAAAGCTTGCCAGGACAGCCTCAACTATATGGCGCCAGGGTCCAGAGTGACCTCCGATTTTCCTCCAAAGCATCTCTTTAGCTGCGAAGGGCCTAAACTTGAAGACCGACGCCATGGCTTGGAGAGGTTGGATGGGAGGGAAGTGCAAAATGATTCCTAGATATTGATGTTTCATTGATATTTCTAGATTCAGTCTGATTCGGTGATTTTCTTTACAGAGTTTGAAACATTGCAAGATGTCGCAAGTGACCGAAGTTTGCTTTACTTCCACCATTTTTCACCTTTCAAGTTTCAGACTTTCCAGGTGGTTGACCCGTGTGCTGAACGATCCCCACAGCCGGGGCCTTTGGTGTTTGGAGCTTCGCGGATTCCTCGAAGTCGGTGGGGTCCATACCCTTCCAGACCAAGCACCGCCCCTGGCAGCCTCTGCACCAGCCGAAGCTGAAGGCGGGGGAAAGGTCGTTGGTACTGTAACAGATCAACTTTTTCTCCATGGACACTGTGTCTATTGCCTCTATATAAATATAAATCATCATCTACATAAGCACACAGACAGAGTCAGAGGTTTCCGGCTGGTTAGATATCAGGAAATCTGTGTACTCTCAATTATATATTCAGATCCTCAGCACGTCAAGTCTGCCGCACCTGTACGTATTACTTGCTCCAGTTTCGATAGCTGTGAAATGCATCCGCATCCACATCCTTATATCCAATTGAATCTCAATACGCATGCATGTGAACAGGACAGGAATGGGACTGGAGCAACTGGAGTGCCACTTATTTCCCTGTTCTGCAGGACAAGTCTTGCAGATTGCGATTCCCGCGGGAGTCAGCGGCGGACAGACGTTGTCTGTGACCGTGCCTGATGGACAACAACTCAACTTCACCGTCCCCCCGGGTGTGTCCGGGGGGTCAGAGCTACAATTGTGGTATGACCCAGTAGCTGGCACTGTCAGTCCTTTGGTCTGACCGTGCCTTGAGCTGTTGCCAGCTATCAATCCTGAAATCCAGAAGGTTCAGTGCTGCTGGGAGCATGGAATCTGAAGGTTTAGTGCTCTGGAGAGCATGCTTGCCCTTGCGCAACGTTTCACTTACAACATGATTCACTCGCGAGCCACCGTTTCTTGGGCAGTGGCAAGGAGTGTTGGCTTTCCTAGAAAGCCGTCAATCACGTTTTCATTTTTGCATATTTTTGCAAAGTGCTTTTTTTTGCTCATCTCTTTGCATTGCACAGAACAGTTATAGATAGAAAGCGCGTCGAACGAGAGAAACGTCTCCCTTTGTCCGGGATCATCTCCAAGAACCGTTCAATGGCAATTTTTTTCAATGCCAAGATTGGGAGATCTGAGCTTGTCTGAAGCTAGAGTCCCCCAAGATGACATGGTTCCAGAACGTGTTTTTTCATATTTTTTCCATTACTTAGTGGCTGTAAGTTGAGGGTGCGTCCTTTAGTTTTGGGCAAACCCACATCATGGGCTGTTGTTGATCTATCCCCATGGCCATAACCCCGGAATGCTCCCAGACTCCTTATGATATCCCATGATTTGACGGTTAAGTTAAGTTAATTTCGATTAAATCCTACGTAAAATCCCAGGATTGTTAATGCTTAACTCCCATTTGAAGCCCATTTGATGGTTAAATCCGATTATTTGATGGTTGAATCATCTTAAATCCCATTTCATCCTAATTTCTCATGGTAAAAATGGTAAAATCCCAATTTTCCCAATTCTTTGATGGTTAAATCAGTTAAATCCCATCAAAAGCCTGGGACACTGGGCCAAGTCCTGCCTTCTGCCTTCGTGTAGGTATCTTCACCGGGCCGTGCGAGGCCGAGTACCTGGCATCCTACATCAATGTCGCCTGCCTGAGGACCATCCGAGGATGAAATGATCGGTGCAACGGGGGGGCCATATTTATACCATATTTATACCGTTTGATATCCATTGATGTGGGGAAAATGATGATAAACCCATGATAAACCAGGATGAAGCTCTGGACATATTTTGTTGAATACTAAGTTGAATAGCCTATTTTCAGACAAAGCAAAGGGTGAAATGAAGCACTTGACTGGTGATGAACAAGCGAAAATGGGGTATACAATGGCATGAGACCATCAAAACAATTCAACACATATCGAAAAAATGGGGTGTAAACCATCAACCATGTTCAAACATTAGGCCATAGGGTTATAAACTATCAAACATCGGGTTGAAACCATGGGTTTATCACTGAAAAACCATGAAACATATTTTTTTTTTCCACACCGATGGGTGGCAAAATCTTTAGCACGATACTTTAGGCAGTTGGAACTACAGCACGGATTCAACCTAATCGGATGATTCGCATCCATAGCTACCAGCAACTTTCCCAGCACCAGGGTGTTGATTCATGGCCTTAAAAAAGGCCGCTGCCAACCAATTTGCAGCAGAGATTGTTTGCATCAATCACACAGTCTTTTTAAAACATAAAAAAGCGCATGTAACCAATGGTAGAGTAATGTCGATATGTCAAAACTTCGAGGTTTCGGAACATTGGATGGTCAGATTTTCCATATATTTTTTTGGTGAAATGACATTTTATTTGATTTTCTAGAGATTTTTCCAGATTTGTTTGGTGAAATCGGTGAAATGTCATTGGATTGGTTTAAGGGAAAATCTACAAGAAACCATGGTTTTTACCATTAAATATGAGGCTTTCCTGTAAATTTTCCCATCATCCAATTCTAAGAGTGAAATGACGTTTTTTTTTTGGTGAAATGACCGGGGAAACGAGCGATCGAAGCACAGGACCCGGAGCCGCCCGAGCTCCAAGACCCCGATGAGGCATGCCGCCATGCCAGCCACTGCTCCTCCCGGAAGGCCTCCGCCATGATTTCATGGGAATTTCATGGGGATTTCATGGGAATATCGGAAGATATATATTAATAATTATATATATATATAAATATAACTTATATAACCTACATCATGAAACGGTGTAGACTCCTACTTGTGACATGATATCATTGATGTTTATTGATGTTTATTGCCGAGTTTCCTTTCATGGTTCATAATTGGGATGCTTTATGGCATTGTGGATATTGTGGATCGCACATAGGATTGAATCCAGAGGAATAGACATACATATACATACACACACACACACATATATATATATACATATGTATATATATATATATGATATATATATATATATGATGTATATATATATATATATATATAAGGTACTCCGGTCACATAGAATATGATATGCGTTTTTTTCAATTTTGCAGTTGAACTCGATCGCTCATCAACTTAGAATATTCCCCCATTTCATGTTCATTTTTTTTCTCCCTATTTGGTGAAAAACGACATTTTTTCTCCCCATTTGAATTATCAACATATCACCCATACTGCAGCATAAACGGACATAAATAGACCTTTTTCAAATTTTCACCCCACCAAAATCCTTTGAATTATCAAAATATCATCCGTACTGCAGCATACATGGACATACATGAACATTTTTCAAGCTTTCACTCCACTAAAATCTTTTGAATTATCAAAATATCACCCATACGGCAACATACATGGACATGAATGAACAAGTGAAAGAATTTGTATGGCAAAAAAGTGGAAAAGTGAAGAATTTGTATGGAAACGTGAAGGATTTATAAAGAAAAGTGAAGAATTTCTATGGAAAAATGACGAATTCGTCTGGAAAAGTGAAAGAATTTATATGGCCCAACGATATTCTAAGTATAGGTTTTTTGACGTCAACTGTATTCTAAGTATCCTGTTTCAAGTTCAATTCTGGGGATGCCCTGGGAAGCCAAAATTTTTCAGTTTCATATTCTATGTGGGTGGAGTACTTTATATATATAAGACATAAATGATGATCAAGACTGGAGAAACCCCAAACAACTTGTGGATTTCTTACGAATAGTCTCTGACAGTTGGCTTCGAGTGCAAGGTGGTGCTTCTGTACTATTTGGGCCCGAGCAAGGCCGTGGCAAGCGGGGGCCTCGACGTTAAGTGTCTGTGCCAAGTTGTTGCGATTAACCTTTGGAAATCAAACATGGCGACGAAAAATCCATCATGCATGGTAAATCATTACTTTAAATCTCTATAGTAACGCCCAGAAAGATGGATCTTAGTAACATCATACTAAAATAGCAACAAATGTATAGGGTAACAGGGCAACATTTACCGCGGTTGCAGTTTCCTGAGGCCTATGTCCCAGAGGCGATGCGAGCAAGATCTACGAGGCGATGCCAGCAGAGGATCTGGCATTTTGTTTTTCTTAAAGGGATGAGATCTGCATCATAATGATGATCATGATGATGATGATGATGATGATGGTGGTGGTGGTGGTGATGATCCCAACTAACTTTCATATTGTTGGATCGGCTGAAACCAACCGGGTAGGCTTCATCCAGAGACTCAGAAGCCCGCTGACAGGTGCGAATAGAGGAGGATACGGTCCTTGTCTACTTGAACGATGCCTGTGAGCTGTACCTGCAGGCGTGTACGGGAACATGGGAGTTTCGCATTTGACGCAGCGTGGACTCTAAAGAAGATCTTGGGATGTTGCAACACACGTTTGGAATATGGACGTGATCCCATGAAATATGTGCGGGCTCAATGGCCGAGACCATCCCCAAGATGACCATGGGACCATATGGGACCATGGTGAACAAAACCCATCCCCGGTTGACCATTCCAGGAGCTGGGCCCTGGCCGAATCTTTGAGGTCGGCCGAGTCATAATTGGTGGGGAAGAATTGCCGGATTTTTTTTTCAGATTTGGCTCTGAAATCATGTGGCAGTGTGTCAAAACCTTGTACCCCTGGTGAACATCAAAATAGCTGGTAAATGGATGTTCATCCCACTAAAAAAGGTATTAATAGGTATTGATCCATACCCATGTTAAACCCATGGTTTCAGGTCAAGCAATTCCCTTAAAGCATTGCCGGCAGGTGAACCTGATGTTGCAGACGAAGCAGTCGCAACAGCAGGCACCCAAGGACTCAGCTGGTCTGTTCCTTTCTTGAATTTCAGGAAGTCTGGTTATGACCTGCATATTGAGGATTGCTCAACAAATATCTACTGATGAAGGGTTCCAGGTGGCATAGCTTGCACCGTCTCAACACATGGCAAAACAACTGATCCATGGTCCAAGTGATGTCACGGCCCCGAAGCCTTTTG
Organism: Cladocopium goreaui; assembly: GCA_947184155.2. Taxonomy (NCBI): domain Eukaryota; class Dinophyceae; order Suessiales; family Symbiodiniaceae; genus Cladocopium; species Cladocopium goreaui. The sequence continues at coordinate 25,440 of CAMXCT020001678.1, read as the reverse complement.
GGCTTTGTCATTTCCTCTTCGCCGAGCCCGAAGCCCCTTCGGGTGAAATCACCTTGAAAACAGCTGCTGGGCTCAACTAGAGATGCATTCAATACATTCATTCCCACAGATATCCTCTTAATTACAATGTGGGCCCCCCCAGTTATAAGATGGTTTATAAACCCCATTAACTATAGTTATAGGTACCATAAACCATAGTTATTGGAGTTATAAACCAACTTAGCTATCTAGGGGGCTCCTCTTAATTAGGATGGTTTTGTCTTTTTGAGTCTTGCAATTCTCACACATGTGAACCTCACAAGATCCTGGACATGGAATTACAACATGTGGTTGTGCCCCACAATATGGGCTTGTTCAGCAAGATTTTGGGGTCCAACAAATGATGGAACTATCCAAAATGAGTACATAGTTGATGAACATATCCACAACTCATATCCATCATTCCATCATTCCATCATTTCATAATTCCATAATTTCATAATTCGTGAACTATGAATCCATAATTCCATAGTTCTATAATTCCTTTATTGGTAATAATAGATAGACTCCTCCATATCCACAACTGATGGAGATTTCCGTAGCCCTTCACTGGCCTGGTGCCCCTGAGGCATCTTACAGCCGGCCACACGCCTGCCTCAGCGGGGCGCGGGTGGATTCGCAGTAGGAGTAACGCGGCCCGGTCTTTTGAACAGAAACAGATGGAATTCCCAAGATGTTTCATGTTCATGTTCAGCAACCCAAGAATGGATGAAACAAACACATATATAGATAGACGTGTTCTTGAATTCATATTTTGCGCGCATGTCAACATCATGAACATTGCAAAATGACTGTCAAGTTCTGTCTGCCATTTGTTATGACTTTTGTTCTAGTCAGCAAACTGCCAACCGTTAACAGAGTGAACAGTGTCACTAGTTTTTGGCCGGTGCTGCTTGGAACTTTACTTCAACGCCGACGCGACTGATTGTCGCCGTTTGCGGCCACTCGGCAGTTCAGTTTATCAGTGCAGTGACCCAGGGGCTGACTTTTTTGGATCAGTCTTTCTCACGTGGGGCGCGTGCACAAAAATGATGGATACCTCAATTCCTTCCATGGATTTTGGCAGCGGAAACTACTCAGATTTCATAGGTTTAGGGGACCCACATTTTCGGACATGCCCAAATTGTCCCTGGAATGGCCGATGGATCTAGTGCTCTGGAGGTTTGGCTGGGCTGTCGGACGATCCCAAATCAACGGAACAGTGGCTGAAACGCTGAATGATTGTTCATTGTCAGGGCTTCCCACTGAAATGATATGAGACTTATCACTATACGAGCGATTTTCGCCTTCTGAACCAATCAGAATTCTGGGATGTGAATTGTGAATGCCCATCTGCAGCACAGATGACGTGTCAAGCCATCGCTTTTGTTGAAGAGACCCCGTTTCAGACCACCACGGTTGCTCCCTGAGGTGACTTTACCATACTCGTGTCATTTTACCAAAGTTGGTGACCCCAGGGCGGTCAGCCGACCGTTTTGCGATGCCGGGGATGGGTCAAAGCCAAGGACCCACATACGTCATCTTTCAGAGAATTGATACAAAGGGCCTTGGGACTTGTAGCCTCGGAGAGCCCATCTAGATGAAGATGAAGATGAAGATGAAGATGAAGAAGATGATGATGATGATGATGATACACTGTTTATACAATGTTTTTTTAAATGTTTTTTCCCCAGCAGCGTAAGCTAATGGGGTCTTCAGCCCAGAATAGCTCCGGTGTGCACTGGTGCAGGCGCCGGGTCAGGTTCAACGAGGTTCCGGAGGTTGCGGAGAAGGTTCCGGAGAAGGTTCCGGAGAAGGTTCCGGAGGTCGGGGAGGCGGTGCCGGAGGTCGGGGAGGCTTTGGTGCAGAGCCAGGTCAGGTTCAACAGGGTTCCGAAGAAGGTTCCGGAGAAGGTCTGGGAGGCTTTGATGCAAAGCCAGGTCAAGTTCAACAGGATTCCGAAGAAGGTTCCGGAGGTCGGGCAGGCTTTGGTGCAGAGCCAGGTCAGGTTCAACAGGGTTCCGAAGAAGGTTCCGGAGAAGGTCTGGGAGGCTTTGATGCAAAGCCAGGTCAAGTTCAACAGGATTCCGAAGAAGGTTCCGGAGGTCGGGCAGGCTTTGGTGCAGAGCCAGGTCAGGTTCAACAGGGTTCCGAAGAAGGTTCTGGAGAAGGTTCCGGGAGGCTTTGGGCCTTAGGTCAGGTTCAACAGGGTTCTGGAAAAGTCTCCGGAGAAGGTCTGTGCAGCCAGGTCAGGTTCAACAGGGTTCCGGAGAAAGTTCCAGCGCTTGGCTTGGCAGCACGCTTCAGAAAGTAAAACGTTGTGGCTGTTGGGGTTACCACCGAAGCTAATTTTTTATTTTCTTGTATTTTCTTACGTGTAAGGACCAAATGCCAACACATTTTGTTGCCCAGCTCTTTCCCGTGTGTTACCCCCCATGAACATCGGCTGACTTCGCCCCTTTCGTCCATACTCAGAGTTTTTTTTCAGCCAAGGGAAGCTGATGTGCAGAGGCAAGCGGGGAGTTGGTGGCTGTTGAGCCACCAATGGTTAGAACCTGAGATGAAACGATCCCATGATCGCTGTCAGGCTAACAGCCTCAATGGTGTCGAATTTGGACTCTGGCATTGATGTGCCAGAGGATGGAAGCAAACGGGAGACCAGGCAAGGTGGCAGAAAATCATGCTGCGGGGTGTTGGTTTGATGGCCCGTTGGAAAGGAAGTCGTGGGAGTGCGGCAAGATTTTGTGAAGATGGCCAGGTCATCCATTCGGATTAATTATTGATGGTTTATGTATATGTATGTGGATTTGCCACAGATTTGATGCTTGGATCCAATCAGCGCACCAGGCAAGACAAAGAGCGTCGTGAAGAGGATGCAGGGGCACCAAGTCCTTGATTTCAAATTCCGATGAGTTGGAGAAATGCGACAAATGCCTTGGGTCGTGACACCCGACCGTTCAGGTGCGCTTTCCACACTCCTTAGCTTCGATGCCCAGGAATTCAGGTGCGATCCGGGGGAAGTCAATCTGAGTTCGCCACGCACCATGCAAGCGCCTTGCCACCAACGGTAGAATCAGAAGCATAGAGTGGTTATTAATTATTAGGTGTGTTTCAAATCTGATGCATCCTGCAAAACCTTTGGGCTGAACCCCTCTTTGCCCTCTCTCCCTTCGTAGTCCATTCTCTTCACTCTTGACTCCTTCCGGAGAGTCAGTTTATTACTACCAACCTTAATTCAACCACCAAAACGGCAACATGCATTTTAGTACATTTTACCATCTGGTTATTTAACATAGCTATGCAAAATCCATTATAAATGGAGGTTTTAATGGGAAAATCAGTAAATGGGCAATTGTCCCTAGCTATGTTAAATAACCAGAGGGTAAATTTTCCTGAACTATGGCTACCCCCAAATCATCCATTTTAATTGGATTTTCCACTATCAACCAACCATTTTTGGAAACCCACATCTTTTGGAAACCACCATAAGAAATCACCAGCCATCGGTTCCTCAGGCCCCGGGGTCTTCACCTCCATTCTGGCCAAGTTGGCTCGTGAGCGTCGCTGGTGCACCGGGGAGCGACCGTTGGTTAGCTTCGGTGGCTGGTTAGCCAACAAACATGGGGTATTTGACAAGGGATTCCATGGGAACATCATGGGATATATTAGGGTTAACAATATGATATCTGGGTTTATCTGAAAATTCAGGACCCCCTCCACAATCCAGTGGTTTATCATGTTGCGCCATCAAAATCACATCGCATTGGTGACCGCGAAAAGGTGGGATGTTGATGCGGTCTTTGCCGAAATGTCGGCACGGAACATCAAGCTAAGACCTCAGTGGTTCAAACGGAGGTGTACTTTATCCTCAAAATCATTTGCATGTGGAAATTTCTCGATTCATCAGAAACTAGCCACAAGCTGGAGATTTGTTTTGGATTCCACAAAAATGCTTTGAAAGTTCATCACTTTGTGGGTCCAGCGCTTGAAACCAACAGTGACGTGGGCCACTGATCTACGACGGCCGAGGCCCAACCGGATTCACCTCAATGCGGCGATCAATGTTTTTGCAAAAGCCAGGCAAAGTAATGTCCATTTGCGAGGGACTTGGTTGGTTGATGGTTTAGATATACACTTTTACACTCACACACACACATATATATACTGCATATGTTATACACATATTTAGATATACATAAAATACATTTATCATTAATATTATTGTTAGGATTGTTATTGTTATCACTACTATTATTGCTGTTCTTGCTATTATTGCTATTGTTACTTTTACTATGATTTGCTATTAGATGTCGGGTCCTTTTTCCATCCCCAAGAATGGATGATGACACGTACTGGTCATAGTTCGATACAGCCTTGAGCAGTTTGAAACAGAATGGACGAATGGACATCTTAGAACCAAAGCCAAGTGACTGGGTTGTAGTAACCCCAAAAAGATCGGACAATAATAGTTTACTCAGTTTACTCCACTTTCTATCCTTTCTTGGGGGTTCCTATGACACGACCACCCCCCGGGAAGCCAAGCTGGTTCCAGGAGACCTCAGAAGGCGGAGGAATGGCTCATTTGGATGCAGGACAATGATCTGAAGCCCAACGAGGTGGATCGGAAGCGAGCTGATGGTGAACTGGTCATGTTTTGGTCATGTGGGGTCTGTCCAAAAAAGAGGGAAAAAACCTTGAAAACCCGGTATGCATTCTATCTTTTGTGGCAAACAAAGTGGTTGATCATCATTTTACAACTGGTATTTTTTCGGGTATACCACCAATATTTGTTCGCAAACGCATGTAGGGAAGCTGCATCGGGAAATGAGGATGTCATTTCTGGATCATTTTGATAATGACATTGGCTCAAGCAATCAGCCTAGCTGCCGCTGCCCTTCCTCGTTTTCCTAGCCAGCGAGAGCTGTCCAGAACCATGGGTTTCATGCGCCACTCACGGGCCTTGTGTTTGGGAGCGATTTTCTCATGGTTGGCGCTTTCGCCTGCATGGATTGGTGCGGCCAAAACACCGCGAAGAGCTGGGAGGATCATTCAAGGAGGCTTACATGGCCGAGGTAGAGGGAAAAGGAGATTTCTATGGGTTCAATCCTGGACAGAAGTTGGTCTTGAAGTTCATCAAGGCCAAAAAATACAATTCCGGAGTTCGTATCACAGAGAAGGATGTTGCGGCACAAAAGCTGGCGCAGCAATATGCAAAAGCCTTCAAGGAGAAACATCGGCCAGTGAGAGGCAAAGAACCGCTTGACTTGTTCTTTCGTATTGCAACCCTCATTTCAAGCTCAAAGGATCAGTTGGATGGAACGGTAAGAAAGATTTTGGAGGATGAATTGATGATGGTGGAACTTCCCATTTACGGTGAGTTCAAGAAGTTCAACTCCAACACCGGTTGGTCATCTGGTGAAGGCAATCTTCCTGGAGCTTTCAGCCACTGGACCTGGGTTGAGAGCAACGGCAAGCATTTGATTTGTGACCTCCAGGGTCATAGGGGCTTGCCAGGTGGCACCAAGACAACTGATGGGAGCAGCAACTACTACGCATTTTCTGACCCCGCAGTCTTGAGCAAGGTCTCTGGATCTTATGGACCTGCTGATCTTGGAGAGGAGGGGCAGAAGACGTGGTTTTCCCACCATGTTTGCAACGACTTTTGCAAGTCACTTGGCTTGGAGGGTAAGGTTCTGAAATGCCAAGCCCACCACGCACGTCAAATCCACACAGTGTACAGGCCGATCCGATAGGCGGAGCAGTGCTTGGATGGTCACAGAAGATGAACGACACCTGACCAATATTTCGCACGGCCCAAAAATATATATGTTCGGGGATGGATCAAAACCTGTGCCACAGTTGGTGGCACGAACATCCATTTACATCTATTTTGATCTTCATCAAGGTGCCAGGGTCTTGATCTATATCCATATTTGCATTGAAAATCCGTATACTCGAATCAAGATGCATCGAAGTACTGTTTTGTGAACATTTGCAGCTGCCAGTTCTAGCATTTCGCTGCAGCGGCCGCCTGGCCGTTTGTGGCAGCGACGGCAGGTCAGTTACAACAGCGTTATCAATGCCTGCGCCCAGACGGGATACGTCGAGCGCGCGGAGATGTGGTTGGGGAGCCCGGGGGGTCCAGCCGTGATGCACTGGTGATGAAGGCAGGATGTGGTCGGAAATTCTGATGGCTTTTTTCAGTGGCTGACTAGGTTGGAGGTGTTTCTTTTTGCCTGTTGATAGAACATCTATGAAGATCTATGTATGCCGAACCTTGCGATAATGATCCCAGTTGATCAATTGATCAATATTTTTCGAAGGCCACTGAGTGTGTCTAACGGTCTAACGCAAGGATGTTGGAGACGGTCAAGCCGAGAAGTATACATAGTTTTTTGTTGGAAGCACGCCTGGATTTCTTGCAAAGCGGACTGCAGCCCTCAACTGGAAAGTGGAAAGTTGATCAAAATGTTTCAGGAGAACAAGGCAACATCTCACTGTTTCTCAGCATCAGATCCATCTGACTCGAGGCTTGGCCGGATGCTTGAAGCTGGCGTGCAAGCGAATGAGGCACCAAGATTGATCCCGGATTCGAGCTTCAAGCTGGTGGTGGGGATTTGACTCACCAAAATGGGATTTATGGGGATCTAAGCTACTGAATGAGGCGATAGGTCAACGTGGATGGTCCTATAAGCCCTTTTCCAGAGCACACCGAGATGATTTTGGGAATGAACACCCATTCGGATTTGTCAAACAATACACTCAGTAGAGTATCCCCAAATCCCTTGGTGACACATCATGTTCTCTCCAAAATCACCAGCACAAACTTATCACTTCGTTTTAGTTTTCCCATTTGCCCAGCAGGGTCCCCCGTGATACCCATGGTGAGGTGAGCTATAACAGCGTCATCAATGCTTGCGCGCAAAAGGGCCGCGTCAGCAGAGCGGTGCCTCGACTAAAATAGTGGCCATGCCAATGGTTTTTCCTTTTTTTTTGGTTGCTATAGTCGGGGATCATTTATATTACATAATATAACATAATATAAGATATTATGATTTAATATAATATATTATGATATAATATAATATATTATGATATAATATTACATAATATAACATAATATAATATATTATGATATAATATAATATAATATAACATAATATAATATATTATGATATAATATAACATAACATAATATATTATGATATAATATAATATAATATAACATAATAACATAATATAATATATTATGATATAATATAATATAATAATATATTATGATATAATATAATCTAATATAACATAATATAATATATTATGATATAATATAATTTAATATAACATAATATAATATATTATCATATAATATAATATATTATGATATAATATAATATAACATATTATAATATATTATGATATAATATAATATAACATAATATAATATATTATGATATAATATAATATAATATACTATGATATAATATAATATACTATAACATACTATAATATATTATGATATAATATAATATAATATAACATAATATAATATATTATGATATAATATAATTTAATATAACATAATATAGTATATTATGATATAATATAATATATTATGATATAATATAATATAATATAACATAATATAATATATTATGATATAATATAATATAATATAACATAATATAATATATTATGATATAATATAATATAATATAACATAATATAATATATTATGATATAATATAATATAATATATTATGATATAATATAATATAATATAGCATAATATAATATATTATGATATAATATAATATATTATGATATAATATAATATAATATAATATATTATGATATAATAAAATAAAATATAACATAATATAATATATTGTGATATAATATAATATAATATAACATAATATAATATATTATGATATAATATAATATAACATAATACAATATATTATGATATAATATAATATAACATATTATAATATATTATGATATAATATAATATAATACAATATAATATAATATATTATGATATAATATAATATAATATAACATAATATAATATATTATGATTTAATTTTAATATAATATAACATAATATAATATATTATGATATAATATAATATAATATAACTTAATTTAATATATTATGATTTAATATATTATAATATAACATAATAACATAATATAATATATTTTGATATAATATAATATAATATAACATATTATAATATATTATGATATAATATAATATAATACAATATAATATAATATATTATGATTTAATATAATATATTATGATATAATATAATATATTATGATATAATATTACATAATATAACATAATATAATATATTATGATATAATATAATATAATACAATATAATATAATATATTATGATATAATATAATATAATATAACATAACATAATATATTATGATATAATATAATATAATATAACATAATATAATATATTATGATATAATATAATATAATATAACTTAATTTAATATATTATGATTTAATATAATCTAATATAACATAATATAATATATTATGATATAATATAATTTAATATAACATAATATAATATATTATCATATAATATAATATATTATGATATAATATAATATAATATAACATATTATAATATATTATGATATAACATAATATAATATAATATCATTTGATGTATTCATGATTATCCTCGTTCCTGGACGTTCCTGGACGTGCTAAGGAGATGTGGCTGGAAAAAATGCTTGCTGCTGGAGTGAAGACAGATGCCTTCAGCTACAACAGCGTCATTAATGTTTGGCAGCCCAGCAACAGCACAGGGATTGGCCGTGGAGCGATTTGGAGCTATGGTTGTCTGCATGTTCCCAATTAATCATGGGGAGCCAAGGAGCTACGAATTGAGTTTTCCAACTACATGATAGACTTACTGCAGGAGGCTTCCATAGACTTTTAGCAATGGTTTCTAAATCTGCGATTTGTCTTTCCTTTTGACAGCAGTTCTCTGGCCAATATGATGAAGCATGAAAAGCTGCAAACACCCCAGTTTCATATTTGATCTAGACCCTAGAACATGGTGAACATGCAGTTGAGATTCCAACCTTTGAAGGATGAGAAAGAGGAGGTCTTGACATTGAAGAAGATGATGATGATGATGATGGTGGTGGTGGTGGTGGTGATGATGATGCTGCTGCTTGCTTCGCCCAAGGGATGCCTAAATTGTCTAAATCAAATTCCGAGGCTTGCGCACAACGGAGAGACATCGAGCGCGCAGAGACTTGGTTGGTGAGGCTCCCAGTGCAGCTGCTCCATGTGGATTGCGACAGGTGTGCACCCATGGTTGCTGGTGACACTGCCACTACTTTGTGGGTGCTTATATCTATCTGTATGTATAAATAAACATATATATATATATATAATAATAATATAATATAATATAATATAATGTAATATAATATAATATTATATAATACCGTATAATATAGCATAGTATAATATAGTATAATATAATATAATACAATATAATATAACATAATATATCATAATATGATGTAATGTAATATAATCTAATATATATATATACACATACATATATTATACAGTATACATATATATAATATATATATATATTGGTATGTATATTGAGTCATAGAGTCTTTTTTTTTTTTTTTAAATGTGCAGCATGCATACAGGAGGTGCCAAAATTATAGAACAGAATTAGGAGTACAAAAGTACTGTAAAATACCGTACCTTCTTACTCCTCCGGATCTCGATTCGGGGGAAATTCAGATCCTGTTCTATAATTAATTTTCTGGCTGTTCTATAATTAATCCGTACTCCTCAACTTCCGTTCTATAATTAATTTTTGGCCACGATATGATATCTATTGCAAATCTGTATATATACATAATTACACACATCCTCATTTTATGCATCTTTCTGGGACCCCGGAAAAAAGTGACATAGAAACCAGAATTACAGAACGGACTTTCCGCAAAATTAATTTATAGAACACAAAAATTAATTATAGAACAGAATTGGTAAATGTGAGAAATATGGGGGAAAACGCAATTATAGAACAAACAAGAATCATAGAACGACGAAACAATAGGAGTACGTTGAGGTAAACTTTTTTTTTCATACCTTTTGAGGAAAACGGAATTATAGAACAACAGGGTACGGTAAATAACCGTACCTTCGTACTCCTCAACTTCCGTTCTATAATTGTGGCAACCACCATATACATATGCAGATATGAATGCACACATGCACATGCAGATGGATATGGCTATGGATATCTATGTTTGTGTTTCTAGAAAGGGATTTTCCTACCGATGATGTCTTCTGAGGAGAAAATGCTCAGTGAGGGCATTCAAGCTGATGAAGTCAGCTGGACCCTTGGGGTTTCGTCGGCCATGGATCAAACATATCAAGGATTTTTTGAGAAATTATAGGCAGTATAGCTTTGATCTGCAACATCTTGGGGTTCCACCGATGTTTCTACCAGAATTGGTTTGATGAAGAATCTACAGGAACCTAACAATATGTCATGGTAAAATAGTAAAATCCATGGTTTACTGTAAACATTTCCTCTAAACCAATCCACTGACTTGAAAACGTCTGGCTCTGCCGAGGCTACAGCAGTGTCATCAAGGCGTGCGTGCAGAAGGCGGGCCCAGCTGGAACTCCTTTTTTCTGTGAAACACACTCAGTGGAGGTCTGATGTTTCAACAATAAAGATAGATATTTCAACATTAAAAGCCAGAGATAACACATCGCCAGAACTCCTTCAGAAACAGAAGTTCCAAGCACCGCCATCGGGCCATCGCCATCGCGCCAGGGTGAGTTGGATCTGGCCGGATATTGGTTGGAACGCATGGCAGCTGCGGGTTTGCAGGCCAATGAGGCGAGGATGGGCCACTTTTGAGAGGGAAAAGGTGGATGAAACCATGTTTTTTTTTTTTTTAAACATGGGATTTTATGGGATTTTGGGGGTAATTACCCTATCCTCAGAAAAAAAACTAATCTCTAATTTTTTTGGAGGGTGAATTCATGTTGAATGAAATTCTCAATGTTTTCTGCAGATGCAACCCTGATTATTTGATATTGGACCTCTCCAATTCAATTGGCTTTGGGCTTTGATGATTTTCTGCTGGATGTAGCACGATGTAGCCATAGCCATCATGGGTTCCGCTGTTGAATTTACCATCTGGTTATTTAACAGTTTGCCATGGAAAATCACCATGCTATTAAGAACGGGACGGTAAACCATCTATTTCTATGGGCCATCTATACCATGGCGAACTGTTAGTCATCACAGGATGCTCCATGTTCTCCCCGAGGTCAACCCCTGTGATCGCCTCAGGTCACTTACAACACGGTGGCAGGCGTCGTGACCGGATCTGGGACAGATCGCTGGGGTGGAGGGAACCTTGGAACATTTGACCCAAGCTTGAAAGAACACCTAGGCAACCGGACAAAAGTTGAACGGTTGGCCAGAAAAACCAGAACAAGCTCCATATCCTCCATGGCATTCCATGACTTTTCGCCCAAACTACATTCTTTTGGTCTGCTCGTCTGGGAGGGGGTTTGCTACGTCGCTTTGTCACCACACTTTAAGTTATGTCTTCCAGGGGCGTGCCTTGCCGCTGGTGACAAAGACCGCCTGGAACGATGGCCCGAGTGCCGAGGATGAACTAGGGCCCATTCGCATCCCTGTAGTCATAGTTCATAGATATCCATAGATATCCATAGTCAATGCTAGTCAAGTTTCATCATTTTTCCACACTAATTAGTTGGTTTTTCGTAGTCCGCGGGTAGGCACGGTCCATGACTGGCAATCCGAGCGCCGCGCCCAGGCGCAAGCTGATGCGCTTGGAGGAGAATACGGTCAGCAGCCCTGGGGGCAACAGCCTACACCGGATGAGCTACTGTATAGAGTACCCTCTGGTAAACTAACATAACTATGGAAAATCACCATTTTTAATGGGAAAACTCACTATAAATCACCATTTTCAATAGCTAATTTAAATTACCAGAGGGTATATAGTGATTCAATATGTTTAATGTTTTTTTTTGTATGAGACTCGGCTTTCGTCATCTTGGAGTTTGAGTTTCAAAGTGAGTACATCCACACTGGAAATTCTTCGGCCCATGGTTTTTGTTCCTTTATTTGTTCCATTTTCCCTGCTGTTTCAGGGTTCCAAGTTCAAGGGACAGCTGAGGTACTGAAGGATCCTCCACTGCTGAAGCCCTCCAGACCCTCATCCTGCACGACTAAAAGCTTGGATGACGTTGACCAGGACTGGACAGCGCCGGTCAACATGGAAGATCTCTTGAATGTCCAGAAGAATCTGGAGACTTTTGTGCAATTTTGTTGAAAGGCATTTTCAGTCTGAACTCTAAACCATCAATTTTTTAAAGCAAAAATTGAGCATGCAAGCCGATGTTGGGGGAGTGTCCAAAGGTCGGCACCTCGCTCCCGACGCCGAAAATCAACTCGCTTTCAGCGCCGAAAATCGACTCGCTCTCGACGCCTCTTTACTGACATCGACAACATGATAACATCAACAACAAGAGCAAAATCAACAGCAGTCTCCAAATCGACAACACAAAAACATTAACAACCACAACAACAACAACAACAACAACAACAACAACAACAACAACAAAGCCAACAACGACAACAAAGCCAACAACGACAACAACAACAACAACAACATTCACATCAACATCAACGCCAACAGGAACATCAACAACAACAACAACAACAACAGCAACAGCAACAGCAACAACACCAACACCAACACCAACACCAACAACACCAACACCAACACCAACACCAACACCAACAACAACAACAACAACAACAACAACAACAACAACAACAACAACAACAACAACAACAACAACAACAACAACAACCACGACAACAACAACAACAACAACAACAACAACAACAACAACAACAACAACAACAACAACAACAACAACAACAACAACAACAACATACAACAACAACAACAACCAACAACCAACAACCAACAACCAACAACCAACAACCAACAACAATAACAACAACAACAACAACAACAACAACAACAACAACAACAACAATCAGCATCATCAACTGACTACACTAACGACTACACGACTACAACCAAGACGACAACGACAACAAAAACAAAAATAAATACAAACCCAACAGCAACAACAGCAACAACAGCAACAACAACCACAACAACAACAACAACAACTACTACTACTACGACGATGACGACGACGACGACGATGACGACGACGACGACGACGATGACGACGACGACGACGACGACGACGAGGACAACAACAACAACAACAACATCTACTACTACGACTACTACTACTACTACTTCTACTACTACTACTACTACTTCTACTACTACTTCTACTTCTACTTCTACTTCTTCTTCTACTTCTACTTCTACTACTTACTACTAGGACTACTTCTATTACAACAACAAGCACTACTACTACTACAACCATGTACCGTACCAGACTAATTACCTTAGTATCAATATATATATATGTTTATTTATATATAATTATATATATATAATTATTTTTATATATATTTAAATCTACATACATATAGTTAAGAAATACATATGTATATATATATATTCTCGGGATATAGTTAATTGTTTTTGTAGACATAACTTTGAATTGGGGGGCCACCTTGGCTTAGCGGTTGCATGTGAGGTAAAGAAAGAGGCGGCACTTGATAAAATCTTAGAAAGATTGGGATGATGCACAAGAGCAGAAGAACATATTTGAAGAGAAATCAGAAGGCATCCAGCGCAATGCTTGAAGGACTATTCCAGCGCGAAAGAATATCCAGTCCGCTCAAGGCATCGTGTACCTTATTAACTCACCCCACCCCACCGGTAACTGATCATGAAAGAGCTGTGCCTGTCTCTGCTCAACAGAAAGAAAGATGATGAGGTTGCTGTGCCTGTGTGTGCATAGGAACATGAACGTTATCATCCCACCCCACCCCACCCCACCCCACCCCCACCCCATCCCGTGCCAACCGCCCCACCCCCCCCCCCCCCACGTTTAGACTGAATCATGAAGATCAGTTCCGTGTAGAGGGTTCTCTAAGCAATAAATATTATTAGTGTTGCTGGTGCGTGAGTTCAGGCAATAGAAATGACCTGTATTAACGGAACGTCACCCCACCCCACCGGTAACTGATCATGAAAGAGCTGTGCCTGTCTCTGCTCAACAGAAAGAAAGATGATGAGGTTGCTGTGCCTGTGTGTGCATAGGAACATGAACGTTATCATCCCACCCCACCCCACCCCACCCCACCCCCACCCCCCCCACCCCACGGGCAACTGATCATGAAAGAGCAGTGCGTGTAAGTGCTCTACAGCAAGAAAGATGATGAGGTTGCTGTGCGTGTGCAGGCATAGGAACATGAACCTTATTAACTCACCCCACCCCACCGGTAACTGATCATGAAAGAGCTGTGCCTGTCTCTTCTTGCTCAACAGTCAAGAATATACTGATGAGGGTTTGCTGTGCGCCCTGTGTGGGTGCACGAATATGACAATTAACCGAACGTTCTTCATCCCACCCCACCCCCCCCCCCCCCCACCACCCCCCCACCCCCCCCACACCCCCCCCCACCACCCCACCCCACCCCTTGAAGGGTTTATCAGTGTTGATCATTCCGCCTGTATGGTACCCTGATGGTTCCCCCCCCCCAACGTAAAGGGTTGAATCCCCTTGAAGGGTTTCTCAGTGTTGATCATTTGCCGTGTAATGTTTGTTTATGATGGGGTTCCAGAAGTGACGCCTCAGTACCAATGGGGAAATGGAAAATCGACTCGCCCTCGACGCCGAAAAGTGTTTTTTGTGTTGGAAGTGAGTTGATTTTTGGTGTTGGGAGTGAGTTCTTGGTGTTGGGAGTGAGTCGGTGTTGGGAGTGAGTTGATTTTCGGTGTTGGAAGTGAGTTGTTAACCGTCATCCAAAGATCCATATTTCCTTATATGTGGGGAGACATTTATCATGTTCTTTGCAATTTCATTCTGCATTCTCCCAGAGAAGGATATTCTGAGTGACGCCTTGCCAAAGAGAGTTGAAGAGACGTGGTGCCCTCAGATGGCGAGATCAGCCATCGATTCGGTATACCCTCTGGTAAACATATAACATAGCTATTGAACATGGCCATTGAGTTCGTTGATTTACCCATTAAACATGGTGGATCTTTCCATCGTTTTTTGTTTACCAGAGGGTAGCCATGTATAGCCGGTATAGCTGGACCATCTCCAGGCGACGCAGGCGTCCAGCCACGGAGAGCCGGAAGAAGGAAGATGGAGGCTGTCTCGAAGCGGACTGTAGGACCAGCAACTGTTGGGTAGATGATTTACACGATGAAAAACCAGGGTTACAGGAATGGGTTTGCAAATGATGTAACTTTTAAACACATGTTCACCTCATTGTAAAAATTGCTCTGACAACATGGGAGTGTTCCATGTTGTTCCCGTATTCATGCAATGGTTCATTAGACTTGCCACACCCTTTCCGCCAGAATGCCAAGTGGCTTTCCAGAGTATTTCCTACGCTGTGTGTAGATAGCTTCT